>OY998178.1:158826764-159299967 GCA_963921935.1 Galeruca laticollis | reverse complement strand
AAAAAAAAGAAAAACTATCAGATCGGGAAAACAATACTAGAGATCGGGGACCCTAGATTTAAAATATCAGGAAGCCCTAGCGTTTATGTATGCCTGGCGCTCCCGGATATTTCAATCAGGATTCTCCCTTGCAAATCCGAAAACACAATACTAGGGTCGGGGCTCTAGACTTAAATTGTCAGAATCTCACTAAAATTTAAACAAAATCGGGAAAGGTATCAAAGGACGGAACTAGTATCAAGAAAACCCACTAAAACAAAATTCGGGAAAGGTAATGAAAACTGGGGATTCTAGATTCAATCAAGATTCTCCCTAAAATCGGAAAAGTTATCAAACAACGGGAATTCTAAATTCAAAATATCAGGGAGTCCTAGCGTTTATGTATGCCTGGCGCAACCTGAAATTTCAATCAAGAATTTTCCCTGCCAATCGAAGAAAAAGGTATTAAAGAACGGGACGAATATCAACCAAACTCACTAAAAGGAAATTCGGGAAAGGTATTGAAACTGGGAATTCTAGATTTAAAATGATTATATATACTCGTCGACATAAACTAAAAAATGAAAATATACTCGGCGCATAAACTATTGAATGATTTATATACAAAGAAACGAATATGTGACGGGTGAAACATAATATAAATGGATATATATATATATATATATATATATATGCACAGACTACAGTTTGGGTACGAAAACATCAACCCACACGACAGTTTGAGGACAAGTGGTCAGTTTCGGGACGGTCCCGAAACTTCTACCGTTCATCTTCCATACAGTTTGGGTACAATGTCCCCAAATTACAGTGTGGATAATTTAGAGATTAGTTATCGTACATTTTCAGCCCAAATGTAACAGTGAATTTTAAGAAAATATATATGAACCACTAGATGTTGGTTCCCATCAAATATATCATAAAAAATATAATGTTATAGTTGGAGTAGGGCTCTTGGGTCTAGCATACTTCCATATTTGATAAAAAAAATTTAAGGGCGGGAGTGGGGGTGACTTTGTGAAATACTTTGATTTGATATTTTTTCACGGGAATGTATTGATGGATGATTATCTTTCATTTTATCCTAAATCAGTCATCCCCCACCCAACCACTAAGGGCGGGGGTGGGGATGACTTTGTAAAATAGTAATAAAAATAAATTATTGAATTCGGAATCAAATTGTACGTAGTTTTTTACGTATACACCTGGAATTTCATTTTGATGGCTTTTTTTTATAAAGTTATGCAAAAAAAATGTTATCAAAAAATTGATTATTCAATGGTGTAGAGCTCTCGGGTCTAGCATACTTCCATTTCCAATTTCACAACAATGTATTGATGGATGATTATCTTCCATTTTAAACTGAATCAGTCATCCCCCACCCACCCCCTAAGGACGGGGGTGGGGGTGATTTTGTAAAATAGTCGTAAAAATAATTTTTGAATTTGGAATCAAATTCTACGTAACCTTTTACGTATACGCCTAAAATTTCATCTTGATAAATTTTTTTTATAAAGGTATTCAAAGAAATTGTTATCAAAAAATTGATTATTCAATGGTGTAGGGCTCTCGGGTCTAGCATACTTCCATATTTGATAAAAGAAAATGTTTTACGGGAATGTATTGATGGATGATTATCTTTCATTTTAACCTAAATCAGTCATCCCCCACCCACCCCCTAAGGGCGGGGGTGGAGGTGATTTCGTAAAATAATCGTAAAAATGCTTTTTTGAATTTGGGATCAAATTCTACGTAATGTTTTACGTATACACCTAAAATTTCATTTTGACAACTTTTGTTTATAAAGATATGCAAGAGAAATGTTACCAAAAAATTGATTATTCAATGGTGTAGAGCTCTCGGGTCTAGCATACTTCCATATTTGATAAAAAAAATTTCACAGCAATGTATTGATGGATGATTATCTTCCATTTTAAACTGAATCAGTCATCCCCCACCCACCCCCTAAGGGCGGGGGTGGGGGTGATTTTGTAAAATAGTCGTAAAAATAATTTTTGAATTTGGAATCAAATTCTATCTAACCTTTTACGTATACGCATAAAATTTCATCTTGATAAATTTTTTTTATAAAGGTATTCAAAAAAAATGTTATCAAAAAATTGATTATTCAATGGTGTAGGGCTCTCGGGTCTAGCATACTTCCATATTTGATAAAAGAAAATGTTTTACGGGAATGTATTGATGGATGATTATCTTCCATTTTAAACTGAATCAGTCATCCCCCACCCACCCCCTAAGGGCGGGGGTGGGGGTGATTTTGTGAAATAGTCTTAAAAATAATTTTTGAATTTGGAATCAAATTCTACGTAACCTTTTACGTATACGCCTAAAATTTCATCTTGATAAATTTTTTTTATAAAGGTATTCAAAAAAAATGTTACCAAAAAATTGATTATTCAATGGTGTAGAGCTCTCGGGTCTAGCATACTTCCATATTTGATAAAAGAAAATGTTTTACGGGAATGTATTGATGGATGATTATCTTTCATTTTAACCTAAATCAGTCATCCCCCACCCACCCCCTAAGGGCGGGGGTGGAGGTGATTTTGTAAAATAATCGTAAAAATGCTTTTTTGAATTTGGAATTAAATTCTACGTAATCTTTTACGTATACACCTAAAATTTAATTTCGACAACTTTTGTTTATAAAGATATGCAAGAAAAATGTTACCAAAAAATTGATTATTCAATGGTGTAGGGCTCTCGGGTCTAGCATACTTCCATATTTGATAAAAGAAAATGTTTTACGGGAATGTATTGATGGATGATTATCTTTCATTTTAACCTAAATCAGTCATCCCCCACCCACCCCCTAAGGGCGGGGGTGGAGGTGATTTTGTAAAATAATCGTAAAAATGCTTTTTTGAATTTGGAATTAAATTCTACGTAATCTTTTACGTATACACCTAAAATTTAATTTCGACAACTTTTGTTTATAAAGATATGCAAGAAAAATGTTACCAAAAAATTGATTATTCAATGGTGTAGGGCTCTCGGGTCTAGCATACTTCCATATTTTATAAAAGAAAATGTTTTACGGGAATGTATTGATGGATGATTATCTTTCATTTTAACCTAAATCAGTCATCCCCCACCCACCCCCTAAGGGCGGGGGTGGAGGTGATTTTGTAAAATAATCGTAAAAATGCTTTTTTGAATTTGGTTTCAAATTCTACGTAATCTTTTACGTATACACCTAAAATTTCATTTTGACAACTTTTGTTTATAAAGATATGCAAGAAAAATGTTATCAAAAAATTGATTATTCAATGGTGTAGAGCTCTCGGGTCTAGCATACGTCCATATTTGATAAAAAAAATTTCACGGAAATGTATTGTTGGATGATTATCTTCCATTTTAACCTAAATCAGTCATCCTCCACCCACCCCCTAAGGGCGGCGGTGGGGGTGACTTTGTAAATTAGTCGTAAAAATCGATTATTTTAAAAAAAAATGAAATCCCAACAACGTCATCGTTTTCATAGAATTTTTTTATATACGGTCCTAAATTTTCATAATTTGATCTTGAACTTGAATTTTTTCTCAGGTATTGACAAAATTTCAGAGAAAATGCGATGATTCTGGATATGAGGACACTCTGTGATATAAGAAACGGGAAGACATGAAGACATCATTTTCGGGATGCGTGAAATCTCAAAAAAACACATTCAAAAAAAAATTCTCCCTCAGGGGTGGTCTTTTTGGGTATTTTTGGCAAAATGAAATTCCAACGCCGTCATCGTTTTCCTTGAATTTTTTTATGTAGAAAAATTTCAAATTCAAGATAAGATTATGAAAATTCAGGACCGTACATAAAAAAATTCTATGAAAACGATGGCGTCGTTGGAATTTCATTTTTTCGAAAGATAATCAATTTTTACGACTATTTTACAAAGTCACCCCCACCCTCGCCCTTAGGGGGTGGGTCGAGGATAACTCATTTAGGAAGTTTGCTAGACCCGAGAGCTCTACACCATTGAATATTCAATTTTTTGATAAAATTTTTTTGCATAACTTTGCATAACAAGATGAAATTTTAGGTCTATACGTAAAAAATTTTTACGACTATTTTACATATTCACCCCCACCCCCGCCCTTAGGGATTGGGTGGGGGATGACTGATTTAGGTTAAAATGGAAGATAATCATCCATCAATACATTGCCGTGACTTTTTTTATCAAATATGGAAGTATGCTAGACCCAAGAGCCCTACTCCAACCTGCAAAGTTGTATATATAAGAGTTTATCTAAATGCTTTATGGGAAATTGCTGTTTAGAGTGCTAAGAATAAATTTTTCAAATGTCCCTGAATAAGATTTTCTAGAAACACTATTACAAAAATCAAAAAATCGCTAACTTCAAAAATAGTGAAATTAAACAAAATGTGTCATTTAACTTCTTAATTGTAATGCTTGTAAATAAAAATAAAATTAAGAAACAATATAGATTTAATATTATGATGTAACATTTAAAATATCAACAGGATAAACTAAAGAAAAAATGGAATACTATATAATTATTGTATACAATACAGCCAAGTCAAATTGTTTTGTATATCAATCAATAATGTAAACCCTTCTCACAGAAAACAATAATCGTAAAATTGCATAATCTTCGCTTCAATTCAAAGTTAAATTATATACGAAATTATATAGGTACATTAAGATATTATATTCATAGTAGGTATAAACCAACTACAAATTAGAATAAATCGTGGGATAAATTAAAAAATATTACCACAATTTTTTGTCCCTGACTTTATTTTTGTACGACTACAAAAATTTTAAGAAAGAAATCGGTGAAGTACCAGATTTGCTATGATATTTCTCGAATTTCCACACTCTGCATACTCATTTATTTCCTGACATTACACACACTTTATTAAACATTTTATACTTAAATTGGCTTATAAGGGACTGATTAACCAAATAAAAAACGGCCACTTGTCATGTTAAATTTTGGACTACAAAAAGTCGTGGCCTTGTTCTTGCGTCCAACCTTCTGCAGAATACACGGAAGCGCATTTCGCTTTTACTTCGATTTTCGAATGCATTGAGTCGCACTCCATTTCCGTTAGACCAGTTTTATAAAACTTATGATCTATTTGGCTTAGAGTAGGATAACTTGAGACAATTTGAAGGCACATAGCAGCGAAAATGGAATTTTTTGTTGGCCACCTCGCCCATCGGACATCATTCGAACCTCTTTAATATTTTGATGTGCTAGAATGTAACCGTGAATATAGGAAGATATTTCAACTGATCCTCTTTTTCCTTGAGTTTCCTCGCAAACAACAGAGAATATCTTGGTTTGCAAAGCTGTAAACTGAAAAATTGTAGATGGTTCATATGCTCAAATAAAGGTTTTAAACTGCTGGATCTTTGGGTGTTGTAACAACTGCCTGTAGATCGAAATTTGAAGATAAAACTTCCGTATTTTCCTTTACAATTTTTTTGTCGTCATCCTGGACTTTCGAGCTAATGGTTTTCTTTCTAAATATTCTCGACATTTTTTTTTCTCCTTTTATTATTTCAATTTCTATCATTGTTTTTTGCTCTAATCACAAGACAACACTGATCTTGCAACGTGGAATACAGGACAGTGCAATGTTTTCTGGCATTTATGAAATAATTTGCAGTTACAAAAGCGCGAAAATGTTACATTCACGATTATTTATAAAGTTCATCAAAAAAGATAATCGCGATACCGACAAATTCGCAAGCATCTAAATAATTGTTTGCAACGTCAGACACGCGAAAGTGGTACATTCAGATATTTTGAATAATTGTTCGCAAAGCCAATAACGCAAAATTGTGAGTTTGTCATGGATAATATGGTTCATTTTAAGACTTATGGTGCACTTAGGTCAAAACGGCCAATTTTGCACATTCATGGTTTTGGCATTGGACCGACGATATTTGAAAGATAAACATGTGTAAGAAATAAAACATTACTAATGTCTACCATTTATTTGTTTTAAGTTCTTCAAATATATTTAGTGTAACCCCTTTTGTTTATTTAATCCAGTATTAGCCCAATTGCGGTACATCAGTAAGGAACTGGCTTAAGCATTGGTGGTACTCAACGTGTTAAATCAGATATATTTTCACAAATTATTTATGTATCAAGCAGAGCTTTGTTAATATTTTTTGCTAAAGGAAATAAGGCATTTTATACAAAGCCGTTTTGATTCCCAGTAAGCAAAATAATTACTTGTTTTCCTCTCGAGCACAGCGCATTTATAAGACACAATTCAGTTAATTGTCGGCCTAACCGCATTAAACGACATCGTGAGTGTCGGACCACGGTTCATCTAAATAAACATATTTCTATTACTTTCCCTATAATTTAAAATCTGACTGAAACAATTATGACATGACGAAGTACCACAATACGGGGCGATTCCATAACACGCATTCGACTATCTAATTTTTTATACTTATCGTAAAACCACGCTCTATTAAAATTGGTCGAAGTGTTTCTAATGATGTATATTTAAAATATTCAAAACTCTTGCATTTTATTAAAAATAATTTTTAATGTTGAGACTTGATTTTCTTTGTACGTATTGTAAACCGTTCGTTGAATCACATCTTTAGATGAACTGTCTACCCGACGACTGACGATAAGCTTTCGTTTTATATCGTGTTCAGTCACAACACCTCGTTTAATTACTAAATAAATTGTGGAATAAGTAATTTTCGTTAACTTGCTTATTCTTTTAATTATTTCATCTTGAGTTGAATTGACATACTTAGCTTTTAAGCTTGATTACATATTTAAAATTACTTGTTGAAAATGAATATGCAAATCTCGATTTTCAAATTCCCGAAATTGTGTCTCATTGTTATTAATTAGAATTGCATTACTAAGATGTATTTCATCATTAACTTGGATAATATCATAACTTTGAATTACATTATTAGCAGGAATTTCATTGTTAATGTGAATTACCCCAAAAGGTCTCCAGAAAACCATTGCACAAAACAAATCAAAGACAACTGTATATAAAATAATTGAACCGCATTCAATAAAAATCTCCTGAAGAATATTGAGATATTAATCTGAAAACGGCGCGCGCTGTTGCTCTTTAAAAAAAATGTTATCTTCTTTTTCATAAAGTAATTACGACCTATACTCCAACACCTCTGCCGACGACCGGCGATTTGAAGAATGCTTTTTAGCTACGTTGATATTCAAAAGTAAGATGAGCTTTCCGTAGCTTGTAAAAACTGACCACCGATATGTATTGATAAATTTATCGGTATTACTTAGTATCTACTTAAAGCGCTTATTAACGAAATATCGCAGTGCCCTGGTAAAATGATATTTTTTATACTGACTTTGGAAGAGGTATAAGTATTTTTCTAAAAAAGTCAATTAAAATTTGTTGTTCAACTCCACGCCACATAAACATTATTTCTGAAGGTACAGATCATCCCACCCAATTATTTCTTGCCATCATCGATAGATTATGATTTTTGGTCGAGTTATAACAATGCCAAGCGAGTCAAAAATTTTAGAAATCAAACCTAATATTTGTGTTTTAGTGAAAATATCTTAATTATGTTTATCACGGGTAACTACATACTCAAGGTCTTCTCCTATTGTATTCCAGAATATTCTCAATGTTTTAGAACTATCATTTTCAATAAAAACGATCCCAGATTGATAGAAGAACTACCCTCCAAATTTTGTACCACACAATTCGAATTTCATTTTCTCAAATTAAAACTTAATGTTTGAGAAATTTTCTTTGCTAAAATAATCAGTTCAGATTCCGACCTATACTTTTACATCTGGTTTATCCCAATTATTACTCGATATTTCTTTTAAAACAACGGGTCGCTATGAATGAGGCCGGACCTGCTCGGTATGTTACTAAAATTCTCTTATCTGTACGATTCTCGACCTTCTAAAGTCTCGCAAAAAAGGGTGCTTTTTGTTAGAGAAAAAAAGTTTAGTTTTCAAGCATGAAGATGTTTCTAGTTATTAATGTATAATTCGTTTGTGTACACAAATACACTGTAGTTTTTAGTTTATTAATTCAGTATTTTTCCTATATTAAATCAAAAAGTAGTTAGTGCCCGACGTTGCGTTATATAAATGCTAAAAATTAGTCTCCAAACTATTTGGGATGTATAAGAATCAGCTGGAACTGTTATACAAAAACAGTGTACCTATAATAAAGCTACATAGCATGATAAGGAGTTTTGAAATAGGTGATATTTTATAATCGAGCACTGTTCCAACAGTTTCAACCCATACTTTCTGGAATCTATTCAAGCTGTTTTGAAATAACACTATTTATGGATTTCGATTAAAAATTGCTGAACAACTGTTTATTTTATAGAAAATTCGATCTCACATTTGAGAATGTTGACTTTACTGAATACTGTGCTTATCTATTATAAAAAAGTTCCTAGTATGTAGGTATGCATTTACTATAGATGAAGAGGGCCTTGCCAAAGTTTAAAATCGTGTTTGTTTACTATTTACGTTAACTAACTTAGAATTTTGAATACTATTGAAATTAATAATTAAATTCAATTAACTGTCTTGACTCTTACTTCGTGGAATCTACTCATATTACTGTTTTAAATGAAACTTCTGTTTCTAGATAATTCCACAATATATTGAAAAAATGTTAAAAATTCTAACAATTGTCAAATTTCTTAGAATTACGAATCTTCAGCTATATACAATAATAATATGACTTGGGTGTAGAATGTTAAAAGTTATAAATGATTAGATTGGAATCGCTCTATTCTAAAATTATCAATCGACTGTTGAAGCTCCTGTGAAAGTACTCTTGTTCTTATAGATAATGCTAGGATTATTTTAAATATTCCGCTAAGGAAACCAGCAGATCAGTATCGGTTTGTAATAATTATATCTGTGAGATAACTGGACGATCCCAATAATAGTATATTATTTTATATGGAGGAAAAGTGATACTTTTCATGACGCGCTCGTGTTCAACAGTCGAACGGAGTGAGGCTGGTAATAGAGAGCAACTCATGAAAAGTAGCTTTTCCCCCAAATAAAATATGCTGTTTTTTCTTCAAATGTCGACAAATTAATGCAAAAACGTCTCTTTTTGATAGTAATAATTTTTCAACATAATTGGGTTCGCAAGGCGGTTTAGACCGGTGTCGGTGAGTAGGAACAGGTTGTTGCTATAGTGATGTAACATAAAGCTGTCAGTGGACACTGTCAACAATATTAATTTATTTTTTACAATTATTGCGTCTACGGCTGCTTTTCTATCTATGTTGCTATGATAACACTTTTCCCTCCGCTGGCGGGAAAGTGAAAACTAAAGCTCCGGCCGAGGAAAAATGAAACGCCTACACAGTCGAAAACTGACAGATTTACTGACGTTTGAAGAAAAAATAAGTTTTCTCAGACTCTCTCAGAAAGTTTAACTACACATAGTTACTTAAAAGTGTCCTCTAAATGTAGATTTTTTTCATTTCTTGCAGCACTAAATAGACTGTTAAAGATTGTATATAACATGTGATCCTATTGTGGCCAACATTGAAGCGATCGTTTCTTATTAGATAACAGCAGCAATTTTCTTAAAATTGTCTTAAAAAACTTGAAATCATTAATGAAGAGTATAACAATTCCCCGCGAGGTTTTGGTCAGTATATAACTCGAAAACTATTTGAAGTAGAAAATTAAAATTAGGCAATTATAAACCGTAGTATTACACATTTCAAGCAAGCAGTTACTTTGCTGCAACGTCATGTTTCGGGTCACGTGGTATCATTTTTAAAAAACTTAATGAGACAACCTGAATATTGTTCCACTGCTGTAAAGGTATCTCTCATACTAATTCGGCGATACCTATTTTTGTGTGTCAGGTACTTAGAAACGAAAAACAAATTTTTATAAGGTTTTTTATTTGAAAAACAAAGAGAGCTGAGAAACAAAAAACATATTCTAGTAACAGCTATTCTAGTTGTCAAAAGCTGTCAGCGTCAGTGAACAATCGGTCACTGTATTATTGTTGTTAAAAGTTTTGTGACTTGAAACTTACCATGCCTTTACGTTTCACTTATGACGAGTATGTCGATATGCTGATGATCTATGAAGAATGTGGAAAAAATACCAGACGAGCTAGAGATTTATATAGAAATCGTTTCCCCGACCGAACAACTCCAGGAAAAAATAATTTTACTTATGTAGAACAAAAATTAAGACACGGTTCATTTCCAACCGGAAAACATCAAAATTCTCCACGTTAGCCTATTCTTACGGAAGATAATATTATTAACATTCTTGCTTATATCCAAGTTAATCTCCAAATTTCAACTCGATGTCTGCAATAAGAATTAGGAATAAGTAAATCTACTATTCAGAGGGTGTTCAAGCAATACAAATATCATCTTTTAAAAATACATTTAACGCAAGGTCTAACTACTGCAGATCCAGAAAGAAGTGTCAATTAAAATCGTAGAGGACCCTTTTTTCTTAAATAAAATATTGTGGAGCGACGAAAGCCGTTTTCACAATAACGGTGTAGGTATCGTTAATAGATATAATTGTCACTACTGGTCGGCTGAAAATCCCAGCTGGACGCGAGAAACGTATTTCCAAACTATTTTGGGAATAAATGTTTGGTGCGGTTTGTTTAATAGACGCTTGATTGGGCCGTATTTTTATGAGGTGAATTTGACAGGCGAAAGGTATTTAGATTTTCTCCAGAATATTCTTCAACATTTGCTTGAGAACAATCCACTAAAAGAGAGAGCGACTATGTGGTGGCAACAGGATGGTGCAACTCCTCATTTTGCTCAGCGAGTAACGTCACATCTGAATGTGTATTTCCAAGACAGCTTGATTGGGAGAAATGATACAATACATTGGCCGGCTCGTTCACCACATATAACCCTGTTAGATTTTTTCCTTTGGGGATATTTAAAAGGATTCATTTCTGTTACAGCTCCTACCGATGTAGATAATTTAAAAAACAGAATCAGAGCAGCTTGCCAATCGCTTACACCAGAAAGTATTGAAGCAGCATGCACAAGAAATTTACTTAGATTTGAATGCTGCATTAATGAAGGTGGACATAAATTTGAGCATAAACTGTAGTAAAAGTGTTATTGTTTTCCAATTCTTTTTGTTTTTCAAATAAAAAACTTTATGAACATTTGTTTGTCGTTTGTATATACCTAACACAAAAAAAATAGGTGTCGCCGAATTAGTATAAGAGAGACCTATACAGCAGTGGAACAATATACAGGGTGTGTCATTAACTTTTCTAAAAATTATACCACGTGACCCGAAACGTGACATTGTAGCAAAGTAGCTGATTGCTTAAAATGTGTAATACTACCCACAGTTTATAACTGCCAAATTTCAATATTGTAGTTCAAACAGTTTTCGAGATATATACTGGCCAGAACCTCGTGGGACACCCGTATATAAAAAAACTATGACAAGCGGTATTTGTTTAATTAAAAAAATTAAAAACGTAAAAAGTTCTTTTTTTAATAAATTAACACGTTGAGTGCCGTATGTATCCAACACGGATACACGAGATACGGTGCTTCCATCGCCGTATGTATCCGCGGCTGATACACAACTATTTCTGTTATTTCAGCCGCATGTATCGACGTTGGCTGCATGCCTTGCATATATCTCTATGGGGACTATCGCACTACGGCCTGGCATACCCAAAACCTTATTTGGCCTGTATATTTTATCCTTAGTTTTTTCAGGACACCATTTTTTCAGTTAGTGGGTTAGTGGGCCATACACATGAAAAATGGATTTGGCCTGATATACCCAATTTTCCGCTTCCACGGTAGCACTCAACGTGTTAAATATTAATTAATTAATATTTAATCTTAATAAATATAAGAAACGTCGTACATTTTAATCAGTCATCAGTAATCCAATTTCGAAGAAGTTTTTATTTTTCAGTGAATCTCAACCTTATTCAGTTATTGTTATTTATATTAAGATACACTTTTAATAGGTTAAGCACTCTTGGGAATGCCCTTAAAATTTATGGTTAGTAATGTTTATTGATAGAGGTAACAGTATTTACTCACGACAATTAAGAGATTTATATTTAATTTACGTTTCAGAAAAACAAGAGTACAAATCTTTATGACCGAAGATGATAATATAATATACAGTTTGAAATTTGATGGACGTGTTTTTGTGTGTCTTCTCGAAACTAGACTCGCGTTAAATTGTTATTTGTCAGTTTTTCCTAGTCTTCAGCATTCTGATTTTAAAATATTATTGAGTTTCCACTTTTAATAATAATGGCACAGTTTACTGAAAATACAACAAACAGTACTTTAAAGAATAATAAATTATTACTCTGAACAACTTGTTAGGACTGAATAATCCTGGAAACATTATTACTGATACCTAGTAATGTTCTTTTATTCCTGTAACTTATACCATATCTAAACGATTTTGTAAATATTATTTTCCACGGACCTTACATAGGTACTTCACCAAACGGGATCTCAAATTATGCCCTAATTTTCTAAGAATTGATAATTTTTTTTGTAATAGCTTCATATAGTGCAATGAACAAAAGCCGTACCAAAAAAGATACAATACACCGATGCCACATTATAACGGCTTGATGTAATCGCTTATTGATACCTATACTCTGTTTCATGTTTATCGTTGGTAATTTATTAGTATTACTTTGAAAGGTCTTCAAAAAGGCGTCCGTATTCTTAATTATCAATGACTAATTAAATATGAAATATGTAACGGGTGCCCCAATAAGAATGGCTTTCGGCCATATATCAGAAACCGTTCATGGTACAGCTGCGAGTACAAAAAATGTAACAAAAGAGATAAAAAACTTGAGAAGCCAAATTTTTCAAAAGGCGGCATAACAAAAGCAATCATTGCATTCTTCAAAAAATTCTGCGTATATGTACTTGATATTTAAAGTTTCAGTCTATCTACTTAAATAAGATGTGGGGGAGAATGGGAACTGTTATGAAAAAAAACACCCATAACTCCGGTTCTTAACCGATTATTGCAAACTTAGTCATCTTGAAAACAGCTCTTTTCCACTAACATAAGAGTGAAAATTTGGACATAACCTAATGAGTAACTTTCAAGTGAGGGGCGCTAATTTTTTTAAAATCTAGTTATCTTTGGAAAATATTAAATAGGAGCATGCAATTTTAATCGGGATTATAAAAGTAGGCTTAATTTGTAACATAATGGCGAATACCGCATGCCGATATCTTTTCCGGTCCCGACATATCTTAAAAATTTATGAGTCAGTTGACAACTAACAGCTTTAGAAGTGAAACTTATTATGTTACGCAAAAACTGTGAATGAGTGTACAAAAACTATTTACAATAAAAGACAAACAAAAGTAAATATTCTTTTTAAGAAATTATTTTATTAAATGTTCAAACAAACCACAATCTTGAGCCAAACTTTATTTTAATTCCATTGCTTCAAGTAAATGCATGAATATTTTAGAAATAATCAGATATACTTCTGTTCAACATTACCGACATTGTTGAATACATTAGCAGAATGGATTTATAGATGAAAGAAAAATTAAATAGTTTACTGACGAAACCAGGTATCCAACCAACGACCTTTAGGTTTTCAGTCTAACGCTCTGCCGACGAGTCTATTTCGCTTAGTAATATCATGGAGTCTACTGATGTAACAGAAGGGGAGAACAGCATTGCGTCTCTCTCACTGAGCTTAATTAAATAATAATTAGATAAGGACAAGGAGTTTAACAAATTTGTTAGTTTTACGAGTTTACTTTTACGCCAAAAATCCTGTAGTGTCCCATAAATTGTTTCACTTCATAAAGCGTAAATTTTAAGCATTCACCTATGAATATAGATTACCTACTATGGGGTAGTACGGAAAGGATTTTAACAATTTTGAAATAGTTGCAATTGACATTCCTTGCCCTAATAATAATAATTTCAATATAACTTTTAATCTGACTGTGAAACGGCGTTAAGGAAGTTAAAGTAGAAATATATGTATGTTTTTTTCCATGGCCCACTACTTCTTTTTATATATTTCCACTTTAACTTCCTGATCGCCGTTTCCCAATAACATCGAAATATTAATTGAAATTACCATTAATCAACTTTAATTCGTTCCAAATTATTAAAATATGTTCGGAACCTATAGCCACAGTAGGTAATCTATATTTAAAGGAAAATAATTAAAATGTATACGTTTTTTACGATATGTCGGGATAGGAAAAAGATATCGACATGCGGTAATCGGTATTCTGTTACTAATTAAGTCTACTTTTATAATTCTCGATTAAAATTGTATACTCCTATTTAATATTTTCCAAAGATAACTAGATTTAAAAAACAAAGTCAATAGCGCCCTCTAGTGTGCATGCTACTCATTAGGTTATGTCGAAATTATTAAACTTATGTTGATGGGAAACAGATGTTTTCAAGAAGACTAAATTTGCAACAATCGGTTAAGTTGAACCCGAGTTAAGGGCGTTTTCTCATATCAATCTCCCCGTACACATTATTTGAGTAGATAGACTGAAAGTTTAATATCAAATATACGCAGAATTTTTTGAAGAATGCGATGATTGTTTTTGTTATGCCCTTTAATTGAGTTAATTTTATGAAAGTTGGCTTTTTAATGTTTTTATCCAATTACGCCCTCTCGCGGTATACCGAAACTTTTGTTATATTTTTTCCCGCAGTTGTACTATTAACGATTTCTGATATATGGTCTAGAGCCACTTTTATTGGGACGCCGGTTACGTATGTAGTTTTTTTAACGAAAAATTTTGAACGCGGAAATCAATCAAACTTTAACAATTCGGTAGGTAGTGGAATGAATGGCAAAAGGTCAAAGGGAGAGCTATCTGTTATTTTTTTTTAAATGAATTAAGGGTTATGATGTTGGTTGATTGAAATTTATATCCTCATGAAAAGTTTATTTGGATTAGACCGCAGGGCTGCCAGTTAGATTTTCATTTCATCAGTAAAAATCTTGTCAAAAATTGAGTAATTTCAATAGATTTATTTTATGCTATAGAAATTTCAAAAAAGTATAATGAACTAAACTTATGACCTCGAAAAAATATGTATTATTTGAAAACAAACTTTTCATTTAAAAACAAATAAAGTAAACATACAGTGTCCACCATGTTCGCTACATATGGGAACAATTTTTAGTTGTTGTATATAGGAAAATTTAATATATACGATCGATTCTGCATGGTCGATAATCAAAATTACATCTTGACATCAGTTACATGAACACTTCATGGCCACAAATTGGAAAAATTTGACGTGGAAATGCGAAAAGTGAGGTTAGATGCCAAAATACCGAAAATTGTTATTTAGAAAAAGTGAATAAAATGATATTTTAGGAGTACGTACAAAATTTGAAGCAAAAACAACAAAAAATAAGAATTTTCTTATTTTTCTCCATTACGGTCTTCTGAAATGATATTGCCTCAATTTCTTTTTTGAAAGAGTTCAATTAGCACCGTATGTAATTTATAAACGTAAAACTATTCAAAATTGGTCATTAAAATCATTCCTGGAGAATTAAATGGAAATATTAGTTGAGCATTTGAAACTTTCCTGTAACAATACCTTGTCCAATGTTGTCAGTTTGTGAAGTTTAAAATAATTTAGTACTGATACCACAATTGAAAAGAACCGTTTTTGATATTTTCAATAAATATTTCATTAAATTATTAAAACTCATTAACTAGTCATAATAATAATAATAAATTGAATTAGTTTACCAACGTATTACTATTAGTGTTTTAAATGAAACTGACGGTTTCTAGTTAATACCACAATATAATAAAAATTGTTGAAAATTCTAAAAAATTGTCAATTGTCAACAATTGTCAACCGTGAGTTTCATTTAAAACACTAATATGAGTAGATTCCGCGAAGTAAGGGTCGAGACAGTTAATTTCATTAAGTTATTACTATTTTTTGAAACAATATTCAACAGATTACCCACTAACTCATTACTAATAAATAACTTAGTATTTCAAAACACAAATTCAAAATGTCCTCCATCTCGTTCCATACATTTCACCGTCCCGGAATTCGTTTCTCTTTGAATATTTCGGTGCGTACCTTGGTTAATAGCATATACGCAATCCCATATGCATTGTTCTAAATGTGCGACGTCTCTGAAGGGTGTTACTCGATAAATTTTGTTATTTGAATAGCCCCATAATAAAATGTCCAGAGGGCATAGGTCCGGGGACCGTCTTGTTGGAAATGAAGATTGGCTCGCTTAGCCAGTGGGATACCATCCAAAAATTTGGTTAATTCATTTTCCAACAAAGTTGAATAACGCCTGGCATTCAGGTTTTCTCTAAAGAAAAATGAACCAATAATTTGACAATTCCAAATTCCGCACCATACATTAACCTTGAGTGGGAGTTTGTGTCTGCCCATCAACGACAGTTTTGTGAGCTTACTGTTCCATTTGATGTGAAAGTAGATTCGTCGGAAAATAAAACATTTTCTGTGAAATTTGGATTATCTTCTATAATTCAAAAACCAAACCGGACGTCAAAATATTTTTCTTCAGAACTTGAATAAATTTAGGCTTGCACGGGTGAAATTTGTTTGTCGCATTGTTTTGATTAAGATGCATATAGTTAATGTCGTATCAGTCATGTGATGGAAAAGACTTAGCGTTTCTACTTGTAGTTACCTTAAACTTCTTTAATAATTTTGCTACATTTCTAAAATGGACGTTTTTGCTAGGATATTTTTGGTTAAAAATATTAGCAGCTTCTCTTGAACATTGATAATTTTCTCCGCAAATTAGAACCAACTCTATTTTTTCTTCACGTGACAGTATAGAAGGCATTTTTAGTTATAGATAGATAGATAGATATAAAAATATCTTTGCAGAATGTGTAAATAGAAGTAAACTTAACGAAAACGGAGAACTACGGATCAAATGCAACAATGATGTTACACGAGTATTCGTTTATGATTTTAAAGCCCACTTAGTTAATTTGAAACTTTGTATTGCGGCAAAGTATTTGAGGAAAATGGGTTCTAGGATGATGAAAGTATAAAACTAGGAATCGTTGTGAAATGTATGCAGACCTTTCAAAGATAATAAATTATCTTGTATTCATATTATCGCATTGTTTTTTTATAAATATTGTCCAAACATGAATCATTACGCTTATTAAATAATAATTATTAATGTAAGTTGTCATGTTCTGAAAATTTGATGAAATATTACATAAAAAAAATTAATATCGGCCCTTTCCAATTGTAATATCACAATTAAATTGTTTGAAACTGCACAAACTGACAAGATACAAAAAAATTTCACGCGTTCAACGAATATTTTCATTTTATTATATATGAATGACCTCAATCAATATTTCTGAATTGTTTTACCCTCACACATTAAACATGGCGAGAAGTACGGATTTTTTTATTTTTTTTGCTCGAAATTTCATAAATGGCCCTAAAATATCATTCTAATCACTTTTTCCAAACAACTTTTTCGATATTTTGCCTCCATGACAGTGGCATCGTGAGTGACGTCAGAATGTCTTTTCAGATTAGCGACCATGCAGGATCGATGGCATACATTAAATTTTCCTATATCCTACAACTAAAAATGTTTGCCATATGTAGCGAACATTAAGGGGGATACGATATATTAAACCTACCTACTGCTTCATTTTAAAAATAGTAATCACAAAATAAAGTTACGTAGATACTCATCAGGTACGAGTATATAAAAAAATAGAACGAATAGTAATGAACAACAAAAATACAAAACAAATAAAAAAACAAATGTAAGAAAATAACTGTTATAGGTATATAAAAAATCGATTTAAATCTGAATCTGATAAAGTATTATCCTTTTTTGGTATATACATATCATTAGTATGTAAATGTATTACTTCTTTTGTAAAGTTAGCATTAGTACAATTTGCTTTTCTCGACTGCAAATACATAATTTTGTGTGTGTAGATGTCTCACATACTAGTTGTGGCTAGTTTGTTTCTTTCGTTAGTTTTCATTAGATAGGTAGGTAATAAGAGAAATCTCTTAAATTAATTTAAACAGAGCGTTTGGAAATATCATGCGAGATATGATTAATTAAAAATTAATAATAATAATAAACAAGTGTCATAATTTTTTTCATCAATATGCAAATCAGTAGATCTCCTGAAAATATAGTAAAACCGGCAACCATGTAAGACCGTTTCTATTTCAGATTTTATGAAAGACTAAAATATGTTATCTAAGTATGTTTTTATAATGTCTGCTGTGGAATCGCCGCCTTAATGTTTTTGCTAATAGCGGCGTTCTTATAGTTTTTTTTATTATTTCCAACATGTAGTTGTTGGGTTAAAAATATTTATACATATAGATTAGTTTCTATAGAAACCACATAAATGCAATATACCTTGAAAATAATATATTGAATTGAATTGTGATGGTGGAGCAAAATGTAAAAAATTCTTGTTTTTTACATTTTTCTCTTGGAATATTGAATTATATAGATACGTTTTTATAATCATTTAATGCAATAAAACGTATTTTAAAAAAATAGCAGATAGTGTACACTTTGCCATTTCACTACCGAATTTTCAGAGCACACTCTGATAGATTACAGAAATCATCAGAAATGTATTCTGGACTGAGAAAGATGTGTCATATTTGCTGTACCTATGTTTGTACAGGAGCAATATTAATATTATCTAATACCTATGCACTATTTAGAATCAGTTGTCTTAGCGACGGGCCTGGCTCAGTGGCGGATCTAGGGGCGAGTGGGCCTCAGGACATTTCTTACAGGTACACTGAGTAACACGTAAAAAGTAAGAAAATTAAAACGTTTTCCATTCAGGACAAAAACTAATACAAAACGAAAACTTAAATTTTTTTGTATCATAAAAAGTGTCAAAACAAAAATATGTTTTATTCAGCTACTTAATTCCAAACCAATATCTAGATTGGTATTTTCCGTATTACATTGAAAGGAAATAAATGAAATACTTTATATAAAATATAAAAACTAATAATAAACTAAAATCTAGAACTACGTTCTTTTTCTGACTTTAGTATTGGCAAAGTAATCTATGAGATCCTTTAAATCTAACTTCGCTGCGATATTATATTCTACATTTAAAATAGATTGATCACGATCATTGTTGACCTAATGCAATTTCTTAACATTTTCAATTTACTAAAGGATCTTTCCAATTGCGCAACAGTTACGCACAGGTAGGGTAAAAAATAGAAGAAACATAACATAAACTTCAGGAAAATCAAGTTTCATATATGAATACTATTTGGAAAAGTTTCCTCTTCATATCTTTTTTGAAGTCATCTCTTTAACTAGTTCAAGTAACATATCAATATTGATTGACAACACCGTTAGTAAAAATTTCCCGATGTTTTCGAAATTAGTATTGTTGCAACAAATAATATTCATTTGATTGATTGCATAGCAGAAAACCTCTATTCAATTTGATTGGTATTGGTATCAATTGAATAGTAATATACCCGGACTTTGAAGTAATCTTCTCTATTATCAAATTGCTATTCCAAAGCAAGCTCAACAATTTGTTTTGGTACTTTTCGTTGCCTTTTAAATTGAAATACTAGCTCTATATTGCATTTAATTGCAAGAGTTATTGGTTCAGATATTCAATCATTATACGCTTCTTGAGCTCTTAAAGCAGAAATGTAGGTCAATGTATTTCTTAAGACTGTTGCGCCGCCGATATAAATATCAATTCTTTGTAAAAATCTTGATACGTGGTTTACTTGAGATAAAGTTTTGAAGATAAAAATATTAATAAAAACAAATTCAAAGTTGGCCATTTTCTTTTCCAGATTTTTAGCTTCCATGGTTGCTTCCTTTTTCTGCGATTTCGATTCAATATCTGAAGAGCTTTTAGAATATCGAACAATCGAATTTTTATTGCCATAATTGATTGAATACTTCCTGACCAACATGTAGGGTTAAGTAATTTCTGATTCCCCAGTAAAAGAAGACGAAAGCTCCCATCGTTTGATAATAGATCCAAAAAACGACGATCGACGAAAATATGATAAATGAAATCCCCAATTTCCGCATATTTCATAAATTTGCAAAAAATGAATTTTTTGATTATATCGCAGTATTACATAGAAACATAATTGTTATTATATTTGGAATAAATTGTAGCAACATAAAAGTCAATGACATTCAATGATATATTTAAAAAAAATTCCAAAATGTTTCGTTTACGCAACGTTGGGGACTAATGGGTTAATTTGAAAATTTATTACAATAACATACCATTAAAGCCATTCTGATTACATGAATGCAAACATTCTTCCATGTTTCTGGTGTGACTCTAGCAAATGTGTCATCTGTCAACTTTAACACGTCACCTACCTTAAAAGTTGTATTACGCACTCCAACTTCATTTTATAATAGCCCACATCTTTTCTATTGGATTCAATTTTGGATCAGGTGGTGGCAAACGTAACACGGAAGGACCGTGTTCAGCTAACAACTTATAAACAACATAATTTTTAAATATTGGTTTATTTAGCTGTATTTTCCTGTAAAGTTCCGGCTTAATATCAGTATAATCAAAATGAATACTTCTTTCCCGTAACCATATTTGCATATCTGCCTTTTTCCAAGTAGACGTTGGGTTACGTTCCACAGATATATGATTCATTATTAATAACTATTACAAAGTATTTACTATCTCGACCCATACTTCGTGGAATCTACCCATATTACTGTTTCAAATGAAGCTTACTGTTTCTAGATAATTCCACAATATATTGAAAAAATGTTAGAAATTTTAAGAAATTTGACAATTGTTTCGATATTAAATATCATCGTCAGAATGACAGAATATACATTCCATTTGATGCCTACCTGATGATTAATAATTATGTTTGGCTAAACTTAATATACGTTAATAGAAAAAAGAAGAATATATGATATTACAATTATTAAAGCGTAGATATTATTAGCCCTATGGGGATATCCTGGATATCTTTTTTCCCAATTAAGATAAGTATAACTGTGCAATGATATAGAAAACCAGGAAAACTATATCTGCTGATTTTCAAAATTATCACTTAAGAAGACAGTTTAAAAGTGGAGAACTCCCTAGATTTATCTGTTCATTGACAACTTGATATTATGGGTTTCTTAAGTGTCTTCTAATTTCCAATTCTTCATGGAAATCCAGTTCTTGTGTCTTATTTGTGAATACAATTTCAAAAAAAATTACAATATTGTTTAACCTGAAATTGACAATATTGTTTAATCAATTTATTATTCTCGAGATTCTATATTCTACTCACATTACAGCTAGAACTTGCTATCAGAGCCTTTAAAAAGACATTTTTACGATAATGTTCAGAAATACAGCATAAAAGCAACTACAAAAATATAACAATATACGAAAAACGATGTTTTGTTGTTGTTCAATGCCGTCAGCCCTGTTATAAGAGGCGGATCGTTTTCATTTTCGTCGTTTGTGCATCGGATATTACGAGATAATCAATCCCCAAACTTATATTATTTGGGTTGCATACTTGGTCTAATGGTCTTGCATTCGGTACGTCAAACTTTATACCATGGAATAATTTCTTTGCTTCAAACAGCTGTGTTTATATCAAAATCAAACAAAATAACGTTAAGTTTAAAAGTTTTTTCAAAATGAATGAGAAATCAGTGTGTACTGAGTGCAAGTCATCTTTCAAGCGAATATATGGGTTGCGGAAACAAGTAAAAATATTTCAAGAGGGAAGACTTGATGATCTAGCTCCACTTAATAAGTGTATAAAGACTCACAACTTCAGTTGTGATATCTACAAGAAAAATTTCAACCACAAGAATCATCTCCATAAAAAGACTCATGGCATTTTATCAGTAAATTCCTCAGAATCATCTCCAAAAAATGCAAAGAAGTGCCCTCTCTGTAGTTTCAAAAATTCGGCTAAAATACAATTACACAGTCACTTTAAGGAGAACCACGACATTGAAACGTCTACTGAAAACTTTGTTTTTGCGACAAAGGACGATTTTGAATCAAGGAAAAATGAAATTGTATGATCTGATTTTAATAAACTTGCACATGCTTTTCTTATTCAAACTGTGAACCTGTTACTAATAAAAACTGTCTATGGTTTTTAAAATTAGTTTTAGAATATGATTATGATTGATTTTGAGTATTATACTTTTTTAAATTAAGTATTACGTTGTTCCCACTTTTTTCATATTCTACACATGGATGCATTTTTATTTTATTAACATCAAACTAACATACTTCCATATTTGATGAAAAAGAATTTTTCACGGGAATGTATTGATGAATGATTATTTTTCATTTTAATCTAAATCAGTCATCCCCCACCTACCCCTTAAGGGCGGGGGTGGGGGTGACTTTGTAAAATAATCGTAAAAATAAATTTTTAAATTTGGAATCAAATTCTACGTAATTTTTTACGTATACACCTAAAATTTCACTTTGAAATCTTTTTTTTATAATGTTATGCAAAAAATTGATTATACAATGGTGTAGGACTCTCGGGTCTAGCATACTTCCATATTTGATAGAAAACAATTTTTCACGGGAATGTATTGATGAATGATTATCCTTTATTTTAACTTAAATCAGTTATCCCCCACCCAACCCCCTAAAGGTGGGGTTGGGGGTGACTTTGTAAAATAGTTGTAAAAATAAATTAGAATTGGAATCAAATTCCACGTAATATATTACGTATACACCTAAAATTTCATATTGGTAACTATTTTTTATAAAGTTATGCAAATAAAATGTTATCAAAAAATTGATTATTCAATGGTGCAGGACTCTCGGGAAGTATATATTTGATAAAAACATTTTTTTCACGGGAATGTATTGATGAATGATTATTTTTCATTTTATCCCAAATCAGTCAAAATGTTTCACGGAAATGTATTGATGAATGATTATCCTTCATTTTAACGTAAATCAGTCATACCCCCCCCCCAACCCCTAAGGGCCTGGGATGGTGACACGTTTTATTGAATATCTTTGGCAATAATGAAGAAAAAATATGAAAATTGGTATACATACTCAAAAAAGGGTTTATGATTCGATGACACACTCAAAATCACCCCAACCCTAATATTTCCCAAACACCCGCCCCCTCTACCCTTATGGTATGAAATAAGCGTGTAATCATTTTTTAATTTGAATTTTATTTTATTAAATATACATATGCCAAATAGTAAATTTTAATTCTTATTCGTAAAGCCGCAATAGCGATTTTTATTTTCATTAAAAAATCAATTTTTTTATTACATTTTTTTTGCATAACTTCATAAAAAAAAGTAATCGAAATGAAATTTTAGGTGTATACATAAAATATTACGTGAAATTTGATTCCAAATTCAAAAATTTATTTTTACCACCATTTAACAAAGTCACCCTCGTCCCCGCCCTTACGGGATGGGTGGGGGATGACTGATTTGGGATAAAATGAGAAATAATCATTCATTAACACATTCCCGTGAAAAATTTTGTTTAGTAAATATGGAAGTATGCTAGACCCGATAGTGGTGCACCATTGAATAATCAATTTTTTAATAACATATTATTTGCATAACTTTATAAAGAAAAGTTATAAAAATGATATTTTAGCTGTATACGTGAAACATTACGTATAATTTGATTCCAAATTTACAAAGTAATTTTTACGACTATTTTACACCCCCGCCATTTGCGGGTGGGTGGGGGATGACTGAGTTAGGTTAAAATGGAGGTAATTCATTCATCAAAACATTCCCGTGAATTTTTTTTATCAAATATGGAAGTATGCTAGACCCCATTTTTCTTGCATAACTTTATAAAAAAAATAGTTACAAAAATGAAATTTTAGGAGTATACGTAAAAAATTACGTGAAATTTGATTCCAAATTAAAAAAATTCATTTTTACGACTATTTTATGCCGCCTTATGGGGGTGGGTGGGAGATGACTGATTAAGGTTTAAATGAAAAATAATCATTCATCAATACATTCCCGTTAAATTTTGTTTTTACCAAATATGGAAGTATGCTATACCCGAGACTCCTACACCATTGAATAATCAATTTTTTGATAACATTTTTTGTGCATAAATTTATAAAAAAAAGTTATCAATATGAAATTTTAGGTGTATAAGTAAACAATTACGTGTAATTTGATTCCAAATTAAGACATTTATTTTTACGACTATTTCACAAAGTCACCCCCACCCCCGCCTTTAGGGGATGGGTGAGCTCTGACTGATTTAGGTTAAAATGAGAAATAATCATCCATCAATACTTTCCCGTGAAAAATTTTTTTCTATCAAATATGGAACTATGCTAGTCCCGGGAGTCCTACACCATTGAATAATCAATTTTTTTATAACATTTTTTTGCATAACTTTATAAAAAAGTTATCAAAATGAAATTTCAGTAGTATACTTAAAAAATTACATGTAATTTGATTCTAAATTAAAACATTTATTTTTACGACAATTTTACCAAGTCACCCCCACCCCCGCCTTTAGGGGATGGGTGAGCTCTGACTGATTTAGGTTAAAATGAGAAATAATCATCCATCAATACTTTCCCGTGAAAAACATTTTTTTATCAAATATGGAACTATGCTAGACCCGAGAGTCCTACACCATTGAATAATCAATTTTTTGATAACATTTTTTTTGCATTACTTTATAAAAAAAAGTTATCAAAATGAAATTTCAGTAGTATACGTAAACAATTACGTGTAAATTGATTCTAAATTAAAACATTTATTTTTACGACAATTTTACAAAGTAACCCCCACCCCCACCTTTACGGGGGGGGGGTGAGGGATGACTGAATTAGGTTAATATGAAAAATAATCATTCATCAATACATTCCCGTGGAAAATTTTTTTCTATCAAACATGGAAGTATGCTAGATCCGAGAGTCCCACACCATTGAATAATCAATTTTTTGAAAACATTTTTTTGCATAACTTTATAAAAAAAAGTTATCAAAATGAAATTTCAGTAGTATACGTAAAAAATTACGTGTAATTTGATTCTAAATTAAAACATTTATTTTTACGACTATTTTACAAAGTCCCCCACCTTTACGGGGTGGGTGAGGGATGACTGAATTAGGTTAATATGAAAAATAATCATTCATCAATACATTCCCGTGAAAAATTTTTTTCTATCAAATATGGAAGTATGCTAGATCCGAGAGTCCCACACCATTGAATAATCAATTTTTTGATAACATTTTTTTTGCATAACTTTATAATTAAAAGTTATCAAAATGAAATTTCAGTAGTATACGTAAAAAATTACGTGTAATTTGATTCTAAATTAAAACATGTATTTTTACGACAATTTTACAAAGTAACCCCCACCCCCACCTTTACGGGGTGGGTGAGGGATGACTGAATTAGGTTAATATGAAAAATAATCATTCATCAATACATTCCCGTGAAAAATTTTTTTCTATCAAATATGGAAGTATGCTAGATCCGGGAGTCCCACACCATTGAATAATCAATTTTTTGATAACATTTTTTTTGCATAACTTTATAACAAAAAGTTATCAAAATGAAATTTCAGTAGTATACGTAAAAAATTACGTGTAATTTGATTCTAAATTAAAACATTTATTTTTACGACAATTTTACAAAGTAACCCCCACCCCCACCTTTACGGGGTGGGTGAGGGATGACTGAATTAGGTTAATATGAAAAATAATCATTCATCAATACATTCCCGTGAAAATTTTTTTTCTATCAAATATGGAAGTATGCTAGATCCGAGAGTCCCACACCATTGAATAATCAATTTTTTGATAACATTTTTTTTGTATAACTTTATAAAAAAAATTATGAAAATGAAATTTTAGTAGTATATGTAAAAAATTACGTGTAATTTGATTCTAAATTAAAACATTTATTTTTACGACTATTTTACAAAGTCACCCCCACCTCCGCCTTTAGGGGGTGGGTGTAAGGGATGACCTATTTAGGGTTAAATGAAAAATAATCATTCATCAATACATTCCCGTGAAAAATTTTTTTATCAAATATGTTAGTATGCTAGATCCGAGAGTACACTTCGAGGACAACTTATACAGTATAAGTTATACTCAGTATAAGATATACTCGTCCTCAAACTGAAGTCTGTGCATACATATATATATATATATATATATATATATATATATATATTTGAAATGTAATGTATTCTTGACCATTTTATATTTTATATGGAAGGAATTTTCTTGAACGAAGGTCCTTACTTATTAATAATTTGTTTATTATTTGCCAAAACATGGAAGGTTAAAAATTAAAATTAAAATGCTGCATACATTTTGTAGCTGTTGACAGTAAACTCATAAAATGTATTATTTAGTTTGTAGGTGTTTTTTGTCTTTCTTTTTCTAATACGTTGTGGTGTCTTGGGCCCTTTCATATTTTTTACAATAAATGTTTTTGTTTAATGCATTGCATTTAACGATCCCATCGGTAGTCCAGCCATTCCTTGATAAATCTTTTTTTATATAATTAAAATGATGATTTTATTAATCGACTGATTCATGTCTTCCACAAGAAGATCGTTTCTTTTTGTTAACATCATTTGTTTCGTAGAAGTCTATCCACCCATAGTTCTTAATATCTACAGCTAATTTTTTAAATTAATCCTTTAATATTTATTCACATACTTCCTTTCTTTGTAATTGGTTTTCATGGAAGAAATGCCATAATAGCTTTATGATCGCATACATTTGTATCGTAAACAATACCAGCACAGGAATCAACAACGTTGAGTATTTTTGCGGAAAGAAATATGTGGTCAGGACAGCTTGTATATCTATTGATTAACGACACAAAATTAAATTCAGTTAATACTTGCATCAAGATATTCGGAGGCTATATCCTTATTGAGTTCAATATCAATATTTATGTCACCAATAAACAAATGGTTATCGAAGTTTCAATTGGTTTCCTCCAGATAAACATACAGGTCTCTTATAAATGTCTCCTGATCTATTATGGGATATTTATAGACAGAAGTAATTAAAAGACTAGTACCTCAAATTATTCAATTGAATTTTTGATTTTATCACTCTCAACTGATTTTTCTTTCTCAGCCACTTCTTATCCACTCCTGGACGTAAGCCTCTTTCATATTTCTCCATGCTGTCCTGTCCTGTGCTTGTTGAAACCATCTGTTTCCGGCCTGTCTTTTGATATCATCAAGCCATCTTCTCTGTGGTCTTCCTGTGCTTCGCCTTTTTCGTCTTGGTCGCCAGTACGTTAGTTTGGTTGTCCATTTAGCTTGATCCTGCCGGGCCACATGCCCTACCCATTGCCATTTCAGCTCCGCAGTACGCTTTATTATATCCATGATTTTAGTTCTTTGTCGGATATCTTCATTCCTTTTTCTGTCTATGAGAGTAATTCCGAGCATCGCTCGTTCCATCGCTCTTTGCATCACTCTTAATTGATTTGCTGTCCTCCCTGTCATTGCCATTGTTTCCAGTCCATAGGTCGCTATCGGTAGTATACAGGTATCGAAAACTTTTCGTTTAAGGTTGATCGGTATGCTGCTATTTCTGAATATATAGTTCATTTTTCCGAACCCCGCCCAGGCTAATTTTATTCTTCGTTTAATCTCAGCCGTTTGATTTTCTTTTCCTATTTTTATTACATGTCCCAAATATATATACTCTTCCACGTTTTCTAGTTTTGTACCTTTAATATATATTTGTTCGTTGGTGTTACTTATTATTTTAGTCTTTGCAATGTTGTTCTAACATGTTGCTCAGTTCGTGCACGTCACTGCTTATCAGGACAATGTCGTCAGCAAACCGAAGATGGTGTAGATAGGAGCCGTCGATATTTATTCCTTTTGTTTCCCATTGTAATGTTTTAAAGACGTTCTCAAGCGCCAGAGTAAATAATTTTGGTGATATTGTATCACCCTGACGTATTCCCCTATTTACCTTAATCTTATCCGTTTTTAGATCTTCATTTATTTTGACATGAAAAGTGGCATTTTATATATATATATATATATATATATATATATATATATATATATATATATATATATATTTTAATAAGTTTGTGTACCTGGAATCTATTCTAGCATCGTTCATAGCTTGTATAAAGGCCCACGTTTCGACAGAATCGAACGCTTTGTGAAAATCCACAAATGCCAAGTGAAGGGGTATGTTGTATTCCGTTGTTTTTTCTATCAGTGTTCTAATAGCTTGTAGGTGATCTATAGTACTGAACCCTTTACGGAATCCCGCTTGCTCTACTGGCTGGTACGCGTCCAATTCATTTGTTAGTCTATTGGTTATTATCCTGGTGAGGAGCTTATACATATGAGAGAGAAGGTTAATTGGCCGATAATTTTCGATGTTGCTGTTATCTCCTTTTTTAAAAAGCAGGATCACTTCCGCATTTTGCCATGCATCGGGAATTTTGCCTTCTTGTAGACATTTATTTAAAAGAATTTGTAAAGATTTCTCGATAACCACTCCTCCCATTTTCAGCATTTCACATGTGATTCTGTCTTCTCCTGGACTTTTTCTATTTTTCATTTGCTTGAGGGCTACCTGTATTTCTTGCTTTGATATTTCAGGAATGTCTTCAGAGCCCACATTGCATATAACCGTGCTCGTAATTCTAGGGTCCGGTGTAGTAGATGTGTAAAGACGGGTGTAGAATTCTTTGATGTGTTCCGCGATATTTTTGCTGTCCGAAATTATGTTTCTCTGTTGATTTTTCATTTTGGTGATGATTTGTTTACCAGAGGATAGTTTTGACCTTAAGACTTTCATATTTACATTGTCCTCTATTACGTTTTTGATTGTCTTGGTGTTATAAACTCGGATGTCTTTTCTTACTTCTCTATGTATTCGTTTATTTAGTTCCCGATAATTTAGTGCATCTCTGGATATTTTCTTTCTTTGTTCCATAAGTTGTAACGTCTCTGGTTGTATTTTAGAGTTCTTTTTGTTTTTTGTTCTCATGCAAATCTTCCTTGTCGCAATGTGGATGTCGGTTGTGATTTTTTTGTTCAGTTCGTCTATGTCCATCCTATTCAATGCTTCAGTTGGTTCCAGTTTCTTTTCTAGTTTGTTTTGATAATCCTTTTTCCTATATACAAGCTCCTCAGCCTTAGGGATCTTGTCTGTACGGATGAGTTTGTTTCTTTCAGTTTTCAGGTTGAGGCTAAGGGATGCTCTTACCAGTCTATGATCGCTGTATGTATCGAATCGGTTTAGTACTGATACGTCTGTGCAAATTTTTCTGTTAATTGAAAGTATGAAGTCGATCTCATTTCTAGTTTCCCCATCGGGGCTTTCCCAAGTCCACTTTCTTTGCTTAGGTTTTTTAAAGTAAGTGTTCAGACAGTAAAGGTTTTCTTTATTTAAGTAATTTACTAGCATATCTCCTCTTTGATTCCTTATACCTACACATTTCTAAAATACAAATCATTCATTTCCATGATTATAATATTAAGTACTCGTATACCCATCCAACCGCTTCACTCCGTAATCTACATCTCTAAAGGTTTTAGTCAAGACGATACAATCGAATTGAAAATCCATCTGTGCAAGAAAAATTACAAGTCCTTAATTCAAGTTAATGATGCAGATGTTCTGACTTAAAATCCTTACTTCACTCAGATTCCTCTTAGCGGAAAATCCGTTTAGTTTCTCCACCGAGGAAAATTCAAGTATAAAGTCTCTCTGGTTTACATCTATAATATAAGGAGCCATATAGGTTTATTAATTAAGTTTATAGAGAACACAAAACACAATTCGTACCAAAAAAAGTAGGGAAAAATAGAGAAGGGAGTGTAAAATTTATTTTGTGGATGTTAAAGCAGAGCGAGTCTGTGGTTTGTTTATATCTTGTTTAATTTTGACCTCCTTGATTTATTATCCCTGATTTATTCTCGATGAATTGGGTGTGGCAGGAGAACTGTTTATTTTAGCGGCTTCTCCAAGAGGTACCTCCAATAGTTCTTCTAAGTCGTAGGATTTGTTGTCGAATATCAATTGTTGTTTTTGATATAGCATTTTAAACAATTTCCTTATTTTCGAAAGGGGACTAAGTTTGGTTTGAGTGTATTGTAAGTTTCTCTTTGTTGTGGGATTAAATCATTCGACAAGGAGAATCCCGATTCTTTCAGCGTCCAGCGTCTTCACATTCTTGAAAATAGATTTCTTTTTCATGTGCGATACCAACTCAATTTTAAATGGAGCTGCGTCTGCTTTACCTAGTGGGTAGAAATTGTTTATGTCACGCTCTTCAATATTCATTTTCAGTATCGTGTTGACTTTGGTACAAAGTTCTTGGACACTTAGTTCCTGATTACACTTCTCTAATACAAAAACGACTACGGTATTGGTCCTGCTTTTTACTTCTATTTCTTTTATCCTTGTCCTGAGACTTTTGTTTACTAATTCAAGTCCCCTTAGTTTTTGAGTTTGCTCTCCAATTTTTAGTAATTGATTTGTTTCTGTTGAATCGATCATAATTTTCAGTTTCAGTCCTTTATATTTTTTAACTCATCCAACATTTTTTTAGTTTCTTCTCCCAATAATTTTCAAACTGCTATTTCATTCATTCTAACAATACGTCAATTTGGCTAACTACTTAACGTTTATGGTCTTCTATAATCAAATTATTGTTAATCATTTTACGTAAAGACAAAAACTTATCATGCGTTTTTATACGTTTCAATATTCAGTATATTTCATTATTTGGAGCCCTAGCCTCATCTGCTTCTCCAGGTTTTGTGACAGGATATTTTTATGTATCGTAGATAACAAATGTGATGTTATAATATCAATTTACTTACCAATTATATTTTGAGTGAACTTTATTGTGTTGTAAAACTATTATTTAATTAAAATAAGTACGAGCAAATATAACTGACACCGTTTATTAATCTGTCAAAAATATGCCAATAAATCAGAAGCGGTATCAGCTGACTCTTTGTCATTCAATAAACACAAAAGATAAAATAACACAATCATATCAACTCTCCCCTCTAATTTGTTAGGACTGGACACTTCACATTTCAGAAGCTGTTCTATATGTCTTCGCCAAATACTGCAATCGTCCATTCTAATCTTGTAAATTAAAGTACTCTCTTTCTCTACAATGTTCCCAAAGTCCCATTTATGTTTTATTTTGTGTATTTCCGTGTTTGAACTCTGTCCGCGACATCAAAGTGCCCTTTTTCTTCCTTTGTAGTAGTTGTTTCTTGATCGATTTTGGGATGCATTAAGCTCAAGTGAGTTCGAATCTTCCTTCCGAACATTAAGTGGTATGCATTTGAACCTGTGGTATTTGGGATTTGTCGCAACTGCATGAGGAGCCTAAAAAGTTTGATATCTAGCTTTCCTCCCTCCTCTCTCATTGCTGTAACTAACTTTTTCACTGTCTGAACGAATCGTTCCGCTTGTCCGTTCGATGACGGGTGGTATGGTGCTGTAGTTTTGTGTGCTACACCATTTGCACATAAAAACTGTCGAAACGTGCCCGATGTAAATTGGCTTCAATTGTCTGAAACTAAAACCAATAGAAAGGCGAAATGTAGCAAACATTTTACTGAGTTATCTCACGCACCAATCTAATCAAGTGTTTTTGGTCGGAATTACTTCAACCCACTTCGTAAATGCGTTAACAAAAATAAAGTACCATTGTCCTTGAATTGGTCCTGCAAATTCACCATATGTTCAATATCTCGATCGATATTTTTCCATGTACAATAGCTTCCAGCTAGTGCTTTCATTTTCTCTATGCCTAGATGTCCGACATGTTATTCCTTAAGCACAGTCTGATGAAGATCTTCTGGAATTACTACCCTACTGCCTTAAAAAATACATCCATCTTGCAGGGTAAGTTCGTTGTTGTGAAAACCAAACTGTTCTATCGATTCTCCCTTTTTGTGTGCATGTAAAACTTGTTGTAGATTCTTGTCCTTAGCAGTTGTTCTACAAATCATCTCACTATCAACTTGCAGTGAATCAAGCTGACTAAGTTGAAACAGACTGCAGCTATCCACCAGGTTACGAGAAGTGTGTTCTGTTGGAAAAGGAGATAAACAATCGTTAGCATGATCAGAGGTTCTTCTGTATTCGATGTTATAATCAAAACCAGACAGAAAGTATGCGTAGTTGAATAGTCTGGTAGCAGATATCGATGGAAGTGTCTTTGTTGGGTTAAATATGGACACTAACGATTTATGGTCTGTGATCAAGGTAAATTTACGACCAAAGCAGTAGGGGAAAAGTTTTTTAGTCCCCAATAGATGCCCGTCGCTTCCTTGTCAATTTGACTGTAGTTCAGCTCACATTTTGTTAAACTGCGTGGGGCAAAACTAATTGGTCTTTCACTTCCATCACTGTAACGATGAGAAATTATAGCTCCAAGACCTACTGGGGATGCGTCGGTTGCAAGTACTAAGGGCAAATCTGGGTTGTAGTGAACGAGAACATTATCACTTGCTATCTCTGATTTTACCCTTTGGGAACTTTCGTCACATTTGGATGTCCATATATACGGTTTGTCCTTTTGAAGTAGATTTTTGAGTGGGTGAAGGATCGTGGCTAAGTTTTTTATGAAATTATTATAATAGTTTGCTAGACCAAGGAATTTCCGAAGTTCATTAATATTCTCTGGTTTCTTACTGTTCATGATGGATGCTACTTTATCTTTTATTTTGTAGAGGCCTTGAGCGTCAATAACGTGTCCAAGATACTGTATACTGGTTTGAAAGAATTTGCACTTATCCTGGTTCAGTTTTAGGTTGGCGTTTCTTAAGCATTGTAGGACGATACGTACTTTTGTCATTAATTCGGCAGACGTTTTCCCTGTATTATAATGTCGTCAAAGAAGCATTGTATTCCCTCTATTCCTTGTAAGGTCTTGAACATAAACTGTTGCCAATGAGAAGGTGCTACTTTTACCCCAAACATCAGGCGGTTCACTTTGTACAGTCCTCTGTGTGTACTTAATGTTTGCATGAGTGCACTTTCATCATTCATTTTCATATGAAGGTACGCGTTGCTAATATCCAAGGTGCAAAATAGTTTTCCTTCCTATTCTAGGTATCGGATAGTTTTAGTCCTTTATGACTTTGTTCACTGTAACTTTATAGTCAGCATGAATCCGCACTTGGCCATTTGGCTTGACAACGCGCACAATAGAGGTAACCCAGTCAGAGTGTTTAGCTTTTGTTATTATGCCACATTCTTCAAGTCTTTTTTCTACTTTAGTTTTAAGGGAAAATTGTACATGTCTTGGCTTAATAAAAATTGGTATAGCATCATCGATAAGTCTAAACTGTCCCAAATACTCAGGTATTTCACCGATTTTTTTATCAAAGATATCACTAAATTCATTTAAAATGTTTGTCAGATTTGAAGGTTGAGTTGTTTTCAGACTTTTGATTTCGCCCCAGTCTAACCTGACTTCTCGTAGCCAGTCTCTTCCGAAAATTGCATCTACATTTCGATCAATAAAATACAGTTTTCCCACGAATGTCTGTGGCCGACACACTATATAAAAAATGGACGACACACAGACATCTTGAGAAAAATAGAAATCTACAAAAATGATGCGCGTCATCTAGCGAAATCCACTGGATAAAAAATGGCCGACACATTGGATAAAAAATGGACGACACACACCGCCGACAGCGCCAACCATACCAGCGCCACCGTCGCCTAGCGCACGTTTTTCGAAGTAGTGCTGTTGAACCGGCTTAGGTACACAACACGTGTTTAAAGTGTTTGGGTGATTATGTGTTAATTGTGTAGTATTTTGGCGGTATTGTGTATCTTTTTGCGCAATCGATCTTTTTGGTTTATTTACAGCATCGGTTGTCAGCACGGTAGGTTGTGTTTACTAGTTGTAACATATGTTCTCCCCCGGCTTGGAACTCTATTATTGGCATTATCTATTGAGTTATACTTTGCAGAGGCCTTGATATTTGATTTCACCCCATTCTAATATTAGCAATGGTAGTTTAACTGTAAACTCTTACAGTGGCGCTCCAGTTAATTGTATTTTTTGCTGATTACTGAGATAGTGTGGGAAAAGTTTACTTAGTTTAAATTATCAACTTAATTTTTTTGATTACTTTAACTTAAATTTTTATTCCAGTAATATTTCACATTTTTATAGACGCAGTGTTATGATAAAATTTGCTTCAAAATTTCGAGTTCATATAGTTTCCTTATTTGTTATTTTCGTCAGGAAGATGTTACAAGTTTTATGATGGTCAGTTTTTTTGTGTTTCAGGAATTTATAATTATATTTGCGATAATAGTCGACATTAAGGAATTTGTCTACTAATTGTTTTCTGTGTTGAAAAAAGTTGTAGTAGCTAACAACTTTGATAAAGTTTGATATTTTATTCTGCTATCATAAAAACTCCTGGTGTTAATTGGTTTTTAAAATTATTGCAAATCAGTCGTTCCTTTTTGGAATAATTAGTACACCGGTTTACTCAAAGTAAATATAATTAATAGCGTGTAATATTTTTGAAATATTCAGTATACAGGGTCACTCATAAGTAACATTGTTCAATTTCATATTTTTTTTACAGTTATTACTTTGCAGTTACCTTTAAATTTGTTTACGTAGATCTTCCTGATGACGAGTTTTCCGATAAACATTCTGTTGATCCAAATTTATCTGGCCATAATTACGATTTGCGAATCAGATTTAGTTGTGATTCTGATCAGTTTGGGTTTTTTTTGGATTAATATTTCTTGACGTGACTATTTTATTATCTTAATTTTGATTTAATATCAAAATATATCTTGAGTGTTTTTTATTTTTTAAGTCAACAATCGTCTTAGGTCACAAATACTTTTTGTGTCTATTTATAGTAGAATTTATTTTTCTACTCTCGTATATGTCCTGGTACCTCTATACATTATCTTTTGTTATAGTTACGGATGTGCAAAAGCACATATATTGTTCTCTTATGCCTTTGCTTTATGGCTTGGTGTATCTTGAGTACATTATTTTGTATATTTCTCTTATGTTGTGCATAATACAATTGTGTATTATATTTGTGTTTATCGTATCGCTTTTGTTTTTGGGTTTTTGAAACGCCAAAAATTCTGTTCTGTAGAGAACAAACTTCCGTGAATGTTTCAAATTTTCTGAGATTTTCTTGCTTTATGCACCTTTAGAAATCAGTTTAGTTTGGAACGACCTTTATAATCGAATATTTTCTGGAATTTCTTGCTTTAGGCAAATTTTGAATTCAGTTAATTTTGTAGTAGTCCCTTATCTTTTTTGTTGTGTGTGTACTGAGAAGTTCTGTTTTGCTTGGTAGCGTTTTTGTTCTCAGTATACGCTTTATTTTTATTGTCCCTCTATTGCTCAACTATTCTCTGGACTTCCTTGCTTCAGGCCAATTTTGGATTCAGATTATTTTGCAGCAGTGCCTTTATTTGTTGTGTGCGTACTGAGAAATTATCTTTTTGCTTGGTAGCGTTTTTGTTCTCAGTATACGCTTTAGTTATTTTTATCTTACCTGTATTTTGATACGAGAATAACACGTTCTTTTTGTTGCACGACAATTTATAGATTATTTTGGCGTACTGATAGTATTTTATTGAGGCATATATTAGTTTTCTTTTTGAGTTGTTGACAAAACTATTTTTTTGCATAACTTTCTATGTGGTTTGGATTACCACAATTTATAATTTCGTTATTCTCATAGCGAAAGTATTTCCGATTTGTAATGTTTTCTTCTATATATCTTACAATTTCTGTTTTGAGTAATATGTGTGTGTTATCGCTAAATTCTTAACACTTGGTTCTGTCTTGGTGAGTTTCTTCTCTCCAAATTTTCCCATAGTAGGAAAGGGCGAAAGGCTTGTTATTTCTTTTTTCTCTTTTTATTTTTCTTCATAGTTAAGTAATGTATTTTAAAAACACACACACATTTTTAGTCACGTTAGAAAATTTTCTTAGTAGATTTCTATCCCTTACCTTGTACTTTTTTCTATATTTCGCGAGGTTTTCCCTACATGGTTGATGCTCTCATCAATCTATGAGTCTGAGTTAACCATACTCTTCTGATATTTTTTCCTTATTTTCTTTAGTTTATTTAGTTTTTTGTTTTTGAGTTTAGTGTACCTGAGATCTTAAGCAGCCTATATCACACTTAGTGATAATTTTTTTGTAGATGAGGAATGTAGTTGTTTTCTTGTCTTATCGTTGAGATGTTAGCATCTCATATTTTGGTAGAGGCTACTCCTCTAATTATTTTTTTTGATATTTTAGGATCTCATAACGGTACCAATAGAATAATTTCTAATTTCTTTTTTGCTTTGCTGATAGGAATGAACTCCTTTTATAATTGATTACCGCATTTTGTTTCAATGTTTTGATTATAATTGCATATCATTTGCCATGGTTTATTATCGCTAATAGGAATACGCTCCTATTATATACATTTTGAGTTTACTGTATTTTGCTTTTTTCTTTTCTTGTTTTCTCATCTTCTCATTGCTCTTACCTTTCCATTTTCATTTCTCGTTTGTTTCCATTATTTTTTTGAACATGTAAGCACATCTTCTTTTGCTAATCACCACAATATTGATGTTTTGGCTACTTTTCTTCGTAGACTGTTCATGTTTAAAAAAAGTAATTCTTCGAATTTCTTTTTTTCTCCGAGGAGAGGGGGTGTAACAAGCCGATCGCCTGTTACGATTTCTATTGGACTATGGTATTTTAATTTCGTCGTACTAATGATTTGGAATTAAAAAACTTGTTTCTCTTCCAAATTTCGTGTATTTAAACGATATCGTACATTGGAAAAGTCTCTTCGTATCAGTAAAATTTAAGTTAGTACCTTACATCGTTATGGTTTCACATATTTGCTGGGGAGTTAGATTTTTGGAATATTTTTTCTCCGTGTTTATTCTGTTTTATTTCAAATTATAATATGGGCCGGCGTTTGTTGAATTTTATATGTTCAATTCTTTTTTATTCTAATTAAGAAACATTTTATATTCTTATGGAAGCAAATTTTTAATAATTTCTTTTCATTCTTTTTTAGCTGCATAATTCCGTATTTTCTATTTATTTAGAGAACAAAGCGAATATGATAGAACAGACTTCTGTTAATTTTATTTTAAAAACTAGATTCAGATTTTTATGTGTTGAAGCATAAGCTTCCTATCTGTTCTATCAATTCCTTCCTTCCCAGAATTTTTCCTTTTTTTCTTACCTCAGCAGCAGCCCCTGGGTAGGCCCTATGAAAATACCACTCATAGAGACAACACAAAACCGGCCGGGATGGATTCAGGACCCCATCTCCATCGACTAGTACCTAGCTGAGAGCTGAATAATTCCAGAACCTCACCAAGATAATTCCTTTGTCTTATAGTCAATTCATGGAAATCTAGAATTGCAGATTTTTATTGTATAACGACGTTCGTATTCGTCTTGTATTTTGGATATGCAGTTAAAGTGAATTATCTATGGAGTTATGAATAAATATAATTTGCTGAACATTTGATATTTGATTTCCAGCAATTTATATTAACTTGGACCATCGCGTTGAAATATTTTTTGTATTTCGTTTTGTTAAGTTAAAGTAAATATAAGGTTTTCCAGTTTTTAACCTTTTTAGTTTTTTTGTTTAATTAATGTATCGCTTAAAATGCTGGTGGCGTCCAATTTAATATCGATTGTTTACCCCATCCCAGTGATTGCTGCAAAAATACATTAACTGGAGTCGAATACCATAACCTGAGGAAAAGTCCCAAACCGGGGGAGAACATATGTTACATAGTTTCTAAGTCCAACAGGTCGGTAAGTGATTTACTCACCGTTCAGATGTCGGTAAGTAAATTACTTACCGACGTCTTAGCCCTACATACATTTAAGTGGTCCTAAATAATATATTACTTCATTCATTACACAAAAAGAACAAAAAAAAATGATAATATTTATATTTTTTTAGTATGCTTTTTGGTAAACACAGCAGCTTTCTTAGGTCAATGTCCAACATTTTTCCTCTTTAGATGGGCAATCAAAGTATGAAATGTTGAAATATTGATAGCATATTTGAAAAAAAAAAATAGTGCTTTTCAACATAGAATATTCTGCCCAAAGACTACCAGGCGATTTGAATGTCTCATTCCGCCGAACAAAATATGCCAACAACACTTTTTCAGTAATACTGGCACCATTCTTCTCCTCACACCAATTCTTAAATATTTTGTAGACTTTTTCATAGCGATTTCTGGATTTTTGTGGGATTATTGCTTCACATCCTATTTGCCACGCTTTTTCTACATCAGTATCACTCTCACTCATTTTATATTAGTAAATTATTCGGAAATTCAAGTTCAAAGTATAGACTTCAAAATATAAGTTTCACTGTAAATGCATTTGTTCGTTGAGAAATGCAACTGCCCAACGATTATTAAATTATATCATTGGCAACCGCCTACTTTACACCAAAATGCAAATATATTTTAAACTGATCGAGAAGTATAAATGTCACTTTTCACTTTTCGTTCATTCCGAGGAAATTTAAATTATTTTATTTGAAATTCATTTCAATACGAACGCGCAAAAAATGGTATAAGCATCTTGAACGTTAAGGGTTTTACCGGTCTCCAGCAAAATTGGAGGCTTCGCCACGCTCAGCCTCCAAACATTGCTGTCGACCGGTAAATCACCCTTACCGTTCTTAATACTTGATATACTGTATGTATACCATGGTCTCCCACATACGTGCGAGCCATTCAACGCCAATCGACTGCCTCCAGTCCCAAAATACTGCAGTCGATGCACATAAACCGGACATCACTCCGATTTTTGTCGGTCTTAACCGATATCCCTTCTTGCGGCCAAAAAGGCCACCGCCCCTAGAATTGCCCCAAGAATGGAACCCCCACCTGCACAAATTGCGGTGGTCCTCACCCCGCCTCACACCCTCGCTGACCCCACAGACTAACCACACCAAAAACGCCTCCTGAGACCGCTTCAGTCTCACTCGAAAAGCTACCAGTTCCCCCCGAACTCTCGACCGATACAAAAATCATAATAGAAGTTACCGTAATGAACGCCATTCCCAACTCAAGGGACATCATAGCAGACACTCTCCGTCACCTAATTCCGTCGATATATCGACACAACTGCTCTATTACAAACATAGGCGGGCGTGCTCACTTTGCTTTCACTCCCTTCAGGAGCGAAAGCGATTCATTCTGAATCCGCCAGCCCCATCCCCCTCGGCGCTACAGGTTTTCCTGCGGTTTTTCTGTAGCATGTGAATTTATTAACTAGCCAAATGGACCGATGAATTGACGTAGGGAATTATGCAGCCGCAGTTGTACCTGCTTAGATCTACTTGACGATGATCATTTAACCGCCTCACACGTACAATAATCACTTAACTCACCAACTCCTCTCCTAGAACTCAAAAAAAAGCCAGTCGCCATCATCCGACAACGTCTATACACCTTTCTATGTCTCCTACTCACTTTTCAAACAAGTTCTAAAAGAAAACTCTAAAATTCGCAAAACCACTCACAATCCTTATTAACTCTCGAGACATCGGAGACACCTAAATTTCCAGAAATTCCAATAATTGCAAACACCCACCTCATCCACTACTAACTATCCGCAACGCAACGTGGTTCGTCTTCTACATAATATCCCATCTTTAATAGGCATTTCTTAATGCCCCATCCTAGACACCTTTAAATACACGTTTCTATCACATCATTCAATTTCGTTGCTAATCAAACCCGCCTCTCTCACCAGTTGATTTCTACAGAAAAACCATTCACTCACACACAATTAAACAAAAAATTCTCAAAATATGTTTGTCCTATAGTCGAAATTCTGTACAGTGACTCACCACCCCCCAGCAAGCAATGTATTCTAAGCGGTGTTCCAGATATATTATAGCGATAGACAATCGATTACACAAATAACAATAGAATCCATATATTTTAGTTTTTTGTTATACTTGTAACAAACGGTACCCCGTCGAAATAGCCCACGTCAAAATAGCCCCGACAAAACAGCCCCGACAAAACAGCCTCAGAGAAAACAGCCCCGGACAAAATAGGCCCGACAAATTAGCCTCAGACAAATTAATGTGTGTATTGTAACATGTTTTGATAATTGCAAGCCAAAGAAAAAAAAGATCACTTCAAAAGGTATTTTATTTGAAAATGTCCAACAAGTCAAAAATAAAAGAAAACGCATATCTAGATTATTGTTATCAAAAAATTACATTTCTAGATTATGGGAAACGCTCCGAAGAAAGTCTAGACTCTCCATATTTGCATAATTTCCAACTAACACTTTTAATCGGTGATTTAGTTGCACATATTTAGACTCAGCGCAAGCAGCATTTTGATGTGCACACGTACATTGTCATCATGCACATAACGTTCGCTCAAGCTTAACTCTTGCACTTTTTGCCATAAAGATTGTCCTAAGTGTTGTTTCAGCCAAAAATTTCTGTGTTGTTAAAAACTTGTGCCACAGCATTCTGAATGGCCTTCTCGTAGTCACTGAAAATGCTCCTCGGATTTAAAGTTGGTTTTAGTTCCAACAGCTTTTGGAATACACGAATATATGTCGCTTCAGATTTGTTTTTCAGCAGCACATAGATTAAAGGCTCGCACGACTTGTCTATAAGTGCATGCACGGTGAATAACTGAAAAAATAGTTTGGTGATACTTTAAATGTACCATCAACGAACCAGTGTTGATTATTCTCCAAGATGGTCAGATTTTCCTCGGTGCCAAACATAAATATTCGATCCGGATCATTTTCTCCTGAGTCCTATAGAACGAAGTTTCTCGTTGTTGTCTGGAGATGGATTGGAATTATAAAATCTGCAACAGTTCTTGGATTTGGATATGGATGACTTGTTCTTCTTCGGATGCGTTCGTCTGTTCTCTGGATAGCAGTATAGGTTGGTAGTTGCACTGCTGCTTCCAGGGATACTCCACTAGAGCAGACTTGATAAATTTGCCTGGGCTTCTCCATAGTACTTTGGGCTCGGTGTTTCATCTGGGACGTTCACTTCAAAGCCAAACTTTTCGCTGGATTTGGAGCATGGTTCTGGTCTGTTACGACTTGGCAGTCCACATTGAATATTTTCAGACGTCCCCTACAACCAGGCAATGCACACCTCCAAGATGTGCTTCCGTCGCGATTGTCTCCGGCTTTCCGATTCCGATGTCCATCTTTCAAAAGCATATCTTCGCCTTTTTGCGTCAGAATCTTCCCCATTTCTACTTTTCAGCACTGGATTAACTCAATAATACAGCGTTACCGCTAAACAGCTACTTACAGAATAACTTGAGAACTGGCTTTTTCATGTCTTTATACATCGATGGGTGGTATCGGTAACTTGCCAACGATAACAGACGGCGTGGACCGGATTATTTACTTTTACAAGAATTATTCGTACAGCTAAGAAATAAACTAATAATTTTAAGTTGTTATTTCTAATAATTTTGTTTCTTATACCTACAATATTTACTATTTTTTGCTTTGAAAAACTTTCTAAGGAATATAAGAAATAGTTTGTGAATGAAAAATAAGTATAATAAATATATAGACGAGCGATTGTCATAGACATTCCTCAAATAAATACTCAGGTAAATCAGGAATTTTGTCCGGGGCTATTTTGTCGGGGCTATTTTGTCCGGGGCTATTTTGTCCGGGGCTGTTTTGTTCGGGGCTGTTTTGCCCGGGGCTGTTTTCTCCGAGGCTATTTTGTCCGGAGCTGTTTTGTCGGGGCTGTTTTGTCGGGGCTATTTTGACCTGGGCTATTCTGACGGGTCACGGTAACAAACATCTATGCAAATATCAATTCAATATATTGATTATAGATTTCAAAGAGACGAGCTGTTCATAAGCACAGCTAGTCTATTTGAATATTTTATTAAAAAAATATTATTTGCCAGAATTTTGGCGTACGTGACAATGTCGAAGACTAGTTACAACTTTTTATTAGCAATAATGGCCGAATATGTGTTAGCGACAAGAAACGGCGTCGTCCAAATTTATTAAGAGAAGAGAAAATTATTATTTTAAATGTTTATGAAGGGTTACGTACCAGATATAAACAATTAGGCGATGGCGATGCTGTGGCTCTGTGCAGTTATTTAACAACAGTTTTAGAGAGTACCATATATGAAATTTTGAGAAATGTACAAGAAGGGACGTTGACAAGAGAAGGAAATCAAAATTAGAAGCAGAAAACTAGAGGAAGAAAGAAAATTGTTAGACGACCAAACACATAACGCTGTACGTAGACTGATTCATTATTTTTATTTAAAAAATGAATTCCTCACAGTAACAAAAATTAGTAAAGCTATAGAAGCAGATGCAATGTTACCAAACATTAGCAATTAAGTTTTAAGAAGGACTTTAAGACTAATGAACTTTCATTACCTGAAAAGAAGCGGAAAAAGTTCTTTAGTCGAACGACATGAAATTGTTCAATGGCGGAGAAACTATTTAGAGCAGATACGACAGTTTCGTAACGGAAAAAGACAAATTTATTATCTTGACGAAACTTGGGTTAACGATGGTCACACTGTATCAAAAGTATTGCTGGACTTGAATATCAAAAGCAGTCGACAAGCCTTTATGGAGGGTTGGTCTACCGGTTTGAAAGCTCCTTATGGTAAAGAGCGCAGACTCATTATTGCACATATCGGCAGCGAAGAAGAATTTGTGAAAGGAGGCTTATTGACTTTCGAGTCAAAAAAATCTGGTGATTACCATAAAGAGATTTGAAGCATGGTTTAAGTCAATATTAGCAAAAATGGCTCCCGGTTCGGTAATAGTTATGGATTATGCTTCATACCACAGTCGCCGTCTGGAGCACATACATAATTCAGCTAGCCGCAAGAGTGTTGTAATGGATTGACTGGAAAGTAAACGTATTCCGCACGAAGAAACATTGCTAAAAACTGAATTATTATCCCTGGTGCGGCAACATAGAGCCAATTATATAAAATATATAGTTGATGAAATGGCAAAAGAATTTAACGTTCCAGTTCTTAGACTTTCGTCCTACCACTGCGAATTAAACCCGATAGAGCTTATTTGGTTGACGTTAAAAAACTGTTTGGCGATGCTTTAGAAACTTTTACTGCTGATACTTGGCATAAATGTATAGAGTACGTATATAAAGAAGAAATGAGGTTTTGGGATTTAGACGTACGTGTTGAAGTGGTCACTGAACCATTTATTATAGAACTACAAAAAGACAGTGATAATTTGTTTTCTGAGGAGTCATCAGAGAATTACTGTAACGCCAGTTTATTTTTTGAGTGATTTTACAGACAGTAATCAGAGGTAAGTAATCTTTGCTTCTAAAATTATCATTGATATTAGTTATACGCTCAGTTTTGTTATTGTCTCCCTATGAATTACACCCCAGGATTTACAGTTAAAAAAATTGTATCGTTTGGAAGTAACTAAAAGATGTAAAACAACAGATTGTGAAAAATGTTTTGCTTCGTATGCTACAAGAGGCTCGCTCGTGTACTAATTACCATAATTACATGATCGTTGCATAAAACGTTATTATGATCTACTATACACCTTACTATAGCTCATCCTTAAAAATGTGTATTATTTTTGATAACACCCTGTATACACATAATGATACCTACCATAATAATTTCGTATTTCTGTTCTCTCAAATTTAAACGCCAGAGCGTAAAAGAACATTTTCTATTTATTTTTTATTTGGGACTATTAAGAACCCTTCAAAAATGATGCGCTCATGAAGTTCGCTTCTGCAACTGATTTTATGGACAGTAACTGCGATGAGTCACTGTACAATTTTTCGGCCTACTATTATAGACACTTTTTCTCTCAAAACATCCCAGACACTTTTTTTTCACTTGACTGAATCTTCAGTCACCACTTTGACGCAAGTCGCAAGTCAGACTCAAGACTCGGCACACAAATAAACCAAAAAAAAACACCCCCAACCCTGCCCTGCAGAGGAAGTATGTCCTATAACGGGGCCAAATCTCAAAAACCCCAACCCCTAATAAAACTTATAAACCCTAATACAATAAATCTTGAACTTCTCTCTCTCTCTCTCTCTCTCTCTCTCTCTCTCTCTCTCTATCTCTCTCTCTCTCTCTCTCTCTCTCCCTCTCGCTCTCAATTTTTTAGAATTCCTACCACTTTTTGAATATACTGTGGTATTTTTTAGCAACAATTAGTTCCATTTGAATAACCAAAAAATAATATGTAATGAAACAATAGGTATTCAGATATTGAATACTAATATAACTTCGATGTGCCCTGACGATTGTATACATTATTCTTGGTTAAAACATTAAAAAATTAAGTGATACTTCCATAATAATGGAAACCTGAGAAGTCGTTGTGAATAGTTCTGATTTCTTTTGGATATTCATATATTATTTTTAATAAAGCCAGAGAAATACGTTTTTCAATTATTGAAATTGGTCAAGGAAGTGATTCACTCCAATTTAATTGAATTAGAGAAGTGCATACCGAAAGCCACATATATGTTTGTGAAACTGTTTGATGCAACATAACCGATTATGGCAGATCTGTCAATATTCTGCATTTGGTCTCCGGTTTTTCGAAGTTGACTAATTGGATAGGATGTAACGACGTCACTGCCTAACTAAATCAACACGGAAGTGTGTTCTGTCAATAAAAACAATAGCTGTGATTACTACACGTAAATGTCGAACAGAACAGCACATTGTACAATAAAAGTCACAAATTTGATAATAAAATATCCGAATCAGCGAATCGGAACCGTATACCCGGCAGAATATAATAGAAAACCCTTTGTTCCGGCTTTACGGAACAAATGACATTGGGAAATTAATTACTAAATATCAATTAGGGCCGGTGGAGAACGAATTTTAAATTGAGCCGTTACAACAGCGCTATTAATTATACGGTTTAATCAATTATATTTATAATAATTTCACGAACCGGCATGCTGTGGCAGATAACCGCCGCGCATGGAGACAAGTGCATTTGACATGTGATTTGTGATCAACTGTTCCATGCTCAATTGTCAGATTGCTATATTTCATTGTTAATTCATTAACAATCAACCTTGTTCATTTTTAGATGATCTATTCCGATTGCTCCAATTGGATTTTTACCAATTTCGCAATTTAAATTAAAAACCGATCTGAATTATTCGAAACGTTACCGAACTGTCTGGAAGCAACCTATCGAGTGATAGTATTCGTTTGTTGTTTGAGTATACTGAAACCAAGAAAATTTAATACTTGAGGTTTTTTGACAAGAATGTTCAATTAAGTTGATTTCACCTAGTTTAATGTTTGGTATTATAGTCTAAGAGCTGGCTACGAACAAGTGAACTGATAAGGTGCATTCACGAATTTTGTATAAAATGTCTCCTTGGTACCCGATATATACGTAGCGTTGCCGTCAAAACGCTCTCCCGGGGCGGGAGGCGTAGGTGGGCGGTCAAAACGTAAATTTATATTTAGAAAAAAATGATCAGGTGCAGTCCTGAAATTTAGTAGAGTTATAGTTTCTTAGTGTAGGAATCGAGGAAAATTATTGGCAGAAGTCTAGGTGGAGGCTTAAAGACTGTCAGAAGTCGACAAAGTTGTAAAACTGAACCTGTATATAAATTGTCAGAAGTCTAAATAATGGCTAAGTACATGGAAATTGATAATATGGCCGGAAGTCGTTGAAGTGGCTATCGCGACGGAAAGCAATCTTTCGTAGCTTGTTTCAAATTTAAACCACAAGGTGCAGTTCTGACAACTGCATTTTATATTGTTTATGGCTTACTGAACCTGTATATAAATTGTCAGATGTCTAAATAATGGCTAAGTACATGGAAATCGATAACATGGCCGGAAGTCGCTGAAGCGGCTATCGCAACGGAAAGCAATCTTTCGAAGCTTTTGTTTCAAATTTGAATAACAAGGTGCAGATCTGGCTTTTTCTTATTTTTAATTTTTACGTAAATATTCAAGTAAGTGTGCAATGACAGAAGGCTAAGGAAAAGGGATATTTTAAAAAAACATAAGTATCGTGATGCCGAGTAAGCACTAATTTCTTAAAACCACTCACTGGCTATACAGACAACGGACTTTTTATTAATAATTCGTATTCAAACAATTATAGAAAGTAAATAAATAATAAGAAAAATAGAATATAATCGACAAGTTTTGACGAGAGTTTTGAAAGCAATGAATTTTCATGTCCCTGGCACGAAGAAGCAGATACCAAAATTGTATTTCATGCCATGAACATTAATTATGCTGCCAACATAAAACTGTTAGATGTTCGGACACCGATATTTTAATCATTTTGCTGGGGAACATGCACCATCGAAAAAGCCAAAGTAACATCTGTATTGACTGTGGTGTATCGAATAAGAGACGGATAATTGATGTTAATAAATTATCTGATTTTCTGGGAGACGATTTATGTTAAGCGTTACCTGGTTTCCACGCATTTACAGGATGTGATTACAACCCTGCATTTTTTCGAAAAGGGAAACAACGCCCCTTTAAAATCATGTCACAATCATAGAAGTACACGAAGGCTTTTTCAGATCTCGGAGATATATCGTGTAACAAAGATGAAGTTTTTCAAATTTTAGGAGTATACACGAGCCACTTGTATGGAATCACTTCGAAAAAACAACTGCAACTAGTAAATAGTACTCGATTCGAGATATTTTTAAGAAATTACAAAATAACAGATGTAAACGAACCATTTCATAAAAAAACAGTAAAAATTTTCGATGCATCAAGTTTGCCTCCTTGTCAGTCGGAACTACGTCAGCAATTTGAAAGGGCGAGATACATCTCAAATGTATGGAGAAATGCTCACCTAAAAGTTCCAATGGAACTCGAACCTACAGATTGCGGCTGGATACAACAAGATTCAACATATGAATTTAAATGGTTTGAAGGACCTCAACTACCTTTAACAGTCAACGATGTTATCCGAAAAGACGAAAATGAAGAATCTGGAGCTGAAGGTTAAATATTCTACATTGAAAAAAATATTAAATTTTAATGTTATTAATTTATGTTTTAGATGATGAATCAGACATTGAGTATGCTAGTGACGAGGATGAACATGAATTATAAAACAATATTTATATAATTATTTATACTTACATTTCACTTCCTCTACTATTAACTTTGTTATAATAAAATTAATACAAAAATATTAAAAATAACAAATTACCAAAAGTACAGAAATAAATTAGTTCTTACTCGGCATTTTACGATTTTTATGTTTTTTTAAATACCTCTCTTCCTTAGCCGTCTGTCATGGCATACTTAGTTAAATAACTACGTAAAAATTAAAAACAAGAAATAGCCAGATCGGCACCTTGTTATTTAAATTTGAAATAAAAGCTTCGAAAGATTGCTTTCCGTTGCGATAGCCGCTTCAGCGACTTACGGCCATGTTATCGATTTTCATGTACTTAGCCATTATTTCGACTTCTGACAATTTATATACAGGTTCAGTAAGCCATAAATAATATAAAAATACAATCGTCAGAACTGAACCTTGTTATTCAAATTTGAAACAAGCTACGAAAGATTGCTTTCCGTCGCGATAGCCGCTTCAACGACTTCCGGTCATATTATAAATTTCCATTCACTTGCCATCATTTAGACTTCTGACAATTTATATACAGGTTCAGTGAGCCATAAACAATATAAAAATGTAATTGTCAGAACTGCACTTTGTGGTTCAAATTTCAACAATTTTTTCACAACTTTGTCGACTTCTGACAGTCTTTAAGCCCCGACCTAGACTTCTGACAATAATTGTCCTCGATTCCTACAGTAAAAAACTATGACTCTACTAAATTTCAGGACTGCACCTTATCATTTTTTTCTGAATATAAATTTACGACTTTGACCGTCCACCCACGCCTCCCGCCCCGGGAGTTATTGGATTATGCTGTTCATTTCTCTCTGCTTGTCTCTTGAACTCTCCATCACCACCTCACCGACACCGGAAATGTCTAACAGCTTAGAGCTTTATAAGTATTTCCTGGCTTCTAAGATTGTTTTAATGTGAATCAGCATTTTTTTTTATTTTTTCCATCCAAATATTTGCTGAATCTTTTATATTGTTTCATGATATAGAAGATTTTGTGTCACCCAAAATAAAGAATTTTAATTAATCGTCTCGTATTTATCTGTTCTGCAGTTTTTCATTATAGCTGACACTTGCCTAATTATCTAGAGTATCCAATGATTAATTTAATTAATTTTAATCTTTATTAATTCAAACTTCCCTTTCTGAAATTCCTTCAAGTGCCAATATTGGAATAGATAATTAATAATCTAAGAACCACAGTTTACAACAACGCTATATTCTACTAGAAAAAAAATATGATTTATGAAAATAGAAATATTATTTATGAAAATACACTGAATCCGATTCTGTCTAAGCTATGTATGGAAGTTAAAATTATGGCGTATGCGCAGGGATTTCTTAGAACTGTTTATGATTGGTACTATCTTATCTGGACATTGTTTCTGTGACCATTTTTATCTAGAAAATGCCAGAGAGCCAATTGTTTTTGTGTAAGCCGCAATCTAGCATTATCTGGTAGAAAAGGCACTAATATATAAAGGACCGACCAGCGGAGAAGTTCAGACATCGTGAGATATACAGTAAATACGTGAATATATATAAATTAGTTTAAGTGCATATACTGTGTATGTAATATAAATTAGTGAATAATGTAGTGAATAAATAAATGAAGTTAGTAGACATAACGTGTGTGTATAAATCTATCCCACCCATAATAAAAACGTTTGAATAAGTAAGAAAAAACATTACATTGGTGTCAGAAGTGGGATAATATAAATAAATTGCTACGTAGAAATGGCTAAGAGACTATGTGACTGAGTTAAGAGCAGAATTGGAAGATCGTGAGTTGGAAACGTTCGGTAAGGAAAGTGAATTAGTAGAAAGACTTAAAGTGGCACTGGAAAATGATGGCTTTGATCCAGAAACAGTTTTTTTTAATGACGAGGCTTCTACCTTAATCTCGTCAATTTCTGCTAACATGGACGAGAATATTTCTGCTATGAAAAACGATATTTCTAGCGTGGAAGAGACAATTTCTACGAATGCGAAAAGCTATATTTCAGTTATAAAGAACAATATTTCTGCTATGAAGAACGATATTTCTACTAATATGGACGAGAAGATTTCTGCTATGAAGAACGATATATCTGCCGATATCTTATTAATGAAAAACGACATTGCCGCAGACGTTGGAAATGAAATTCCGTCTCTAAACTCTGGAATCGAGAATAAGATGTCAACGATGGACGAGAAAATCAAGAAGTTAGAAAGAAAAATGACAGATATAAGAACTCAAGACACGCCAGCTGAAGGAAAGAAGACCGAGCGAAGAAAACCTTGAAAGCCAGAAACACACCCTAAGTAAGAAGACATTGAAAGTTTTACCCAAGTTAAGGCCCCAACGTTCGATGGAAAAATGTCGAGGACAAATTATGTGAAACAGTTTGAAGCAGCCGCTAGAGTGAATAATTGGTCCGATAAGGAGAAGGCAGTGAACCATCGGGCTTCGAGGAGATGCGTTAGATGTTCTTCAGACGATACCTCTTGAAGAAACGGATGCCTTTGAGCAGCTGAAAAAAAAGCTGGACGTCCAATACGATCACGAACATTTGGAACATTTGTACAGATTCCAGCCGAAAAACCGAAGGCGGAAACGTGACGAAACCCTTCAAGAGTATGAACAGGATATTGCCCGACTAGTTCGATTTGCTTATCCATCAGCAAATAACATGATGGAATGTTCAGGTATCCAGGCCTTAATTGACGGCTTATGTGACCACGATATGGAGAAGACGCTTCTATTAGCCCATCCTAAAACATTGATCGATGCATTTACTGCTACTCTTGAATATGAAGCAGCCAAGATGGCTTCGGGATACAACAAAGGTAGGAACATACAGGAAAAAGGCGACGATGACAGACTTGACCAGATCGTCAACTTGTTGAAAGGTATGGTAGACAAGAAGCCGAAGAAAATCAGGTGTTGTAATTGTGGCGAGCTAGAGTATGCACGTAGTTTCTGTAAGCGTCCTACGACTCCTGCAATCCAAGAACCTCTTAAATGAAAAGCAGCCACGGATGGCTCGAGGTACAACAAAGGTAAGATCATGCAGGAAGAAGATGACGATGAGAAACTTGACCAGATCGTCAACTTGTTGAAAGGTATGGCAGACAAGAAGCCGTAGAAGATCAAATGCCGAAAGTGTGGCGAGCTAGAGCGCGTATGCAGTCCGTCTAAGCGCCCCAAGACTCCTGTAACCCAATAACTCCAGTCACAGGGGAAATCAGACAGGGGTGAACATCCATCTTATGTGAATCAACCAAAAGCCAACTCTTTGCCTAGACGGTCATGCCCTGTAGACTATTCACAATGCAACAAGCCGAAATCTAAGGAAGTTGCAGTTTCAAGAATTATAGTAGTCAATGAAGAATGGTCACCCACCAGGATTAGAGAAGATCAGGAGAATTATCCTCGCCTGAAGATGATCCGGCAATGGAAAGAAGAAAATCGGCGACCTACATTGCAAGATGTGTCAAATTTTCACCGAAACTCAAGGCGTATTGGGCTCAGTGGGAATACCTTATCCTGGAAAAAGGGCTGTTGAAAAGAGTCCTTGAAAACGATAATGGTTCCGAGATGAAGAGACAGCTTGTTATCCCAAGAGCGAGTAGCTAAGGTACTGAAGAAGTTACCTGACAGTCCATCGGGAGGTTATCTGGGAGTTAGGAAAACCCTTCAGCGAGTCCGTGGAAGGTTTTATTGGATGAACAGCTCCGATTATGTGAATGACTGGTGTAAGAAATGTACGACTTGTGCTACGCGTAATGGACCACGTCGTAAGAGAAAGGTACCCATGAAACAATATAATGTTGGAAGCCTTTCCGAAAGCATTCCTTTAGACATCGCTGGACCATTTCCAACGACGGAAAATGGTGATAAATACATCCTGGCTATAATGGATTATTTCACAAAGTGGGTGGAAATTTACGCGATCCCGAATCAAGAGACCACAACTGTCGCGGATGTATTGGTGAAAGAATTTATTGGAAGTCCACAGTGACCAGGGAAGAAATTTCTAAAGCCATCTATTCCAGGAGATTTGCGAGAAGTTATGAATAAAGAAGACCAGGACAACATCCACAGTCAGATGGAATGGTCGAGAGAATGAACAGGACTATTGGAAAATAGCTGTCCAAAGTAGTTTCCAGCCATCAGAGAGATAGTGACCAGTATATTTCCCTATTCGCATTGGCTTATCCATCTGCTGTCAATGAGTCAACGGGTGAAACACCTGCGGAAATCCTGTTTGGACGTGGAATGATGCTTCCTTGTGATCTGGAATTTGGCTTTCGGCCTGGATAATATTTAGCAGGAGAAAAAGGCTGAATGATATTAATGAATTAGTTCGAACAAATCTTCAAGTTGCTAGCGACAGAATGAAAAGTCGGTACGACACGCAGGCCACAGTAGGCGGTTTTAAAGAAGGAGACAAAGTATGGTTACACAACCCCACGAGGAGAAAAATATTTTCTCCAAAATCACAAAAATCCTGGGAAGGTCCATACATAATCAAGAAAAGGATCAATGATGTTATATATCGCATAAGCAAGATCCCCAACAGAAAACCAAAAGTAGTTCACCAAAACCGACTAGCGCCATTCGAAGGAGACCATGACCTAGAGAAAGAAGTGAACCATATTCGAGATGTGTCTGACCCTACCTTTGATGGATTTATGGGCGCGTATGGAGGTGCCGGAAAAGCTAGATATGGAGTCACTTCAGAAAAACGACAAGATTTGTTCACTCTCCCGGAAGATTATTCACTGGCATACAACATCCTCGCCCGTCTCAAGAACGCAAGAGGGTTGGCATCCGTCTTTCGAAAGAAGTTCGGGCAATTAGCAAAACTTGAAGACCAGATTCCAGCCCCTGGCAAGACACTGAAGAAGACAGCGTGAAGAAACTGGCTATGCCTAAGATAGCGAGTAACCAGTAGGATTGGCGAGTCATTAGGAACATGGTAGAGGTTATCTTCTAAGATACCGGTGTCCAGATATTAATTTGCAGCTACAACACCCGTTATCAGTATCCGATGAAGACGGTTCCCTATTATTTCCATAAGATCGGAAAGTGTAGAAATGGGGCTAGTTGCCGATTCAAACATCCAGTCTCGGCTATACAAAATTGCAGGAGGAACTTTCATTCAAGGAGGGGGTAGTGTTACGAAATAGCACACTAGTGTAGACCCTACATCCGACTCTGTCGAAAACATGTATGAAAGTTAAAATTATGGCGGCTGCGGGGATTTTTTAGAACTGTTTACGACCAGTCTTATTTAAAAAATGCCAGAGAGCCAATTGTTTTTGTGTAAGCCGCAATGTAGAATTATCTAGTAAAAAGGCACTAAGATATAAAGGATCGAACAGCGGAGAAGTTCAGTTTATGATTTGACATCGTGAGATATACAGTAAATAAGTGAATATAAATTAGTGAAGTGTTTATATAAATTAGTTTAAGTACATATACTGTGTATATAATATGAATTAGTGAATAGTGTAGTAAATAAATAAATTAAGTTAGTGGACATAACGTGTGTGTATAAATCTATCCCACCCATAATAAAAACGTTTAAATAAATAAGAAAAACATAACAATACAGTAGAGAAAAAGTTCATATGCTATGGTTACGACAAGGTCAAGTTGAGTCACAAAGTAGATGGTTAAAAATCAATTCACAATAACAAGCAGGAGGTGGAATGTTTGGTCCAAAATAAATCAATTGAAGCAGGAGAATTCATAGAAAGACAATCTACAGGTGACTAGGGTAATCGATTAAGCATCCGATAAATCAGCAACTAGTGTTTGGGATGCATTCAGTTCATGAATTCGAACTTAGAATCGCTCAACAAATTTATCAAAAATCATCCCGATCGTCAACTTCAATTTAGTGAACAATGAATAAAAAGTCACACTCAGTGTATAGATAAATGTGTTTGTGAGGAATGAAACTTCTCATATTGAATGGAAAGGTGAATAAATATAATTTTTGGTATTATAGTGAGATTCATTCGTGGACAATCACACAAAGATCTCAAGAATTTATTGTTTGATCTCGATACTTGTGTGCAATGAATTGTCAGCTAACGTTTCCACGATCTATCAATACTTCCAGGTGCCGTGGTATTCAGGAACTAAACTTGTGTGAATTAGAGTTGATTCATTCCACATTGTCTACCGTAAAATATGTTTTCTAGTCACTTATTAGTAAATTATATATTTCCTACTATGTAATTGGAAGCTAAGTAAATATATCATAACAGCCACTCAGTGGCGGATTTAAACTTTTGCCGCCTAAGGGCTAGCGACAAATCTCCGCCCCCAAGTTAATTTATGGTTTGATTAAATTATCAGTTTGTAACTTGTAACATTTTTTTTTCAATATATAAATACTATTTTATTTAAGTTGGAGTGGAACTAAATGTTTAATAGTAAAAAAACGAAAAACGTAGTTTGATTTGAGGTAATTAATTGTTATGCAAATTTTATTAAAATAACATATTGAAAGTAATATGTGATCGGTGATTCACCGACGGTGAAAATCTTTTAATAATACTGTTACTGTATGTACAATTGTACAGAATCAGAATACAAGCAAACCCACTTCTTTAATCAAAAACACTTTCTTCGTGAACTTGAATTTGAAAAGGAGTCAATAACATCATCAAAGTCCAATCTCTTTGTTATGTCAGATTCAATGTTCAGTATTGCCACATCCCTCAAACGTGCCTCAGTCATCGTTGATCTTTCGTAGCTTTCGATCCTCTTCAGGACGGAAAATGATCTTTCCGCTGAACAGTTCGATGCCGGGATTGTTAAAAACAGTTTTAATGCTATATCGACATAAGGATATAAGTCTTGAAGTGCATTATCGTGTAGAGCTTCGTAGAGTCCAATAATTGTCAGTGGGCGTTCTTTTTCTTTCAAAAAGCCAAAAAAATGTAAACATTCTCTAGCAAAATCTTCCGCCGTAGGGAGATCTTTGTGATACAAAGTGCACAGTTTCTTGCTGCATTCTCCAAGTGTTTTCATATTGGAGGCTTCTTTCCCATCATTATTATTGATAAGAAATCCAAACAACGAGTGAAGCTCATCATAAACAGTTTTTCTTATTTCCATTTCAGAAATCAATGTGTCCAAAATGACGTTGTATGTATTCACTCTAAACTTGTCCCTACCAATCAACGTTACTTCTCCTTCTCTACTTTCACCGGACTGGAGTTTTCGTATCCGCCTTCGTTTTGTTACGTTTTCGTCTTCATATGTAGTCTCTTCTGATTTTACCAGTGCCCAATTTTCATAAATTTCGAATTCAAGTTCTCTTCTGAGACTACGTATGTACTCGGATAAAGATGCATATAATAGTGCTACTCTTGATAAATCGGTTTCACATGCCTGTAGTTTTTTACTTGTTACATTGAACCTGCATAGCAAATCTCCCCATTGAATTGATAAAAAAGCAGTTTCTGATCTGTGTAACTGACGGAGGTAGGTGGATGCTTCACTCCGTGTGGTTGCTTTTTCTGTTTCGTCATTTGATGTAACTGTAAGGGCTTCTATGATTTCATTCCAGTCTTCATTTAATGCCTTGCAAGCGTCATCCCTTGCTGACCAACGTGTTTTTGACAAAGTTTTAAGGCTTAGGTTGTGTTTTTTATTCAGACAACTTGCAAGTACTTCCCACCTTTTGGTAGAGCACGAAAAGAAATTGTACAGGTTGTTAAGAAGCATGAAAAAGTTACGACTTTCTTCGCAACTACTAGTCGAATGCTCCCCGACTAAATTCAGTGAATGAGCACTGCAAGGAGAATACATTGCTGTTGGTGTTTTTTCTCGAATTCTGGCTTGCAGACCAGTATATTTTCCTGACATATTAGAGGCATTATCATATGCCTGGCCCCTGCAGTTTTCTATATCAATTTCATACTTTTTCAGAACATCCATAACAGCATGGAAGAGCTCCTCTGATTTGTGGCCAACATTTGGTAGAAAGCAGAGAAATCTTTCCACTGGAAGTCCGTTTTCAGGAACGTACCTGATTATTATAGATAACTGGTCAACATGGGAAATGTCAGGTGTAGAATCGATCACTAAAGAAAAATATTTTGCTGCTTTTATTTCAGCTACTACTTCCTCTGTAACTTTTTGACCCATCACTTTAAGGAATTCTTCATATGTGGTGGAGGACAAGTATGAAGTGTGCCCTTGGCCTGGATTTCCATGCTTCGAAATGTGAGCCGCTAGGAAGGGGTCAAATTCTGATATTAGTTCAATACACATAATAAAATTTCCACAATTATGTGTCGACCCAAATTTCTCATAATGCCCTCTCAAAGGTAAACCAGCAGCAGCTAAGGACCTCACAACTGCAACTACTCGTTTCAAAACATTTCTCCAATAACTCTTTTCATCCTCAAGTTGAATCATAATCTGAAAGTCAATTCTTCCGGCCGTTGTCATTCTTCTTTTCATTACTAAGACACAAGATTTGTGGTCTGATGAATTTTCATGGCTTTTTAAGTAGTCGCTTCCGTGTTTCCAGTCATCGAATCCCTCTTTTGCTAGTTTCGAAATTCCTCCAAAAAGTTGACATGGTATACAAAAAAGTTTCCCAGAACTTTCGGAGTACATTAGGTAGGATCTTTTGACTTCCTGTCCATTAATTAAGTTAGTTTTAAATAGAGTTTGAGTTAGGAAGCGATGTTGGCCGCCGATGAATCTTTTGGAACGACTAAAATCTAAGTTTGAAACATCCTGGTTGATACCAGTGCTTAACACTCTATCTCGAGTGTTATCATTTACTGGCCACAGAGCAGGGTCACATACAAAATCTGTCTCTTGATTATCGTTAAGTCCTGTAATATTTGAACTTGTATGGGGGACTGATTTAAGGATCTGCTTAACATTGTCAGATGTAGAGGTACACTCAATTTCAGAGTATTTGAAACAATTGCTCCGTTCTTCTGTTGTTGGTGACGTTGGTGTTGCAGTTTCATGCTACTCACTGATTCTTCTGAGTTCAAAGAACTGGTACTCGGGCCTAATTCACTCTCGGAAAATTTTGTTTGTGTAGGCAGGTCTGATTCCACGAAATTTTTGCTTTCAGGCAATCCATTTCCAGATTCGGGTTTTTGGAAGAAAGTAAATATTTTACTGGTCTTATTTATTACTTCCTGTTCTCTTTTATTCTTTTGTAATGTTGCTTTTCTGTAAGCATCACCGCTTAGACGCTTTCTGCCGTCACTCATGATTTTTCCATTGAAATTCCTGAAAAAACGTAATGAAGAAATGAAAATTCAACATTGTTGTAAAATTAAAATATCATCATGTTGGTAAAACGCTAAGTCTTTCTGTTTGATTTTTCAACTCGAAAACTGTATAGGCTAGGGCTAGGAACTTGAAATTTTGCACATTCATTACTGCAATTATTACTGAACTAAAAATTCCACTTGTATTTCCATCCAGGTAAAATGGTGAAATATTATATTGTTAATGTTTTTACTTTCTTTTTTAATGCTGGAAATGTAACAGGCTTACAAGAAATATCTACTAATACGCCCTACTAAAATTACCAAATTAGACTATGCTAATATATTGTCTTTTGTTTACTCACCGTTATGAAGAAAGACGAAAGAAAGTTTGATACATCAATCGCCTACCATCTCACAATAATGTGCAATTAAATGCAAAACGTACGCAATTTAAATACTGTATGCAACTGTACAACTGAACGATAACTTAAAAGGGCTATAAAACTTCACCTGAGATCACTGACAACATGAACATTCAACAAAACACTGGATACCGTATAATGTTGCTCTGTTGCTCTACAGTAACTCGTGAGTCATCACGCCACTTCGCTGATTCGAACGAGTCCATTGCTGTTTTCGGGGGATGGGAGCTTGGTAGAGGCCGTTGAGGGATGATGCGATAGTGCGTATTATTAGTGGAGGTGGAATGTGGAAAGGTTTGATCATTAACAGTACGTGTGACTGAGTAGTTTCTTTTCTGTTTTGTTTTAACCCTCCACTCTCCTAGTTATGAAGTTTATTTATTGATTTTAACTAAATATTTTTTTAAGTTTCAAACTAAAAAAAACATGCTTCTAAAATTCGCCGCCCTTAAATATCTGCCGCCCTGGGCTGCAGCCCCTACAGCCCTCCCCTAAATCCGCCACTGCAGCCACTGATACTTAATGACTAGCATGTAATAATAGTATATTACGTATCAAGTTTAGAAAAGTGAAACTGTACTTCACGAGTAGATTTAGTTTATATCCGAGTGAGCGAGTCAAGTAAAATCACTTTTTTTATGAGGCGCGTATACTATTTTTTCGCATTTTGTGAATAACTAATTATTTTGCATTTCATATTAAAATTAAAAAAGAATAGTTACTGAAGAAAATATAAAAAAACGTAGTAGTAGTATGACTTCTCGGTAACTTAGTAATATAAACAAGATGTTTTTCTGTGATTGACGGCTATTGACGGCATCCGTATAAAATTGTATTTGAAGAGTGAATTTCACTAGAATGATGGAAATGGCTAATGAAAACGACTTGGAAGCTTCTTCCAGTTTCATCATCATCATCATCATACAGCCCATTTCACGTCCATTGTTGGACATAGGCCTCCTCCAAACGTCTCCAGTTCTCTCTGTCCCAGGCTGTTGCAATCCAACTAGTCGCTATCCTCTTTAGATCATCCGTCCATCGAGTGGGAGGTCTGCCTCGGCTACGCTTATCAGCTCTTGGTCTCCATTCCAACAGTTTTTTCATCCATCGCCCGTCGTCCATTCTAGCAATGTGCCCAGCCCATTTCCATTTCCGTGTAGTGATTCGTTGTATAATATCATCTACTCCAGTAAGTCGGCGTATCTCTTAATTTCTCACTCGATCCCCCAGGATCAGGCCAAGCATCGATATCTCCATTAGCCTTTGTTACTCTTAGTTTTTCTGCTGTTTTCTTCGTTAAAGTTAGTTTCTCTGCGCCATAGGTCAGAACCGGTAATATGCATTGGTTAAATGCTTTTCGTTTCAAACAAATTGGGATATTTCCTTCAAGGATGTCCTTCATTTTACCGTACGCCGCCCATCCCAGAGTAATTCGCCTGTTTAGTTCGCAGGTTTGGTTGTCTCTGGTTATTTTAATCTCATGACCCAAATATATATCTTTGTCGACCAATTCTACTTTGTTGTTATTAATTTGTATTTGGTCACTGGGAACCATGTTAGTCATTATTTTGGTCTTTTCAAAATTTATTGTCAGCCCAATCTCTTGTATGGTATCGTTGAGTTCTTGGAGAATGTCCTTGGCCTCTTCCAGAAGTCCGACAAAATAACGATGTCATCCGCGAAGCGTAGGTGATTGAGTCTCTATCCATCGATGAGTATTCCTTTTTGGTTGCCATGCCAATCTTTTAAATGCATATTCGAGCACAGTAATAAACAGCTTTGGTGATATAGTGTCGCCTTGCCTAACTCCCCTTCTCATCTTTATCTTGTTGGTTGTAGAGTGTAGATTTACAGTTGTTGTGGCATTTTCATATATATTTTTAATTATGTCGCAATATCGGTGGTCGACTCTACAATCTTGCAGTGCTCTTAATATGGCTGCTAATTCTACTGTATCAAGAGCCTTTTTAAAATCGACAAATATCAATGCTAGAGGGCGGTTATATTCAATGGTTTTTTCTATCAAGATTTTCAAGCACTGTAGGTGGTCGTTTGTACCGTACTTCGAGCGGAAACCAGCTTGCTCCCGTGGCTGATAGAAATCCAGCTTTGCCTCCAATCTACTTGTTATAATTCTGGTGTAGAGTTTATAAAGATTGTTAAGGATACTAATTGGTCTTTATGTTTCCAGGTCCGTTATATCTCCCTTCTTGTGCAGAAGTATAGTTATTGAATTGTTCCATTTTATTGGGATATTCTAATTCCACAGGCATAGATTAAACAGTTTTTGAATCATGGACATCAGTACTGGTCCTTCTATCTTTAACGCTTCAGTGACGACATCGTCTTCCCCTGGAGCTCTATTATTCTTCATCTTTTTCAAAGCCATATTAATTCCATCCAGAGAAATCTCCGGAATATCCTCGGAGCCCTGATTTGAACCCCTCTCCGCAGATATTCCTCTGGATTTAGAGTGGTTTGTTTAGCGTATAAAATGCCATAAAAAGAATCCACAATTGGCAGCAAATGTTCTCTGGTCGACGTGATATTTCCATCCTTGTTCTTGAGTTTGACAATTTCTCTCTTCCCACTTGTTAGTTTGCGTCTCATTACCTTCATGCTTTTATTCTCCTCGATAGTTTCAACGATTTTCTCTTCTTTGTACTTTCTTAAGTCTTTCCTGATTGCCTTTGCTACTTCCTTGTTCATTCTATTTATTTCGTCTTGGCTAGCGTCTTCCTCACTTTTCAGTGTGCTTCTCCGTTCCATTTTGTGGTGCGTTTCCAGGCTGATTTTTTCTTCCTTCGGGCTTGTTGGGCAACATTTTTTTTGGGCGTCTGTTATTGCTTCCACTATTGCATCATTCAAGATGTTAATATCATTGGATAAGGGTTTATCTTGGAATATTTTGCTGAGGTGTTCCTCGAATTTCCGTTCATCTCTTGGGCGTGTCCATGTCTTCGTTCGGTGTTTTTAATCATTTTGTGTCGTTCATAGCTAGTGTTTAGTACGATAGTGCCTCTTACCATTCGGTGGTCGCTTGATTTTGCAAATCTATTTAGGACTGTTACATCCTTGAATATATGTCTTTTGTCAGTTATAAAGTAGTCGATCTCATTCTTTGTCCTTCCGTCTGGGTTCTTCCAGGTCCATTTGCGCTGGAGTTTCTTGTAGTAGAAGCTGTTCATAAGAAACAGGTCCTTCTCCAACAGAAAATTTAGAAGAGTGTTGCCACGGTCATTTCACCCTGGACTGCCAAAATTACCAAGAGCCGTTTCTGATGAATCCATTTTTGTTCCTATTTTGGCATTGAAATCGCCGCATACAATGGTGAAATGTGTAGGATTGTTTGAGAAAGAGCTGCACCTAAATCATCATAAAGAACTTCGACTTCCTCGTCTGTGTGATCCGTTGTTGGGGCATAGACCTGAATAACTTTTAAATCATACCTGGTGTTTATTCTAAGGATGGCATATACTACTCTAGTGGAAACTGGTTGGACCATTCTGAGATTTCTGACTATTTCTTTGTTTATGAAGAACCCAACACCTCCTACTGACTCATGTTGTTCTCCGTGGTAGTAAAATAAATGAACGGATTTTAGGGTCTCAAGACCTTCACCTCGCCTTCTGACTTCACCAACTCCCACTATATCCCATTTTATGTTTTCTAATTCTTTTTCCATTTTAGTAAAACTTTCGTCTGAAAGTATAGTTCTAGTGTTTAAGGTTGCAATTTTGAGAACTGTTTGTTTCTTTGAACGTACTCCTGTCAAATTTTTGTGTATGATCTGCAGTCGCCGCACATGGATCGAGTATATTTGCTGCATGATAGTTTCGTTTTTTGTCATTCTTCCGATCATAGATATCACATCTTTATCGTTTCTGCTTCTCAATATTCAATTCTTGCCTCTCTTCCAGAGGTAGGGGCTTATTGAGTATTCTACCAATAGCTGAACGAAGCTTCCTAGGTAATCGAGAATTGCACAGTCTTATGTTGAGGAATTCTTTCGCAAGTTGTCTTGCAAGAATTTTGTAAAAGTCTTTTCTGAATATGGCTTTGTTCTTCTTGTAACATTCATGTAAAATATGTGCATTGACAGCTGCAATATTATTGTAAAAAAACGGTCATATGCCATCGCCCAGTTCGCCTGTTTGTGAAATATGTGGTACATTTTCGATCTAGGGTATCCACACCGCTTTTCGATTGGTTATAGAATGTTATAATCTCGGGCTTACCAGATTCTCTGTCTTCAGATTGGATGTGGTGCATCGAAGATATTAGCACAACTGCCTTCCCTATCTTTGGTACGTATGAAACAATAGTAGAGTTGTGGGTAAAACCATAAATGGAAGATCCTTCTGCGGTTTGGAAGGAATTCTTCACGAATCTCTTTTTTGTTCCGTTTCTGCTTGCCGACATAGGTAAGACCTCTTTTTCTCAGTTCATTCACGACTTCCATTGATGAAAACAAATTATCTGCTGTGACACTTCAGTTTGAATTAACAATTGGACGAGTGGGTCTCAACACGGACTCTGTTGATTACAAGGAAGCTCTCTCTCCATTTGTCAAGGAAAAACCATCGCTATCCTTACCACTGTAAATGGATCCATTATAGATATAGTGGGTACGTGCATCTGTTAGGGCCATCACTTTTATTCCGCATTTTCGAGGTTTATTGGGAATGTACATACGGAACCTACATCTGCCACGAAATCCTATCAGCATTTTGTCGATACATGTTAAATCCCCCATAGAGTAACACATTGGACAATTTTCGACGAAACGTTGAAATATCCAGGATACAGCTGCAGTTCGGTAATTACTTAGGCGTTCTTCTCTAACTTGTGCATTGTCGATCCGAAAACCAAAGCAACTGGGTTTATATAAAATGCTTGCACGTTACTATTCAGTCAACAAACCTTAGACATGCAAGCAGCACGTATACTCTTCTCAAAGACATAATGCATCTAAATATATCACGTCCAGTTCCGTCCGTTGCGACGTCTAAATGTTAAATAGGCACATTTTAGATAGGCTGGCATACTTTTACGTGAATGTAAGCTCTTTTATATGTTTAAAGTGTGGTATGTAGGTACTAATTTTGTTATTTGTTTTAGGCAAAAGTTCTCAAAGCTTCCAGTTTATGGTCTACATACTCTATGATGAAAAGCACAATACCTATCAGTGAAAATACAGATATTTGACGCTAATATGCAGGATCTTCAATGGCAAGGGGGATGGCGGTCCACAAGCTTTGCTGAAGGATACGTGGAAAAAACATTAATAATGAAATGAAGAATTATCAAAGGCTGTTCAACAGTGTCCAACTGGAACTACACCAAGAAGTCCCTATGAGGATTGTGGTGAAAGAAAAAAAAATCAGCAACAACTAGTTAATGCGGCGAGGTCAGAAATTCTTTTCTAACTTAACTAATTGTTTTTTTTAATATTTATTGTAATAAGATTTAAAACAAACGAATTTCTTTTCTGTTCAATTAATTGTGTTTTGAATGAAATTGACGTTTTATGCAGTAATGGTTGCTATGCTGTAAAGTGGCCCATTACTGTACAATTTTGAAGTCATTAATCTAGTACATTACTGTGTAACATGCGAAAAAAAAATTACGCTTCAATTCTATAAAAATGTATAATATATCACATTAGCCTTGTTAGCCAGTTAGTCGAGTTACCATGGAAACGAATTAATAGACGTTATTTTGACAGATATGTAAATATAGTGGAATTAAATACAAAAAAAATAAGTTCATGGAATTGTGAAGATGAGTTTAGTAGCACACCACACAATATTATGTACAGGTTGGCAAACTAATTTTGGCAGTCGGAAGTTTGGCAACGTCCAATGTGCCGTAGCAAAGACGTATGCGGATTGCAAGAGCTCACTTCACTGGCAGAATTCGTAAGCTTCGTTGCGACAGTACAGTTCAGAGAAAAATGTATGATTACCGTGGTTGTGCAATACTAACTTGTTATGGCGACCCCTGAAAGTAAAGTTGTTCATAAAAAGTTGAGTGAGCAGTGTCGTGAAATAACTATGAACGTTTTAAATTTCATAACCAAAGAGGCAAACAGTGGCAAGTCAACAATTCCAATAACAAAGGTAAGTTTTAATTATTGCAATACAAATTTAAACCAAAGTAATTATTTAATAAATTTACACTCGATAGTAACTGTTTTAAATCGATTTTCGTACATAAAATATATATTTGATAAACGATTCAAAAAAGTGACATTGGGGTGAAACAAAGTATTTTACCTACTACCAATATGTAATATCAAACATTACGATACTGATATCAGTTTCGTAATAAGATACTTTAACGCACAAGTGCGGTAAAGTAAAATTAATTTGAATGAACGTGTCAAAGTTGACAGTTTGCAGATTGAGTGACAACCAGGACACATAATCAGCGAACCCATTTATTATGAATATAGACGTAGCACTAATAATAATATTATGAATTCAACAATATTTAATGCATCAATTCATTAATAAAAAATTAAACTTCATTTATTATAATAATTAAACACAACATCTGTACAATTAGTGATATTTATTCCAGCTGACGTGGAGGCAATTGAAGAATTGTAGTTCTCAATTTCCATTGAATTTTTTGTAGAAACGATTTCTTCTCCCATTATTTTGGTAGCTATATTTTTTTTGTTTTCTAAGTACGTTTCTACATATCCCTCAGCGACACTACTGGATTTCCATCCACCATGTCTCTTCAAAATGTGCATATCAACACCAGCATCAGCAATTAGCGATGCTGATCATCTTCTAAAACAGTGATCTGTATTTTGTGATGGATTTGGTAGCTCCAGAAACAGAAACTATTTCTTTTGGAATGCGCCCAAAAGTATTGATACCAATTGGTTGAGAAAAACATTTTCCATTTTTATATAAAATAAAAAACCGTTCATGGACTATATTTTGAGGTCGAAGTCGAACATATTTTCGGACGTTATTCAAGCAGTCAAAACGAGCGATGTTTCCTCTAGTAATAGCAAATTCTCTTTGAATTTTAGTTCTAGTATTCGGTATTTTGATCGATTTGAACGTTACTTAGTCAACTACATCACCAATTTTTAACTTCATCAATTCTTCTCTTCGGCAGGCGCCAAACACACCCACGATTAAGGAAACCTATAAAAATAATATGCTACATGGAAATGTCACCATATTTATGTATAATCTTACCTCCATCATCAAGAATTGATCATCATTGGCTTCTTTCAAAAAGCTGTGTGTATTTTCCTTTGAAAATATACTGGATTTTTTCGGCTTGTTTCCTTCACTTTTCCCCTTCAAAAAAGCCAATAGCTGTGAATATTTACATATGTCCATATTTTTCTTCACAGATATACTCAGCATGCTATAATGTGTCCATAATGATGATGCGTTTTCTTTTTCAGCTTTCCCAGCAAAATAAGCTAATAAATTTTTTTCCTATATATCACGGACTTTTTTTGAACTGCACCAGTCTCCGAATCGCTTATATTCTTTTTCGTATCTATTGCGGGATTTAGCGGGTACTAGGGTTTGTGTTGCGTTATTTGCAGCAAGTTCTATATCAGAATCCACACTTTCATAGTAGGAACTCATGTCGATACCATTATACCAAACTAAAGTGAACGCGTCAAAATTGACAGTTCGCAAAATAAATCAACGCTTGCTTGTTACATGATTCTAATTTCATTAATTTCAGCAATATTGACTAATTTTGAGTCAATAATTAACATTATTGATAGTAGGTAAAATATTGTGTACTATATTCGTATCGTAAATTCATATTACGATAATCATTGGGTTAAATTTCTCATCTCATTTCGTAATATGAATCTTTACGACACTTATATCGTGAATATCTATTATGCACTCATGTGTCAATTTTATGCAATTTTTAGTCCATTTAGAGCAACCCAAATGAGACATTTCTTGGTTTTTGCATGCCTGCGGCTTATGCGTCAATTTTGCCATTCGTGAAAAACAGCACCACTTTATGCACTTGTTGCATGAATATCTATTCTGTTTCTGTCAACAGGAGTATATAAAAGGGCACATGTTTATTTTGTGTGAGATACCCATTTAAATGTAATAGGTTTACCTCCATTACGTTTCGGTTTTATTATTTGTTTTGAACCATCTTCCGATTTCAGTAACAATTGCGGTTTGGTCATATTGAAATATGTTTGAACTAAAATCTAAAGATCGTTTAAAACAACTAATGAACTGAAACGTTATATAATATTTTTGAATTCAATACTCCTTGTGAATGGCCGAATACCATGAAAAAACTTTTTATTTGGAAGAACGGTCACAGAAAATAAATTTAACCACTTCCTCATTATATTTGTATGCAAATACACATGAGTAAAACTTTTAATACATTTATATCAACTTATTTTGTTGTCAGATCATTGCACGAGTTTCTGCTGCTACGAAAGGTAGCCAAAGAACGCTTTCCCGTATTAATAAAGAAGTTCTGGCAGAACGTAATGCTAACACTGATGTGCCTACTGAAAATCAAAGAACGTCCAGTATCTGTATGGATCAATTCGACAAAACTGTGCATAGAAGGTGCATAATAAATTATCACATATCCGAGAGAGAATAACCCACGTTAATAAATGTACACCAAACCTTTGCAGATAGTTATGGCTTCATAGGAAGTCGCGAATCTCTGCGGAAACAAATACATTCTTTGGGTTTTCGTTGGACCAACAAGAAGAACAACAGAAGTTTGTTAATGGAATGTCACGGAATCAGACATTTGCGCCTACTATATTTAGGAAACATGAAAAAGTGCAGAGAACAGAACAAATCTGTCATTTATATAGATGAAACATACATTTATTAATGTCACCCGCACCTTAAAGGAAGGATGAAGCGACAAGAGTAAAAGCAGTTTTAGACTACACAATTTCTTGTACAAGATTTGTTCAATTTCTTGAACGGTAGTGTCATACGGCAAATTGTTTTAAAAACGGAGATTGAACCGAAATTTGTGTGGGAAAATAGAACATGTTCTATTTATACACAATTTCTAGGCCAAGGGAATGCGCAGTTGGGTTATGTCATAATGTCCCGTAACCTGACATAGTTGATTGCTTACAGTTTCACGTTTATCAACGTTAATGTGTTAGCTTCATTTATAACAATAAATTAATAAAAAATAAACGGTTCTAAGGATTGAAACTAACTTTTCCGCATCTGTGGCCCAGAACAATATTTTATCATAAAAGTGTAACTTGTATACACTTAGGGGAATGTATCGTGCTAACAAACCGAAATTTCTCCAAAAATAACCAAAAATGTAGTATATCTGGATTTATAGGAACCGCTGTACTCACTCTAGTCAACTGAAAGTCAATAACGTACATCTGTCAGACACCTTGAACAATATTCAATCATAAAATTGATCAATCGTATACTCTCTAGAGGCTGTATCGTGATAACAAACTGAAAATTGTCCTAAAATGACAAAAATTTGGTACTTCAAGTACCATAGCACCCGTTGTACTGGCTTTAGTGAGCTGAATATCAATAGGGTTCATCTTTGAGACGCTCTGAATGATATCCGATCATAAAATTGGTCACTTGTACGCCAATATTCGACAATATTGGAATTAGAAAAAAATGTTAACGCTTTCCAATGCTCAACCAATATTGCGAAGGCAATATTAGAAAAAAAACTAGATCCCATGTATATCCAATATTGGTGATATATTGTCAATATTGCACCAATGTCTGGCCAACATTCACAATAAAATATTGGCGGTATATTAGAAATCAATCTGAGGCCAATATTGCTCAAATATTGAATTCTTGCTGCAATATTGCGCCAATATTCCAACATTCGGTTCTACTAGGGAAGATTTGGTAAGTCAGTAATAACCTTACCACTTTTATTCTAGAATTCCTTACTTTGTAAAATCTATTCATAAATTTAAGTAACAAAAAACGTAAATGAAAAAACTTCACACTATATAAAACGAAAACTATCGATAATTTTGTAGTTTTCATTTATAATATTGTGAAATGTTCTACATTTACGTTTTTTGTTGACTTCAGTTATTTTCTGTTAATTTCCATATTTCGTGAACACTCTGACAACGCCACAAATGTTTACAATGATGACGTAAACGCAACTTTATTTGATTTTTACTATATAATTATAAACGTAATTGAACGACAGTTTACATACATCAAAATCCCAATGTCCAAAAAGAATACACCGTATACTTTTCGTCATCCCACCATTCACGTGTATTATTGAGCATCCGCCAAACACGGATAAGGGTATTGTTCCCGAATATTTCTTAATTAAATAAAAATTAGTTCTTAGAATTTGTGTTTTTAAATGAAACTCAAGGTCTCTAGTTAATTCCACAATATAATACAAGTTATTGAAAATTCTAAAAAATTGACAATTGTTTCGATAAATCAATATCATCGTCAGAATGACAGAAGTTACATTTCATTTTATGCCTACCTGATGTTTAGTAGTTATATTTGGCTAGACCAAGAAGTAACCTAACTTGTGATTGGCTTAATATATGTTTATAGAAAAAAGAAGAAGATGCGATATTACAAATATTGAAGCTTAGATATTATTAGCCCTATGGAGATATCCTGGATATCATTTTTCCAATTAAGATCAGTATAACTGTGCAATGATATAGAAACCCAGGAAAACTATAACTGCTGATCTTTACAATTATCACTTAAGAAGACAGTTTATTAGTGGAGAATTCCCTAGATTTAACTGTTCATTGCTAACTTCATATTGTGGGTTTTATAAATGTCTTCTAATTTCCAGTTCTTCAAGGAAGTCCAGTTCTTGTTTCTTTTCACAAATATGCAGTACTTCTAGATTTGTGTTAGGTGTCAATGAATGATTGGTGTCAAGTAGATGTTTTGCGTAGTGGGACTTATCTGGTCGTTTTAATCTGTATGCTCGTAAGTGCTCACTGTATCGTATTTCAAAATTCCTAAGGGTCTGACCCAAATAGACAGCATTACATTCTGGACATTCGAGTTTATATATACCTGACTTCTTTAATAGTGGTATTTTTGTTTTTACAGATTAAAACAACCAGATAAATCCCACTACGCAAAACATCTACTTGACACCAATCATTCATTGACACCTAACACAAAACTAGAAGTACTGCATATTTGTGAAAAGAAACAAGAACTGGATTTCCTTGAAGAACTGGAAATTAGAAGACATTTAAGAAACCCACAATATGAAGTTGTCAATGAACAGTTAAATCTAGGGAATTCTCCACTAATAAACTGTCTTCTGAAGTGATAATTGTAAAGATCAGCAGATATAGTTTCCCTAGTTTTCTATATCATTGCACAGTTATACTGATCTTAATTGGAAGAATGATATCCAGGATATCACCATAGGGCTAATAATATCTAACTTCAATATTTGTAATATTACATCTTCTTCTTTTTTCTATAAACATATATTAAGCCAATCACAAGTTAGGTTACTTCTTGGTCTAGCCAAATATAACTACTAAACATCAGGTAGGCATAAAATGAAATGTAACTTCTGTCATTCTGACGATGATATTGATTTATCGAAACAATTGTCAATTTTTTAGAATTTTCAATAACTTGTATTATATTGTGGAATTAACTAGAGACCTTGAGTTTCATTTAAAAACACTAATATGAGCATATTCCACGAAGTAAGGGTCGAGACAGTCAATTTCTTATAATTTGTATTTTCATAAATGAAAATAATCGTAGAAAAAATCGCAGCTAAGTGGCTCACCGCAACTTTTTCACTCGCATCTAATAAGCTTCTCACAACTCCCGTTATGTAATTGAATCCGGCCTAACGTGGTCATTAACTTTAGGGATTAATGAGCAAAAAATATTTTTCCTAAAAAAATTCACCCACATAGTCACCCACAATAGCAATAGAATCAACCCGTTTTTCTTAACCTCCGATGCTTCTGTTATACAACGTGTAATGTTTGACTTCTGACATAGGTGAGTAGTGAGATGGAACCAGATCGGGTTATTATGAAGTGTATGGACGCACTTTGAATCGTTAATCGTTCAATTTTAATACTGTTTTCATCTACATGTGAATATTTTTTGCATTGTCTTTGTGTTTTCCTTGCCATGTGCGGCATTTTCCACTTGATTTCGTTATCAACGTAATAATGAATAATACAAAGAGGAAGTTTTTTCATAATTTCGTTTTCAGATATCGAATGTCAGCTATCTCTTGCAACTCCGTTTTACGCTCGGGCATAACATATTTCAGGAATTTATCCATTGTTCTCGGTCGTAGTCAGCTCAATTGGACGACATCTTCGTTGGTTGTTTGATCGCGTTTGTTATTCATATAGCATATTGTTGCTTTTGATGGGCATTTTTCTCATTAATACTTTTCAAGCTGAGTTTGAATAGTATTTTTCCCATAAATTGTTTTTATTTTTAGGTTGTGCGACTGACAACTGCTTATGATAATACCTATAAAAAGTAATCCTTCAACAATACCAGCTGAACTTTGCTAAAACCTAAGTCGCCATCTACGACCGTAGGCGTTGCCGCCAGCTCTCGCGGAGATGGGAGTGGTTCAAAATTGTGTTCAAATAAAAATAATGATCTTAACCCTTTCAGTACAGTTGTCGTATATACACGACACTGACTTTTTTGGCAGACGGACGGCTGTCGAGTATGACCGACAGTAGCTCGTATCCCTGATAGACGCCTGCCATTGCATATACGACACAAATAAATTTTTGCTTTTTCTCACCGGCGTCCGTCGTACCGTTTCGACAGTTTTTGTTTGTCAGACAGACGTATGCCGTGCATTTTCGACAGTGTCGTAAATTCACGACAACCGGCAACATGGCAAAGTCAGGCGATGCCGTGTCACACCCGTAAGTTTTAGCGCCAGTCAGAAGTCAAAGCATTAAGTGAGATACGTTGGTTACAGAATGTCATCTACAGATCAAGCTGGCCCCTCGGGCTTTTGTGGACTATCTGATAAGGATGTGAGAAATATTTTGAATGATAGTGATATGTATTTCAGTGAGGATGAACCATTTATAGATAGTGGCAGCGAATATATTCCTGACTCTGAGAGCGAATTGACCTCCGGAGAAGACGACGAAATCTTATTGGTAGACGAAAACACCGAAGACCAACAACATTCAGTAGCTTCTGTGTGTGATATCTCAGATCAAAGCATGCGTCAGGAGGATTTACAGGTAATATGGGATTCACGTGAGTTTATTCCCAAAGTTCACCAGTTTGACGACACTAATAGTGGACTACAGAATGAAAATCTGAAAAATGAAACAAGTGAGTTAGAGTATTCTTTGAAATTATTCTCAGAGGAAATAGTCAACATTATTATTGAAGAAACTAATTTTTATGATCAACAACAAAATGCCAAGGGTTGGAAAAACGTCAATAAAAATGAGTTTCACAATTTTATAGCCCTCTCAATGTTGATGCTTCACGTAAAAAAGTCTGATATAAAGGATTACTGGTCTACAAATAATTTAATTGGCACGCCTTCTTTCCGCCAAACAATGTCTCGAGATCGCTATCTAGAAATACTAAGAGACTTGCATTTTAGTAATAATCAAAATGAACAAGAAGGTAATTGTCTGCATAAAACAAAAAATGTTCACAATATGATACAAAACAACTTCAAAACTAATTTCTATCCATTTCAAAATATCGTCATTGATGAAAGTATGATACTTTTCAAAGTGAGACTGTGTTTCAAACAGTACATCAAAACCAAAAGGCATCGCTTTGGAATAAAACTTTACGTATTATGTGATTGTGAAACGGGTTACGTTTTGGCATTTCAGGTATATACTGGCAAGAGTACCGATAAAAATAAAGATAATAACAGCGGTCTAGGATTGTCAGACGATGTTGTTGTGAAACTTTTGGAGCCCTACCTGAGACAAACTCTTGTGGAACTGTCCGCATAAATCGTAAACACATGCCAATTTTTGAAAAAAAATTGAAAAAAGGGGAAGCAGAGTGGCGCAGCAGTGATTCAATGCTTACACTGAAATAGAAAGACCATCGTGACGTGGTAATGCTTACCACCATCCATGAAAATAAAATGGTTACCCTTCCACAGCTGGACAGACTTACCAATGAACACAGAATCAAACCTTTATGCATACTGGATTATAATGAAAGAATGGGGGCAGTTGATAGAAGTGATATGATGATGAGCATTACAGATTCCACGCGAAAAACAGTAAAATGGTATAAGAAATTATTTTTCCATACACTGGATATATGCATGTTGAATGCGCATGCGTTATATCAGACACAGAATGCCAGTAACATTTTGTTTCCTGCCTTCCATTTAGAAGTTATCAGGCAGCTTCTTGAAAGGTATTTTAAATCTTTTGTTTTTGTAATTTTTTCACATTGTAATCGTTTTTGATTTTCAGATATCCAACCAACTATAAGATGGAAAAAAGCATGCAACCTACTAACGTAGCGAGGCTATCAGGAGAGCACTTCCTCTCAGAAGTCCCTCGCAAAAACGGAAAACCGCAATTGAGAAGATGCTGGGTCTGCTCTCATACAACAAATGCCCAGAAAAAAAGAGAAGAATCGAGATTTATGTGCAAATTGTGTGACGTCGAGCTACGTGCTGTTCCATGTTTTCAGACATATCATGAAAAAATTAAATATTAGCTCTTTTCTTATTTTTTTTGGTTGTTTCTTTTAATAAACATTACTTTTTATAGGGTGTCGTTTATATTTGTCAGCCGTCTGTCTGCCACTGAAAAGACTCCCGTTGTCAACCGTCTGTCTGCCACTGCAAAAACTCCCGTCTGTGTATCATGCTACCTACTTTTGGGTGCCGTACTGAAATGGTTAATAAGGGTGCCAGGAAACTTTGCCCCGGGCAACTACCTGATTTTCACCTCTAAACTCACTAAACAGGTGCCAATACAAAAAGAATAAAAGTCTGAATCTGTTAACTACGTTTATTGGACAGCAGCAGTAGTCAATAAAGCAAGTGAAATAACTAAAAGTCATGAGCGATAGTAAGCAATTAGAAAAAATGGGGGATGGCACTAACTCTTAAGCAATTATGGAACCCAGATAATGTGACAAAAGGAAAAAAATAGTATCTGTTCCTAAATAGAAAGCATAATATCGTAAGTCAAACAATACCAGTTCAGTCTAGAACAATTCAATAACGTTTCTACAAGCATGTACTTGACTTTACAGACTAATTATAAGTTATGAATTATTGGTTATAATCATAAGTTATCGTTAAACAAAGATCAAGTAACTCTACAATGATGAAACTACTAAGCAATTTACTACAGGCGATATTAATGCATGATTTAAAAAAAATAAAATAAAACAATGTTGCTTGAGATCAGGAGCATGCGCAAAATCTATGTAATCACCGGTATGTGGAGTAATATTTTAATTGATTAGAAAAGAAATCCGTGGCATTAATTAACGCTTAACAATTAATAAAAGTATACAATCTAAAGTAACTCCAATTACCAGGTCTGATGTAACTGACAGACACTACTATACTTCAAACACCGTTCGCTCCTTTAGAGAATCTATTTGTGATAGAAAAATGAGCCCAACATTTTTCCTAGAGTTAGTAATAAACTTTATAGCCAAATAAAAATAGTTTTGGTAGCAGGAAAAAAGAATAAGATAATCAGTACATATCTATTATGAACAGTTCTGATCCAAAATGGTGGTTGATAATAGTAGATATCCAAAATCCCTTAAAACAGGTTTATAAGTCTGACACACCAAAAATATACAATTTATCGAAAACTACGATGGTCAGACTTATCAAAGTGATTCCAAAATAATTCCCACGAATGGATGATTCTTCAAAATTGAAAATTTAAAACCACAACGGCTGTTACATACTATCTACTCCCAGACTACCATTGAGATTGCGTCACGGATGGGTGTCTTCTGCCCTCACGCGAACGATTTGGTAGGTACTGCCTAGTATTACGCTTCGAGGTAGCTACAAGGGAGCTTCCAGTTTTAGTAGATCGATTTTACTAATTATTTACCTTGGCCCAAGGTGGCATTGGATGTGCCAAATTTAATATTAGCATATAAGAATAAAGGTCAGATAGGTCATATGGAATGTCCCAAGAGAATTCTTTCACGGAAATATCAGTTCTTACGTAGTAACTATAGGAGAAATAAATGAATGATAATAAATAAATTACAATATTTATAATAATTGAGGATAATATAAGATTTGTTACCAAAGAAAAGTCTCCTTTAAAAATAAACCGTTGCAGTTGATCAGAAGCACTACTCATCTCTTGAACTGTATGTCTATTCAGGATCTTAATGATCTATGTAATATGATGTTTGAAACGTTCTCTTAATAACTGAAAATATGATTTTTTGTATGAAATCATAAAATCTATCTAGCATCCATTAATCACTGTCAGTTGAAAATTCATGAAACATGTTATATTCAAAATCATATTCACTTTTAAAAAACTGAATTATTGACTTGATTGTTACGTCATCTGTATTTCACAGATTCCTGAGCTTCGTTACTACTGTATCATTAAAATGACATGAAGTTTGTATTCAAAAATAACCCAAAAGAAGATTTTCCGATCATTTGTAGGCTATGCGCTTCGGCTTACATTCTAAAGTGAATTTATTTGGTTTCAAATCTGAATCGCATGAGGATTTTACGTTGGGAAGAAAGAAGGGTAGCGCTTCGCGTCAAGGATTATCCTTCGAATCAAAATTGCAAAATCTCCCATAACAAACCTTTATAATTAGGACGAGAAAAAAGGATTATCCTTCACGGTTCCTGGCGCTTGCTTGTTAAATATAATATTTTGGATATTTTCAATTTGTAGCTTTTCCATCATTAGTGATTTGTTCATGGAAGCGCTTAATGTCAAGACGTTTCAACTTTTGAGACTTCTGTTCATATTTGGTTTTTTTTCGTTGTAACTACATGTGTTATTTATTAAAATAAATGGTAAGTTATGTTTGTACCGGGTGTCTGATTTAGAGAGGAGACCCTCTGTATCTCAGAAACTATTTATCATACAGCTTAGGGACAAAATCTGTAACATTTAACATTTAAAATATCTTTATTGGCAATCGTTTAATATTCCCTTACTACCACATGATCAAGAACAAAAATTAAATGCTGCTGGTATGGCGATCCTTGAACTTGTTGTGTGCGACTGTTGAGTGTAAATGGCTCCTTGCAATACATCACATTCTCCATATATTCTGATTCTTCAATTAACATTGTCCCCGGTATATATTTCGGCTGGGTATTCCCTGAAAAGCAGCTGAAAAACTGGGTCTCCATAATTGATGGGGGCTTTTAGATTTGTAAAAGGCAACGGGGCAAACATTGTTTATGATTGAATTGTGTTGTAGCTAGGGGTAATTCAGTCCAATGTAAGGGGCTCTCCTGAAATTATTCCTGCTTTTGATGAGGGTTTTTGAGGTGACAACCAGATGCAGAAGCCAACACCCACTATCATAGGTTACTTCTGCGTGATTTACGGCTTTGAGTGCATTTCGAAGATTTTCTGGAAGACAGTTATCTTGAAAATTTTCTGAGACTGTTGTTACGAAGTCTTTGATAGTGGGTAGATCGGCTTTATCGTGTAGCCATGAGCATATTAGGAGGTGCGGGTATGGTATTTGATGTTTAATTGCGATTCTGAGACACTGGTTTTGTATCATCTGCAGGGAGTGAAAGTTGTGTTTGGTTCCTGTGAAGTAGATTGGAGCTGAATACGTTAAAATGGGGCGACTTATTTGTCTGTGTAGTGTTAATTTATTTTCGATGGAAAGTTTACTTTGTTTGCAAATAAGAGGGTATAACTGGCCCATTGCAATCTTAGCTTTTCGAACTTGTGTGCTAATATGCGCGCTTGCATTTGTGTTATCTTGTATTGTGTATCCTAAGTATTTTAACGTTGTGCTAGGGGTAATATTATGTCCGTTTATACAAAGCTGAGATTACAATCGGCTGTTTTTAGTGGTTCTCCTCCTGAGTAATAAATACTCTGCTTTGGAGGCATTTATGGTTAATTATTGATTAGTGAAGTAGGGTATGATTTTAGTGTTGATATGTGTTTGTAGTTTGTCAAGTGTGTGATTCGGGTTCTTTGCCGATGCTGCAAAACAAGTGTCATCGGCATACATAGCAGTTATTATTTTAGGGGTGGTAGGGATGTCGTGAATGAATATTGAGTACAGCAAAGATGATAGTACTCAGCCTTGAGGGATTCCAGCCTGCGTGAGGTAATGCCCTTCAGTGCTTTCATTTATTTTAGTGAACAATTTTCTGTTCGGTAAATACGATTTTAATATTTTGATTAAGTAATCCGGAATATTTAATTTCATCAATTTATGCTGTAACCCCTCTTGCCATACGGTACGAAAGCTTTCTGGATATCAATAGTGACCATGACGGCTTTCTTTTGTTTACGGAAGCAAGCCTTCTCTAATATTGTTTATCACCCGTATAGTTTGTGCAATGGTGCTATGACCAAATCGGAAGACGTATTGCTCCGTGGATATAATATTATTATTTTCTACAAGAGTTTGTAGTCTTTTTAAAATAATTTTATCTATTACCTTTGCGATATTGTTCCATCGTGAGATAGGTCTGTAGCTATCTACATAACAAGGTTTTCAATATTGGGATGATGTTGGCGACCTTGAGAATATCGGGATAATGGCCGGCTTTGATAATAAAGTTAGTGATATAAATTAGTTGAACTAGTGCTTTTTTTGGCAAATTTTAATCAAAATATTATGAATACCATCATGACATGGAGTGGTTTCAATTTTTAGTTGATTAATTGTTGTAACAATTTCTGTAAAAGTGACTAAGTTGTTTGGTATGGAATTATGGATATTGCAAAAATATTGACTAACTTTGTTTATGATGCTTTTATGATGAGTTGTAGGGGAGGCCGGGGTGGGTTGTAACACGGGGTAAATTGTAACACACCAATTTTTTCCTGAATTAAAAACTTGGCAACACCGCTTACATTGGCTGGTGAAGAACATTCTGAAGGTCAGTTATACGTAGATAGTGAAGCTATAGACATTGGAGCAGCCGTTTTTCCCGTGAATGTTTATAATTCAAGCATGTAAGTAAATTTCAAACTTTTATTTTGATTTTGAATAACTATTAATAAAAAGGGTCCGAGTTTATTTTTTTTGTCTCAAATGAATAACTACTGTTATTATAAAGTGGAAAGTTTTTATTGATTTGATTTTTACTTTTTCATTTCATAAAATGGAAAAAATCAAGCTCGGGGTAAGTTGTAACAATTCCATCGGGGCAAAATGTAACATGTTACAACTTACCCGGCCATATGTACCTACATACGTACTAAGGTACTTAGTTTTTATTTTTAGGATGAGAACATATAAGAAAAAAACAGAACAAGGTTCTACTTTTAAAGAAGGTATGGAAGGGGTAGGAAGCAGAGTTGTACATAATAAGGAGTCCATTCGTTCAGTGGCTAAGGCTTTAGAAATATGTCACGTGACTCTCTATAGATATGTAAAGAAAGTTAAAGATTCCGAAGATCGTATAACAGTGGAAAATGTAGGATATAGGAGAATTTCAGTTTTTAATGATGAGCAGACTTGAAACGCGCTTCAATAATTCACTTTGGTTTGACTCCTAAGGAAGTACGTAAATTAGGTTACGAGTGTGAGTTGAAATATGACATTAAATTCCCTGATTCCTGGAAACAAAATGGCCGGGGAAGATTGGCTAACAATATTTCTTAAACATAATGAAGATCTGTCTATTAGAACTCCAGAACGTACAAGTTTACAGAGACCAACAAATTTCAATAGAACCAATGTTTCTCATTTTCTGATAAACTAGCTAACGTAAGAGATCGATATAATTTCAAAGCTTTACAAATTTGGAATGTAGACAAGACAGGAGTAACCACCGTGCAGAGAGTTGGCAAAGTTATTGCCGAAAAAGGAATGAAGCAGATGAGTGGTGGAATAACTTCTAGTGAAAGAGGGGTCCTGGTCACTGTATGTATTGCCGCTAGTGCAGTAGGAAATTGTACGCCTACTATGTTACTGTTTCCCAGAAAAAAATTCCATGACCACTTTCTTAGGGACGGCCCTCCAGGTTCCATTGGTTCAGCAAATGGTTCAGGTTGGATGACGGTAGAAGAATTTTATGAATTTATCGAACACTTTGTTGCTCATGTGAACCCAGTTCTTCTGTTATTAGACAATCATGAGTCTCATTTACCAATAAAAACTATTAACTACGCAAAAGATAATGGAGTCGTAATGTTGTCATTTCCACCCCATTGTTCACACCGCCTCCAGCCATTGAATAGGACTGTATATGGGCCGTTCAAAAAATATTTATCTTCTGCTCAAGGTAGTTGGCTCAGAAACAACCCTGGGAAGTCTATGACCATATATGACATTCCGTCTTTAGTTAGAGATGCGCTACCGTTGGCAGCCACCCCAACAAACATAATGAAAGGTTTTAAAGTTTCTGGCATAGAACCTTTTAATAGAGAAATTTTCGGCGACGATGAATTTTTACCATAAAGTGTAACGGATCAACCGCCACCACCACTACCTCCCACATTGTCTCAAACTGTTGAGATAGAACCTGTTGCTAGGACATCAGTTGATCTACCCAAAGAAACGCCTGTTATGCCCATATCTAACTTACCAGCCGGTGTGGTCTCCTCTTCTAAAATAGCTGAACTAGAGCCAGTTGCTTCAACGTCAGGATCCAATGAAATTACTTCCCAAGGAACTTGTAAAAGTAAGAAGACGTTTTCTCCAGAGTTTGTTCGCCCACTTCCTAAAGCTGAGCAACGAAAGACAACTCTTAGGGGTCGAAAAAAAAGGAAATCTGCGGTATTAACTTATACGCCAGAAAACGATGCACTGGAAGAAGAACAAAATATCGAAAGTCCAAAAATCACCAAGAAATTATTAAGTCAAAAGTGAATGAAGCGAAGAAAAAAGTTTTAGTTGAATCAGACGACTCCTCAGAAGAAGAATATTTTTGCTTAGTTTGCACTGAATCATTTGGAAATAGTAAACCCAAAGAACAGTGGATTACTGCAAGGAATGCAAACTGTGGTCACACGAAGCATATACAGATGGAAATTCTCCATATATCTGCCATAATTGTGATTCTGATCCTGAATAGATAGGTTAAAACTAATATTCAGACCTTAGTAGTATTAAAATTTGAATTACTAAATGTTGGATAATATTCATTGATATATTTTTTGGTTTGTTTGTATGGTTTACGTTAGTATTAAAAGGGATAAAGCATTGAAAAGTATGCGTCACAACTTACCCCGCATATTGTTACATTTTACTCCGTGGCGTAGTATAAATTCGAGCAAAAAATTCTGGTAATTTAAAACAATTGAACAAAAAAAAAGATGTCAAATATTTTTTGTTACAACCCGCCCCGGTCTCCCCTATTTTGACAATTGTTGATAAAATTGTTTTGAAAGTAATCTCCAAGATTTCTGCGTTTTCTTTGGTGTTTGTGTATGTATGTCCATTATTTTAGATTTTATTTATCTCTCTGCGTCTGTTTCTAAAATATCTGGATATTTTCCATGAGGAGTTGTCTTCGGGTCTTGGAGTATTCAGATATTCAGCCCATTTATAATTTTTATATTCTTTAATCAGTGTGTTAATTGCATTTTGGTATTGTTTTAATATGTTTTTGTCCTCTTCTTTTCTTGTATGTTGCCATCTTTTTCTTATTTTGTTTTCACCGTTAATGATTTTGATGATGTAGTCGAGAAGTGTGCTTGGAAGGGGAGATATGGGTTTTTGGGGGGTTGATAAATTCCTTGTTGTTGTGATAGTGTCTTGAAGAGTTTTTATTGTTTGTGTTAATTCTGGCAAGGAAGGAATAGATAGAATAGTTACGAAGCTTATGCTTCAACACATAAAAAACTGAGTCTAGTTTTGAAAATAAAACTAACAGAAGTCTGTTCTATCATATTCGCTTTGGTCCCTAAATAAACAGAAAATGCGAAATTATGAAGCTAAAAAATAATGAATAGAAATTAATAGAAATTTGCATCACAAGACTATGAAATGTTTCTTTTTTACAATAAAAAAGAATTGAACGTACAAAATTCGTCAAATGACAGCCCATATTATGATTTGAAATAAAACAGAATACACCATGGAGAAAAAATATTTCAAGAATCTAACTCACCAGGAAATACCTATGTGAAACCACTACGATGTAGGTACTAACTTATAAATTTCACTGATAGGAAGAGACTTTTCCTATGTACGATATCGTTTAAATACAAAAAATTTGGAAGTGAAACAAGTTTTTTTTAATTTCGAATCATTAGTACGACGAAATTAAAATACCATAGTCCATTGGAAATCGTGACAGCCGATCAGCTTGTTACAATTTAATGACTAAATAGTTATTATCATTATTAACAATGGCTTTTGGGGAAAAACAGAAAAAATAATCCATAGGAATTGAATATATTGGGTAACCATTACTACTCAAATTGTCTTTACGTGAATAATGCTCCATCCTGTAGAGAAATTATTAGGCTGGCTTTGAACAAACTCTGTATAAAACGGCTTCTAATTTCTAGAATACGTATTTTTTTATAGGTAACAGTTGATACATAATCATGAAACTTGCAAAATCATTTTGTTTCTGGAGATTCCACACCAAACGCTAATATTGTCTTCCTGATTTTTTAATTGGCTTAAACAATCGATGTCAATCACGTTTTTCTCTTACTACCTTATATTTTGTCTTTTATCTCCTGTTGCAGTTGAAGAAGATTAATTCGAATTGTGATTTCAGAAACGCTGGCTTTTCTTTTCATGGGACCCTGTTAAACCATTTACGGATAAAATTCAGTAGTATGCAGTTGATATCTCATAACACACTTTGAAACTTGGAATAACGATTGTGCTCTACCTCTGTGTTTTGTGCAAATTACACTCCATTTTCTAACAACATACTGAATAAATTACTCAAAGATTGTGAAAATACGAAATGCTGACAATTAATAAATTTCTGTATGCTAGGCAATATCAGTATTACACTATACTGGTGTGTTATTGAAAATACTGAAAGAAATTAACTGTCTCGACCCTTACTTCGTGGAATCTACTCATTATAGTGTTCTAAATGAAACTCACTTTTGTCATTCTGACGATGATACTGATTTATCGAAACAATTGTCAATTTTTTAGAATTTTCAACAATTTTTATAATATTGTGGAATAAGCTAGAAACAGTTAGTTTCATTTAAAACACTAGAACTGAAAGACATAATTTAGAAAGTTTTATGATTTTTCGCTTGAAGTTCATTTCCATTTTAATCAAGCGAATTCTAGTCATCCACTGGACGAAATCTTAGTCGCGTTAGAAACCCATCCAACTGTTTTTACTGAATTAAATTTTAGCTGCACAATATTTCATTTCATAACAATATAAAATTTGTACATCTCTCCTTCATTAGTTCAGGTAAACGTACATTTTCACGCGAATAAGTGTAATTATGGTAATTAAATTATCATATCACATTTTTAAATAAACCAACAACAATTTGTAAACTAATTTTATTCCAACAATCAAGCCTGCATTCTCTCTGTACCCACTACGTTCACATGAAAAAAAATTGAATCTCTGAACATTCAGAACTGAAATAGTCTGGCATCTGGCAAGCTTCGGGAAAAAGATAAGCCGGTCCCAAACCGCTGAGGCAATTTCAAAATATCAGTTGACAATAAACGATGCATTTTTAGAGACTCTTAATAACTTTTTATCTTCTCTGCGACTAAAATGCCAACTGGGACAATATTTTTTTGCGAATAAATTACTCCAGCGAAATGGCTGCTGCGATTAGGTTGGATAGGAATTCAACAAGTGAAACTAAAAACATTCATAATAATTCGCTTGTGTTATTCGTAATAAAAAATTCGGCAAAATATGGAGAATTTGACGTACTCAACTGCGCAACAGAAACATGAACATGGTATAATGAAATTTCCAAAATTGCTTTTAAAGTGTAAATGCTGGGAACAATAACAAGATTCCCGAAGCACGACATGCTAAGTGTGAGGGAGGATTCAAAAGAAAATGTAGAGCGTATTTTCGTAGAATGATCAGGTCACATCTCTCGCATAACATCTGTGGAAGCACAAGAAGAAACCTTACTAGGATTATTTGGTCTATTGCACAGTTTTATTAGTAATTTTGAAGTTACCATATTCCCGGAAGAATCTGGCAAGTCTCGGAGTAATATCCCTTATGTACGGAAGAATGGAAGAGAAGCGAAAATTGGATGAGCAGGGGTCGTACCAGAGTCAACATCCATTTGGGCCACATTAGAATGGCCATCATCTACCAGCAAGTCCATGGTATTGGATGTGCTAAGTAATATTTCATTCAATGAAGTGCTTGGATAGCAGCTATCCAAGAAAAGGTTAACGGAAAAGGTAAGATTTTTATTGTGAATGATATTATTTGAAATTCTGAGAACGCGTTGTTTCATTTGTTTAACCAAATTGACTTTCACGGAATGCTTGTGGTAGGGATGATAATATAAATATCTACCAAAACTGCATGGTTTCCTGTACCAATCTATAATAATCGTTATTATTATTACGAATGAACTTAGTGTCTAAGAATGACACGGAATTATCGACGTCTTCTTTTCAAATTGTGAACTGGATGTAGCAGTTAAATGTCTTCAGAATTCCATCTAGGCCACAATAATATCATCGACATATTTTTTAATGAAGAAAGGAGTGAAAGAAAGTACCTGAATGAACGTATCTAACAAATCGTCCATGACATATGCAGCCAAGATAGTAGAAATGGAAGCACCCATCGGTATGCCAAAAGTTTCTTTATAAATTTTGTTATTGAAAGTAAAACAAGTATTCTCAAAGAGAAAAACTATTAAGTTTAAGAAGGCCTCCTTATGGATGAGGCAAACATTACTGAACAACGATACCACATCCAAACTGGCCAGAACATAATTGTCTGGAAGTGTAAAATTATTAAACTTTTCCGAGACTTCAAATGAATCATTAATGAAGTAAACATTGTCGTAATCATAAGCGTCAGTCAGGATTCCTGTACAAAATTGCGCAATGCTTTTGGTGGGGGTTTCTAACGGAGCCACTATCGGTCTCACAGAGAGAACTGGTTTATGAACCTTTGGAAGCGAATAAAGCTTTAGGGGAATACCTTTGTAGCAAGTGAGCGTTTTATATAATGATAAGTCTATCTGATGTTTGTTAAATAAATAATTGTGTTTTTAAATGAAACTCACGGTCTCTAGTAAATTCCACAATATAATAAAAGCTATTGAAAATTCGAAAAAAATGACAATTGTTTCGATAAATCAATATCATCGTCAGAATGACAGAAGTTACATTTCATTTTATGCCTACCTGATGTTTAGTAGTTATTTTTGGCTAGACCAAGAAGTAACCTAACTTGTGATTGAATAAATATTTTACTAAATTGTCACCTTTTCTCTGTATTGAAAAGGTAGGATCAGACGATAACTGTACATATGAATTATTATTCAAAATGATGTAATTAGACAATTCAATATACTGTTGTTTGTCCATAACGACTGTGACATTACCTTTATCTGATTGTGTTAAAATCAGATGTGGGTTTGATTTTAAAAAAGCTTTAGACTTAAGTAACAGATTATGAAATGAAGAGTTTGAATGATGTTTATGTATCTAATTTGTAATTATATTAGTAGCTCTAGCAACAGTGATGTTTCTCACTTTAGTATCTGTAAAGGTGGAGGTTAGGTAATCAAAATCTGACAAAATCGATTTCATTGAAATATCTTTCAGTATGATAGGTTTCGCACTAAACTTAGGACCCAGAGCTAAAAATAGTGAAATATCATCCGCTATTGTGGTGTTAGAAATATTTCTTAGCCAAGTAGAATTGGATTTTAATAATAATTTAAATTGATTGGCTGTGAACTGATTGACCTTTGATATATTTTTGATTTTCATTTTATGGAACAATTTATTATACGTAACCTGTTGAATGCTTGAAAAAATTTGAAAATGAAACTCACTTGTTTCTGAGATTATTGTCCTTCTCAAAGTCGTCAAATTTGAGGAATTGAAGAATAATAATCAGCAATTTGAATATTAAGAAGTTTTGTCCCTAACCTGTAGTCAACCATCCTATCTCATGAGAAGATCGTCAATAGGCTTAATTGCCATAGTTATATGTTTCGGTAAAATACCTGACTTCTTTCATTTTAGTAAAAAACACCTTCTGTAGTACCCCTGGGCCTGTTTCATTTTATTTCTAGACCATGATTTTTATTTGTTAACGGCTGCTTCTCCTTTTACTTACAGACATGGGGTTTTATCATGATACACACTACGAAGAAGCAGCCGTTAACAAATAATTTTAAAATTATCAAAATAATCAAATTACATTTTTTGGTTTTTTATTAATGTATGTGAATGTTTGTGAGATTTTCGGATTATTTGCTTAGTTAAGTATATTTTAACTAGTTGGTAGTACTATTTGCCAGCGTCCAACGCAAACTCTGTATCAGAATATGCTAGGCGTATAGGACGATATCAACAGAGGCAGTAGGGGTGATAGGTGGAGTACCTCCAATAGACCTGCTCGTACAGGAAAGACGGGAAAAATACCTAGGAATTAGCAGTGCCACCGCAAGGACACACCTCATGATGCAATGGCAAAACCGTTGGATAACCGGAAAATGGGGAAGATGGACCCATCACCTCATACCTAGCATTGAAAAATGGATCGGCAGACCGTTTGGTGAGGTAGATTACTATATCACGCAGGCAATCTCTGGACATGGTTGCTTCAGGAAATACCTGTATAGCCGAATAAGATTGGTTACTGGGGACTGTCCGTATTGCGGAGAACAAGACGATGCGGAGCATACGATGTTTGGATGAGCCAGGTTGGAAAGAACTCGGACAGGATTCCTAACACAAACTGGAATGAAGTTCGATGCGAGAAGTATGATGACATCATTGGTCTCAGGCGAGAAGGGGTGGAATATAGCATATAAGATGATAAGACATATAATTGATACGAAAGAAATGGAAGACAGAGCACGACTATAGGCGCAAGTAATACAAACATCACTATAAGGATAGTATGACAGCCCTCTCACTGAAGTAATGCGAAAGCCGTTCCAGTGCGAGGAGCAAGACGATAGGGGGAGGGGCTTTTTTAGTCAGTAAGAATCTGACACTACCCGCCTTCAGTGGGTGTCTTTGGAAGATTTTTTACCCTCCCCAACTTAAAAAAAAGTTGGTAGTGATATTTTGAAAATAAAACCGGCACCTTCTTCATATCCTTTATTATATATATCTTTTAAACAACATAATATCTCGACTCGGTTAATCGCCATTTCTACATACATACGTTCTTCTTCTTTTTTCAACAGATTCACTAACATAAGTAGAACCATAGACATAAACTATTTTAGTGCATATTCACAACCGGTAGTACTATGACGTGAGACTAACGTCATTGATGACGTACACCGGTATTTGTATCAAAAATTCTATACTTGGAAAGACTTAAAGTTGAATTATTGGATCTTTACCCATGCGTCAATAATATCTGATAACATAACCCACATAATTATTAAGCGACATCTCTTTCTATTAATAGTGAAGAACAGAACATAATAATTTGGAATTTGTCGGTTATGTTATCAGATTCATTTCATTTTAAAATCTCTTCATTAGCAATAGATTGTCAAGCCCATTTTACACAAAATTCAAGAATAAAAAGAAAAAGCCGGTGGTCTGGCGATTCTTGAATTCAATGAGTGCGTCGTCCATGAGAGTTCTGTGGCTCCTTGCGTTCACCGCATTATCCATAGGTTGTGATTTTCGAATAACTTGGTCCCCGGTATATATTTCTCGCTACTACGATATTTCGGCTGTGTTTTCCCTGAAAATCAGCTGAAAAACAGGGTCTCAACAATTGATCGGGTTCTTAGATTTTGAGGAAAGCAGCATGGCAGATGTTGATTATGGTTTATTTGAAGTATTAGAAGCCGGGGGATCATTCAGTCCAGTGTAAAGGGCCGGGCTGAAATAATTCCCCGCTTTTGATTGTTGGGTTTGTGAAATACCAATCAAGTTATATTGATAGCGTACCATGCAGAAGCCTACACCCACTATCATGAGTTGCTTCTGCGCGATTTACGGCTTTGAGTGCTAATCGAAGATTTTCTGGCAGACATTTTACGTAAAAGTTTGTAGAAACTGTAGTTACGAAGTCTTTGATAGTGGGTAGTACAGCTTTATCATGTAACCAAGAGGTTTTTGGTAAATGTGGATGAGGTGCTTGGTGTTTACTAGCTATTCTCAGACACTTGTTTTGTACCACCTTCAGGGAGTGAAAATTGTGTTTTGTCCCTGTGAGGTAAACTGGTGCTGAATAAGTGAGTATGGGGCGTATTATTTGTTTGTAGATGGTTATCTTGTTTTTGGTTGAGAGTTTACTTTGTTTACATATGAGTGGATATAGCTGGCGCATTGCAATCTTAGCTTTTCGGACTTGTGTGCTAATATGCGCATTTGAATTGGTGTTCCCTTGAGTTGTATAACCTAAATATTTTAATGTTGAGCTGGGGGTAATAATATGTCCGTTTATATGAAGTTGAGACTGCAGTCGACTATTTTTGGTTGTTCTCCTCCTGAGTAATAAATATTCTGTTTTGAGGCATTTATTGGGAGTTTCTGATCGTTAAAATAAAGTGAAATTTGAGTGTTTAAGTGTGTTTGTAGTGTGTTAAGTGCTTGATCTGGATTATTTGCCGATGCTACAAAACAAGTGTCATCGGCATACAAAGCGGTTAAAATATTAGGGGTGGTAGGGATGTCGTGGATGAATACTAAATAAAGCAAAAGTGAAAGTACTGATCCCTGCGGGACTCCTGCCTGTATGCGGTAGGGCCCGGCCAGGTTTCCTTCTATTTTTGAATAAAATTCTCTATTTGAGAGATATGAATTCAGTATTTTGATTAAGTAATCAGGGGTTTTTGTTTTTATAAGTTTATAAATTAAGCCTTCTTGCCATACGGTGTCGAAAGCTTTTTGCATATCCATAGCTACCATAACAGCTTTGTTTTGATCTCTAAAGCCTTCTCTGATGTAATTGAGTACCCGAATTGTTTGTGCTATGGTGCTATGTCCGCTTCTAAAACCGTACTGCTAAGGGGATAATGTTGTTATTGTTAACAAAAGTTTGCAATCGTTTCAAAATAATTTTATCCGTCACCTTTGCGATATTGTTTAATAAGGATATGGGTCTGTAGCTATCAACATAACAAGGTTGTTTGTTAGCTTTTGGTATTGGAATAATGTTGGCTATTTTGAGCATGTCTGGATAGTGGCCGGATTTAATGATAAAATTATCAATATATATTAGTTGGACTATTGCTTTTTTAGGAAGGTTTTTGATTAAAATATTGTGAATGCCGTTGTGTCCTGGCGCCGTTTTATTTTTTAATTGACAATTCATTGCTTGTAATTTGGTATACGAAACAAGATTATATGAATTTATTGAATTTATGTTTTGAAAATATTGATTGACTACCTTTTCGATAGTCTTATGTTGAACTGAATTTTGACAATTATTAATAAAATTATTTTGAAAGTACTCTGCAAATAATTCTGCGATATTTTTCATGTCGGTGTAAGTGTGACCATTGTGTTCAATTTTATTAATCTGTTTCCGCTTCCTTCTGAAGTATTTAGAGATTCTCCATAAGGAGTTGTCTTCCGGTTTCAAAGTTTTGAGAAAGGATTCCCATTTAAAGTTCTTGTACTCTTTTATTAGCGAGTTAATTAAGCTTTGGTATTGTTTAAGAATGTTTCTGTCCTCTTCTTATCTGGACTGTTGCCACCTTTTTCTAATTTTATTCTTGTTGTTTATTTTTTTAACGATATAATCCGGTAATGTGTTAGGGGTATATACATTTGGTTTTACGGAGCTAGAAATATTCCTTGCTGAAATTATGGTTTCTTGAAATGATTTTATTGTATGATCTAAATGTTCTGTGTTTTCAATGTTATTTGTTAGAATTGTGTTTTTATTAATGTAGTTTCTAAAGCTAGACCAGTTGGTGGAATTGTAATCGAAGGACTTAGTGGGAGGGTTGATTATTTGATGGGGTAGTTTGAGGATAATTTGGACGCGATCATGATCAGAGTTGAGGTCTGTGAGAGTTTTAATGTTTGAAATGTTATTGATATTACTGCCAATTGCTAAGTCGATTGTACTGGGGGCGTGGTTTGAAAAAGGAAAATGGGTTGGGTCTTCGGGAGCAAAAATATTGCAATCTGAATTATCACAGACTTTTTGAAGAGTACTTCCGTTTTTATTTGGATGAGACGCGTAATTGTCCTATAAGGGATGTTTACAGTTTAAATCGCCCATTAACAAAACCTTATTGTGAGTTTTCATAATATTAAACAAGTCAGATTCTTTTAAATTGTTAAAAGGCGTATTGTAAGCTCCGACTATTTTGATTTTGATTTCAAGAAGAATCGAGATATGCTCAATGGATGAATTATTGTGTTGAAGCGTTTTTAAATTGATGCCCTTTTTGATTAAAAGAATGATACCGCCTCCTCTGGCATCAGTGGTGCGGTCTTGTCTAAGTAGACGATAATCTGGGATTTTTAGATTGAAATATTTATTTGGTTTTAGGAACGTCTCGGTTAGAATGAGAATGTCAGGTTTGTGAATATCGAGAAAATGTGTGATTAAGTGGAGTTTCGAAAGAACTCCTTGTATATTACAGAATATAATTTTGAAATTTTATCGTTTTTAAAAGCCTGTTTTACCACCTACCTGCCTAGAAGTCATAGCTGTCTATACCGGCAACAAAGTTATTGTAAATGGTGGATTTTTCAAGTTTTGTCTTCGCTGCTCTCATCTGTTCGGTTATGTCCGAGACTGCTCTCATAAGTTCATCAAGATTGATCAGCTGTTGCAATTCTTGAAATGTATTGTTTAATTCATTGTTGTTCAAATTTATTGCGTTGTTTGCCAAAGTATTTTTGTTGGTGTCATGGCTAGGAGCGATTTGTGGGGTATTGTTAGGAAGAGTTTCGGAGGGAAGGCTGGGAAATTCGGTAAGATTGTTGTTGGGACGAGTCCATGGATTTGTAGTGGGGATGGGGCTGGGATGAACTTGTTTGCATTTGGCTTTGGCTTGTGGTTGATTGCTCGTTTTTCTTCTAGCCATGTACGTCTTTTAACATACGCAGGGCATACATCATCGTTGACCGGGTGGTCTCCGCCGCAATTAGCGCATCGGGCTGGGGTGGACCTCTGTTTGGGGCATTCTGGTGTCAAGTGGTTGCTGGCGCACTTCAGGCATCTAGGTGATCGGCCGCAGTTGGATGTGGCGTGGCCCCACAGCTGGCAGATGTGACATTGTGTAATTGGTTTCCCTTGACGTCTGTGTTCCCACTGTACTCTCGTATGTTCTATTATTCTTACATTTTTTATAATATAATTCAAAGTAAATTTGGAATCAGTTATGACGAGGTACAGGAGCCGACCTGGTGCTCATTCTATAGGTGTCTTTAATTCTGATCTTGTAAATATTCTCCAGCTCTTCTTTAATGTGTGAATGAAAACGACGAATAGTCAGTGTGTATTTATTTATTAATTTCCAGCTAAGCGCTTTCGGCTATTGAGCCATTAAGCCGAAAGCGCTTAGCGGGAAATTAATAAATAAATACACACTGAGTATTCGTCGTTTTCATTCACTCAATTTACATCTAGTGTGTACACCATATCAACAGACAGTTCTTCTTTAATGTCACTAATTTGTAAATCCTCTGCGAGGCCACCTGAAACAAAGGCGTGGGATTTATCTTCTCGTTTTGTATATGAATGGAATTGTACTTTCTCAGATCATAAGGTTTGTTTCAACTTCTCAAAGTCTTCAGTATCTTTTGTGAATACAATAGATGATTTATTCGTATATTTAATTTCAAAGTCTTTTTTGACATCCTCTTTTAATTTCGTAATCATAGCTCTATGCGCTGCTACGTTACCCTCAATAACTATAGGAGGGCAGGATTAAGATTTCTTTGAAACTTTTCTCGAGTTTTCTTTGGGCCGTCTTGCATAACCGGCAACTTCTTCTTCTTCGGAGTGTGAAGTTTCAGGATTGAATTTTCTAAACGTCTTTTTCTTTCTTTTCTTTTGTGTATTGGTTTGCGTGATTTCGTCGTCTGATTGGTCCGTTAAAGACTCATATCTAATAGTTGTTGTTATTTTTTGTTTAAGCGAAATTTGTTTAATGATTCTGTTGAAGAAAGTAACTTTTTTGGGTATCTCGAAACCAAGAGGGATGGTATCCATTTGGGTAGAATGTTCGGTTTGCGGAATAGTAATTATCGCATTTAAATCTTCTGATTCGGTTTGTTTATTTCCACCTGTCATTTTTAATGTCCTAGCAGTTATTTGTTTTTTATTGCTTAGGAGTTTTTCGTATTGAGAAATAAATTTATCATTTTGATTAGAGTTAACCATGTCTCTCTCTTCCACTTCTTCAGCCCATGAGGGGGTGGAGGGTTTGTGAAACTCAACTTCTATTGTTTGGGGTTTGTTAGAGGATGCTTTTTCTTCATCTGACGTATTCGGGTTGTTCACTTGTGGACCGATTGTGTCTTGTTCCATTCTAAGAATATTATGATTTACGCTATTTGTATTATTAGGCGTAGAAGTGTTATTATTCTTCTTCCCTCTGCACTGGGGATGGATAACGTTGAGTTAAGTGATTGCTGTGTTTGGGACTTATTTTCCGAAAATTCTGTATTTTCTAGATACTTTTTATTATTAACGTTTTCTAGACACTTTTCAATTGTGTATTCTTTACACTTATTAGTGTCTTGTTCTAGACACTTTTCTTCTAATTCTATATACTTTTCTTTCGGTACATCTGATTGTTTAGTCGTTGTGACTTCACTATGAATATTGGATGTGTTGGTTATACACTTGTTTAGTAACGAAAAGTCAATTTGAGCGATAACTTTGTCAGTAATATTAATGTTATCAACTATCTTTGAATTATTTAAATTGTCTATTTCGAACGATGTGTCATCTGGGGATGTCGAATCCTCATTTAAATACACTAGTTTTGGAAAAAAATTATTTTTATCTTTAATTCTTCTTTTTTATTTCTAATTCGCTCAAGTTCTTTTTGATATGTAGAGTCAGATTCCCCTACGCTGGCTGCAGGGCGACGTGGTTCGTCGTCTACAATCAGGTGATCGGGATCCCTGTCACTTTTTTTGTTATTTAGCTTTTTTATGTGAGTGGAATGTTTTGGTCGTTCTTTATGTTTTTTAGTAATATTATGAGAGGACGTACTTTTATATTTTGCTGATTTTGGAGATGTTTTCACAATCACTACCGCTTTTTAGCACTCACTCTTTTATTAGAAGATAAGTTATCACTTGTGAATAGCTCGGGCTTTTTTACATTTAGATTATGAATATTTTCCATGAGTCGACGAGTATAATCAGTGGTAAACGGGATGGTCCCCGTTGTTGGAGGAGAAGGCAGCGTGAAATCAATGAGACTTCTCAATGATTCCCTTGACAAACTCTTCAAGATTTATAGATAATTGAAAAGAAAAAACAATTTAATAACCAAATGAAAACTTAAATACTGTTACACCAAAGTTTGACTTGGTAGTGGAAGTTATCAGATATTAATGACATAATTCACTGTAATGAGGTAGTTGCAATAATTATTATCTATTGTTTTTCTGTTTTATAAACTTGATATTACATCTTGTGTTTATTCAAAGTAGCATTAAATTATAGGATACACTTTTTTGCTTTTACTACAAAATTGCATTTAATTCTAATGAGTTGAGGTACCTAGTATCTCAATATTTTAAAATCTAAATGCTATAATATGTAAGAAATGTTTCATCTTACTTTTGTTCTAATAACTCACACTTAAAATAATGGAGATATATTTCTTATACCTATATGTATGAAAAATGTTAAAGATACGAAAAATCTAATTGAATAATTCACGTTCTGATTTATTTGATCAAATTACCTAATTCCCTAATTTTTTTTCCATTATCCTTAATGCCTTTTCAAATGAATTCGGTTACGATTGATAGTTCAATTACGTTGTTTCAAGCTTGATCGTTTAAACATCGTGAGTTTTTCAAACTACGGGGATCAGAGAACTTGATGAGGACCTTGGGAATCTTTAGTTTTGATTTCAGCAGAAAGATTTTTATATAGAAATGAAAGCTAAGATACTTCTTCCTGTTCATCAATATAAATTGCTAAGATTTTTATTGAACATAAGAGAAATGATCAGATGGCTAGGGAATCATTACAAATAAGAGATGGAACAATATATTATAGGGTTGAGTTCAATATGATGATTAATTTTTTCATGTTTTTATTATTCCAAGACAAATTTTTCTGCAATCGTACAGGGAAATATCTTATGTCCGTTTTCATACTGTTACGAAGTCGCACACCGAAGTAGATACTAAGTACGGTCCTGTAACCTCATGTTAACGGTGTTAAAAAATGGCGAGCGCGCCGAATTCTGGGAAGGTTTATTGGGATTTTTTGTGACCATTTTTCATAGACATGTTCTCCAGAGATCTTTTAAGGATTGGCCGGTATTCGAGAAATATCCTGAAAAAAGAGTATTCCAGAAGGCCGACTAGAATATAAAGAGACTACCTACTTGCCGTTGAGTCAGTTTATATAGTGATCTCGTGAGATAAACAAGTGAACAAGTAAATAGAACAGTAGTGAAATGTTTATATAGATTAGTTTAAGTGCATATACTGTGTGTATAATATGAATTAGTGAATAGTTTATGGAATAAATAAATTAAGTGAGTAGCACATATCGTGTGTATGAATGTATCGCACCCTTTGTATAAGAACGTTTGAATAAATGAGAAAAACATTACATTGGTGTCAGATGTGGGGTGATATAAATAAATAAGACGTAAACATGGCAAAGAACCTTAGTGAGCCGAAAGTAACAGAGCTAAAGGCAGAATTGCAAAATCGCGAGTTGTAAACTTCCGGTAAGAAGAGTGAGTTAGTAGAAAGACTCAAAGTGGCACTGGTAAGTGACGGCTTGGATCCAGAAACATTTTTATTCGATGACGAGGCTTCCACCTTAATCTCGTCAATTTCTGCTAATATTTCTGCTTATATGAACGAGAAGATTTCAACTATAAAGAGGGATATTTATACTATGAACGAGAAGATTTCCACTATAAAGAACGATATTTCTGCCGATATCTTATCGTTGAAAAATGACATTGTTGCTGACGTTGAAAATAAAATTTCGTCTTCAAAATCGGATATTGAGAATAAGATGACAACGATGGAAAATAACTTGGACGAGAAAATCAAGGAATTAGAGAGAAAGATGACAGATTTGTTACGACACTCTCGTCTAAAATATAAGTTAACACCCTCGATAAATAATTAAAAACCAAACATTGTGGAATTGGGATACATAACACTACCCAAACCAAATTATCATAGTAGACGAAGTTGGGCACCCAGTACCTAAGGGGCAGCACTTTCGCCGTTCCCCCAACAGCTTGACCGATGCTGACAACACAGTTATACGTCAATACACCTGCAAGCTCGATCCTGACGTCTAGGAACGATAGGAAGCTTCAGCGGTGAATAACCGAGTTAATACACTATATCCTGGAGCGTGTTGAGTCTAGGACTGTCATTAACACCCGACTTGTCGTCGACCCCTTGTGTGTTGAACCCAATACTAGACGCTAGCAAACCCCGTCTTTCGGCCGAAGCTCTAGAGCGCGTTGAGCCTAGAACGGATGCCAACCGTCATAAGTCAAGTCCTGGAGCGTGTTGAGCGCAGGACAGAAGCTTTCCGGTCTAGCTGAAATCCCGGAGCGTGTTGAGCCCGAGACAGAAGCGAATTCCTACACCACCGAGGTCATGCTGTGTGTTGAACGCGAGATCTGGTTCCGAATACACCCGGTTTATTTTAGGTAACCTGAACGAGGGGTGAAAAGAATATCACAGTTCGACAGAATTGAGTAAGGTTATATAATAATATTGATTCATCGATAAATCTTTGCCATAAAATCAGAAGACGAAGTACAACCGATCTAGACTATTTGCAACGAGAGGCAGCATAATAAGAGGAGATCCGTAGGCAACCCAACCAACCAGACGATCGCCCCGGAGAAGCCCCAGAATCAGGAACCAACAATTTGTGTATATAATAACTGTATAAAGAATTAATTTTAAGTTGTAAATATTTCATTGATCTTTTGGTTTAATAGATAATATACGTGTTATTCTATTAAATAAACACATCTAACCCTCAAGCCCTCTTTTATGTTCTACCCGCGGCATCTACGAATTGACACCCGAGCAGGACATTTACAAATCGACGCTCGAGCAACGATTACAGATTTAAGAACTCAAATCACACAAGCGGAAGAAAAGAAGACCGAGCAAACAAAACCTTGCAAGCCGGAAACACACCCGAAGTTAGAAGACATTGGGAGTCAAGGCACCAACTTTCGACGGAAAGACATCGTGGACCAATTATGTGGAACCGTTTGAAGCAGCTGCTAGAGTGAGTAATTGGTCCGACAGGGAGAAGGCAGTGAACTTAACTATAATGCTTAGGGGAGATGCCTTAGACGTATTCTAGACGATACCTCCGGAGGTAACGGATGACTTCGAGCAGCTGAAGAAGAGGTTGGATATGCGATATGGACACTAACATCTAGAGCACTTGTACCAATTCCAGCTGAAGAACCGAAGGCAGAAACGTGACGAAACCCTTCAAGAGTATGAAGTCGATATTGTTCGATAAGTTCGATTCGCTTATCCATCAGCACCAGAGAACATGATGGAATGTCTGGGCATCCTGGCCTTTATTGATGGCTTACGTGTCCCCGATATGCGAAGACAACTCTAATGCCAGATTCAAACAGATGTTATCAGTAGCTGGTCAATTCTTGAATCGAGCTGAAAAAAGAGAATAAGAGAATTTCTCTTGCAGTATCGAGACCTATTCGTACCAAAAGGAGGAAAGACAGGTAGAACATCAGCCGTCAAATACGAAATCAATACTGGTAAAGCCAAGCCAATTAGGCAATCAACCCGAAGACTTTCACAAGCGAATAGAGAGGAAGCTGAAAGAATAGTTCGATAGATGACAGAAGAAAAACTTATAGAACCATCTACTAGTCCATGGGTGTCTCCAGTGGTGCTCGTCAAGAAAAAGGATGGAATTACGATATTATGCGTGGACTATCGCCAGCTAGGCAACGTGACGAAGAAAGACAGCTATCCTCTGCTTCGAATTGACGATACACTAGACACTTTGGCCAGCAGCAAATTGTTTTCCACCTTCGACCTGAAGTCTGGTTATTGGCAAGTGGAAATGGACCCAGAAAACAAAGAGTAGACTGCTTTTACCACCGGATCTGGATTATGGCACTTCAACGTCATGCCATTCGGGCTCTGTAATGCGCCCGAGACATTTGAAAGACTCATGGAGAACGTCTTGAGAGGGTTGTCTTGGAAGACCTGCCTGGTCTATTTGGACGACATCGTAGTGCTGGGGAAGACATTTGACGAACACCTGAAGAATTTGGAAGATGCATTCAAACGACTCCAAGCTGCCCAACTCATGTTAAACCCAAAGAAATGTTAGCTGTTCCGAAACTGAGTCAATTACATAGGTCATATGGTGAGCAATGAAGGAGTGGCGGTGGAACCAGAAAAAATTGCTACCATTCAGCAATGGCCACGACCAACCGACAAACATCAAATTAGATGTTTCCTTGGACTTTGCACATATTATAGAAGATTTAATAGGAAGTTTGGAGATATTGACAAGCTTCTTACTCGACTCACTGAAGAAACAAGAGGTTTCCAATGGGACGAAGACTGTCAAACCGTGAAGAGGCATTTAACCACGGCGCCGATATTAGGATATTCATTACCAGATGGAGACTTTAGTCTTGACACTGACGCAAACAACGTAGGAATTGGGGAGTGCTCTCACAGATTCAAGGAGGGCAAGGAAGGGTGCTGGGATATTTCAGTAAAGTCCTCTCCAAACTAGAACGCAACTCCTGCGTCACAAGAAGAGAACTTTTGGCGGTAGTGGAGTCCGTAGAACACTTTTACCAGTATCTCAATGGAAGGAAGTTATTAATCCGAAGTGATCACGCAGCACTCAAGTGGTTAATGGAGTTCAAGAATACCGAAGGCCAGGTCGCTAGACGGATTGAACGAATACAAGAGTACGATTTCAACATTCAACATCGAGCTGGTGTAAGTCACCGAAATGCCGACTCCCTGTCCAGATGGCCGTGCCCAACAGACTGTTCACACTGCAACAAGGCGGAATCTAGGTAAGCTGCAGTTTCAAGAACTACTGTAGTTAACGAAGAATGATCACCAACCAGGATCAGTGAAGATCCGGAAAATGATCCTCACCTGAAGAAGATTCGACAATGGAAAATCGGGGACCTACATGGCAAGATGTGTCAAATTTTCATCGACACTCAAGGCATAAGTTGCAGAGGTACTGAGAAAGTTACACGACAGTCCATCGGGAGATTATCTGGGAGTGAGGAAACCCCTTTAGCGAGTCCGTGAAAGGTTTTATTGGATGAACAGCTCCGATTATGTGAAGGACTTGTGAAGTAAATGTACGACTTGTGCTACGAATAATGGACCACATCGCAAAAGAGAGACACCCATGAAACAATATAATGTTGGAAGCCGTAAGGATTGCTTTAGACATCGCTAGACCATTTCCGACGACAGAATACATCCTGGTTGTAATGGATTATTTCACAAAGTGGGTGGAAATTTACGCTATCTCGAACCAATAGGACCCAACTGTCGCGGATGTATTGGTGGAATAATTTATCAGCCGATATGGAGTGCCCTTGGAAGTCCTCAGCGACCGGAGAAGAAATTTCGAACGCCATCTATTCCAGGATATTTGCGACACGCTGAGAATGAAGAAGACCAGGACAACAGCATTACATCCACAGTCAGATGGAATGGTCGAGAGAATTAACAGGGCTACTAGAAAATACCTGTCCAAAGTAGTTTCCAGCCATCAGAGAGATTGTGACCAGTATCTTTCCCTATTCGCATTGGCTTATCGATCTGCCGTCAATGAGTCCACGAGTGAAACACCTGCAAAAATCTTGTTTGGATGTGAAATCAGGCTCCCTTGTGATCTGGAATTTGGCTGTCGGCCTGGAGAAGATCTAGCAGGAGAAGACTACGTGATCCAATTGAGAAGAAGGCTGGACGATATTCATGAATTAGTTCGAACAAATCTTCAAGTTGCCAGCGAAAGAACGGAATGTCGGTACGACAGGCAGGCCACAGTCGGCGGTTTTAAATAAGGGGACAAAGTATGGTTACACAACCTGACGAGCAGGAAAGAATTTTCTCCAAAATTACAAAAATGTAGGTAAGGTCCATAGTCAATCAAGAAGAGGATCAGCGACATCATCTATCGTATAAGCATGACCCCCAATGGAAAATCGAGAGTAGTCCACCAAAACCGACTAGCACCATTCGAAGGATACCATGACATAAAGGAAGGCGTGAACCATCTACAACAAGAGTCTGACCCAGCATTCGAAGAATTCATGGGCGCATACGGAGGTTCCAGGAAAGCTGGATATGGAGTCACTAGAGAACAAAGACAAAAATTGGTCACGCTCCTGGAAGAGTACTCACTGGCACATAACATCTCCGCCAGTAACAAACACGCACGAGAATTGGCGACCATCTTTCGAAAGAAGTTCGGGCAATTAGAAAAACTTGAAGACCGGATTCCAGCCCCTGGCAAGACACTGAGACTGAAATACAATTCGCGGTACGTCTTCTACGTGGTAACTAAAAATGAATTTCATGATTGATCTACCTACCGCGAGAATTACTTCGAAACCTCCGAGACTATGTGTTGGAATCCAGCGTGAAGAAACGATAGCGAGTAACCCGTTAGATTGGCGAGTCATCAAGAGCATAGTATAGGTGATCTTCCAAGATACCGGTGTCCAGATATCAATTTGCAGTTACAATCCCCTCAATATCCGATGAAGACGGTGCCCTGTTATTTCGATAAGAACGGAAAGTGTAGAAATAGGACCAGTTACCGATTCAAAAATCTAGTCCCGGCTACACAAAAGTTCCAGGAAGAACTTCCATTTAAGGAGGGGGTAATGTTATGAACTGGCACACCGAAGTAGATACTAAGTACGGTTCTGTAAACTTATGTTAACGGTGTTAAAAATTGGCGACCGCGCCGAATTCTGGTAAGGTCTATTGCGATTGTTTGTGACGGTTTTCTTAGACATGTTCACCAAACATCTTTTAAATATTGAGCCGGCAGTCGAGAAATATCCCGAAAAAGGAATATTCGAGAAGGCCGACTAGTATATAAAGAGACACCTACATGCCGTAGAGTCAGTTTATAAAGTGATCTCGTGAGATAAACAAGTGATCAAGTAAGTAGAGCAGTAGTGAAGTGTTTATATGAATTAGTTCAACTGCATATACTGTGTACCTATATAATATAAATTAGTGAATAAATTAATGAAGTGAGAAGACATACCGTGGGCATGAATTTATCCCACCCTTTGTATAAACACGTTTAAATTAATAAGAAAAACATTACAATACATTTGTGAAATTCAATTTTTATCATTCCCGTGATGAATTTAATATGTTCCGAATCTATTATTAGACGTCTTCGAAGACAACGGTAGGGAAAGAAGTAAAACAAGTCATTATGAGTTTATTATGTATCGCTCTTATACATAGACCTCAGGAATATTCAAAAACCGGTTAAAATTAACTTTTGTGTAATGTATGTAATCAGAAATTAGTATAAAATAATGGTTTTAAAGATTAAAACTAACTTTTCCGCATCTGTGAGATGCCCTTAATAATATTCTATCATAAAATTGTCACCTGTATAAACTGCGGGGGATGTATCGTGTTAACAAACCGAAATTTCTCTCAAAAGTAACCAAAAATTTAGTATATCTGGATTTATAGGACTCGCTGTACTCGCTATAGTCAGCTAAAAATCAATAGGGTACATGTGTGAGACACCTTGAAAAATATCCAATTATAAAATTGACCACTTGTACACATTCCGGAGGCTGTATCGTACTAAACCCGAAATTTTTCTAAAAAGGACAAAAATGTGGCACTTCAGGTACCATAGCACCCGTTGTACTAGCTCTGGTGAGCTAAAAATCAATAAGGTTTATCTATAAAACGCCCTGAACAATATTCAATCATAAAATGCGTCACTGGTATAGACGCTGAAGGCTGTATCGTGCTAACAAACTGAAAATTCTCCAAACATGACAAAAATTTGGTACCTCAAGTACCATAGCACTCGTTGCACTGGCTTCAGTCAGCTGAATGTCAATAGGGTTCTTCTTTAAGACGCTCTGAATAATATCCAATCATAAAATTGGTCACTTGTTAATACTGCCGAGGCTGCATCGTGCTAACAAACTGAAATTTCTCCAAAAATGACAAAAATGTCATACTTAAAGTACTATAGCACCTGTTGTACTGGCTGTGGTGAGCTGAAAATCAATAGGCTTCATCTGGGAGATGTTCTGAATAATATTCAATCATAAAATTATTGACTTTCTGCACTCCGTAGGCTGTATCGTGCTAACAAACTGAAATTTCTCAAAAAATGACAAAAATGTCGTATTTAAAGTACCATAGCAACCGTTGTACTAGGTATTGTTAGCTAAAAATCACTACGGTTGATCTATGAGATGTCCTGAACAGTGACAAATGAGAAAATTGGTGATTTGTTGCACTCCGGTGGCTGTATCGTGCTAGCAAGACATGTAACGAAAAGTGGCCGACGACAACGACGACGACGACATGCACACAAAATTTTTTTTCTAAAAACCATTTTTGCGTGTTGTTCTTTATGAAAAACGTGAAAATAACTCAAACATTTTTCTCATAATTTCCACTTTTTTGTGGGTAAATCAATACTTATCTCGCATATTAGATAAGTTGGGCGGAAAAGTAATAACTATTACTAGATTATAATAAAGTTTTAAAGATTAAAACTAACTTTTCCGCATCTGTGTCCCTGAACAATATTCTATCATAAAATTGTTACTTGTATACACTTCGGGGGATGTATCGTGCTAACAAACCGAAATTTCTCCAAAAATAACCAAAAATTTAGTGTTTTTAAATGAAACTCAAGGTCTCTAGTTAATTCCACAATATAATACAAGTTGTATTATATTGTGGAATTAACTAGAGACCTTGAGTTTCATTTAAAAACACTAATATGAGCATATTCCACGAAGTAAGGGTCGAGACAGTCAATTTCATTAAAAAATTTAGTGTACCTAGTTTTATAGGACCCGCTTTACTCGCTCTAGTCAACTGAAAATCAATAGGGTACATCTGTGAGACACCTTGAACAATACTTATTCATAAAGTTGATCAATCGTATACTCTCTGGAGGCTATATATCGTGCTAACAAACTGAAAATTCTCCAAAAATGACAAAAATTTGGTACTTCAAGTACCACAGCACCCGTTGTACTGGCTTTAGTGAGCTTAATATCAATAGGGTTCATCATTAAGACGCTCTGAATAATAATCAATCATAAAATTCATCACTTGTATATACTCCGGAGGCTGTATCGTGCTAACAAACTGAAACTTCTCCAAAAATGACAAAAATATCGTACTTAAAGTACTGTAGCACCGGTTGTATTGGCTCTGGTGAGCTGAAAATCAATAGGGTTCATCAGTGAGATGCCCTGAATAATATTCCATCATAAAATTGGTGACTTGTTGAACTCCGGAGGCTGTATCGTGCAAACAAACTGAAATTTCTCGAAAAACGACAAAATGTCGTACTTCAAGTACCATAGCACCCGTTGTACTGGCTCTGGTGAGCTGAAAATCAATAGGGTTCATCTGTGAATCGTCCTTAACAATATTCCATCATAAAATTGGTGACTTAATGCACTTCGGAGGCTGTATCGTGCTAACAAGACTTGCAAGGAAAAGTGGCCGACGACAACGACGACGACGACGACGACGACGACGACATACACACAGGATTTTTTTCTTAAAACCGTTTTTTCGTGTTGTTGTTGATGGGTAACGTAAAAATAACTCAAAAAAAAATTTCAAATTTCCAACTTATTTGTGGGTAAACCAATACTTTTCTCGCATATTAGATAGGTTGGCGGAAAAGTAAAAATTATATGTCAGTACTGGTGAAAAATAGTTGATCTCCTATTGATTTTTGGTAGTATGATACAGGTTAATTGAATGTTTTTCTTAGTTGAAATTAGCATATACATGCTAATCATATATCATATTTAACTCTATTTTATTCTCTAACCTTGAACTTTTTAACATCAAGTAGTTCATTATCAGACAGTATAAATAATGAATTTCAGAATGATTTTCCAGCGGGTATGGTAATTTCTAAAAAAACAACGGAACGGGATTGAAATAGTTGCGAGGTTTTAAGTTACCAACTACTTTTTCATCAAATTGAAGCATATCAAATACACAAACTACCCCTTAAGTTGACATATTCGTCGACTATCATTTATTGTAACTTAAATAATTCTTTATTGTAAACGTCAAATTATAAATTATGGCGTGGTCTTAAAAAAATAATACACTCTCCGCATTTATTATATAATACGCAAATTCTTTCAATAAAATAAAAAAAAACTGTATATTTTCAAGAGCAACTTGGATTTATTATTTCATTAATTAACGCGGAGAAAATTAAAATGAAAGTCAACTATTATAACTATCACAATCATCGAAGCTTCATAAATGTGTACATTGGGCGGTGAACTCTGACAAAAACACCTGTAAGGGGGCGCTAACGACGCAACGTTTGGGTTTCACTAATGGCTTTCCTCGAAGAAAACGATAGCGTTATCTGTCAGCTGCAGACGAAAATTTCGTTTAAAAGGTCCGAGAGCTACTTTTCGCACTCATCGGGACCCTATTTACATCCTCAGACTCGTAACGAAACGTTATTGGACATTTTTTCTTGTCGTAGAAAGTGTTCGTAATGATTTATACGTTACAAGAAATCTATTTTTCGGATCTCAGTGGCAATTTCCGATAGAAAAATGTCGTAATTGAATGTATTAGGTGAAAAAAGTCAATCAAATAGAATATATGTAATAAATCTAACCTGTTCTTAGGTAATTGTTGATTTTATATAATGAGACATCAAAAGAACTGATTGTGTCATTTTACTTTCCGTCGTAAATTCGCATTTTATTTCACCTTATGTATAGTATACGTAATATATGCATACGTACTGGGTGTACCAATCTTACGACAAACTTCGGTATATGGGTTATTTTAAGTGATTTATTGAAAATGTTATAAAAAAATAGTAGATGTCTTTAAGGTGCATATTTTGAAATTATCTCGAACTATACAGAGTGTTGCATAACTCCGTTATAAACCAAACATACGATTTTTCAAATTAGAACCCCTGTATATTATACCGAATTCAAATTGCTCACATTTTATGGAAGCTTTTGATATATGGTTTTGCTACGTTATACAGAGACCTCCAAAAGGTATGGACACGTTTATATGAAAATCGTAGGTAAGGCAACGCTCTGTAGCTTATTATACGTTGAAGAAAAAGAAATTGTTTTCCCTAACAGAGTTTCGTAATATGATACAATATCTCCGTATTCTATTAAATTTTAATTATTTCACCTTTTGTATACAGGGTGGACGGAAACTCGAACCTTTCATTTTTTATCTTCCTTCAAATAGAACACCCTGTATTTATTAACGCAAATACAATCTTCGATCATGCAACTTTAATTTTCGTTGAGTATTTCCTATTCACAAAGCTTATAAAAAGAAAGTTATTTTGTAATATCTATGTTAAACTATACGTATTAGCATATTATGTGAAAGCAATAAACGTTGAGTATAACAAAAAGTCCTAAATAATCATAAAATTCAATAAATTATATATTCTTAACAAAACACGTCATCTAAAGTATAATCCCAACCGTAATATCAAACTAAATGTTCAAAGTGTTCACCGTTAACATCAATGTAAAGCTTCAGTTTAAGTTCTAATGATTGACTAACATTTCTCAGCATAAAAACGTTACCAGATCGAAATGCCGCTCTAATTCTCTCGTTCATGTCGTCTTTAGTAGTCGGGGGAGTTTTATAAACCTAATTTTTTATAAAACCCCAAAAATAAGAAAAAAATAGAAATTAAATTTTGTTAAATCGGGAGACCTAGTTGGCCAATCAGTTGGGCCCCCTTTTCCGATCCATCTGTTTTGAAATTCGGTATAGGAGCAGTATTATGAACAGGCGCACCATCATGCAAATACCACATTTGTCGCCGAATATTGAGTATAACTTCTAATAAAACGGTGGGTGATTCTGAAGAAAATTAAAATAAACCGCACCGTTATTCTTTCGTCAAAGAAGTATAACCTATCAGATGATCACCTACAATCCCACTCCAAATATTTAATAACCACCTCATTGGCTATTACGAGTTGAAACGAGATTTGGATTAGAAGTTTCATAATACTGAAAATTATGTCGATTTACACATCCATTTTTATGAAAAGTCACCTCATCTGCAAAAAGCACAAAATCAAAAAAAATTCTTTGGCGATTGATTTTAAATTGGCTCCATTCACAAAACGTAACTTCTCTTTGAAAATCACGGTCAAGTAAATCTTAATGAAGTGAGACATGATGGGGATGTATTTTATGTTTTTTAAGGACTCTTTGAACCGTGCCATGACTTATGTCTTGCTGTTGTGAAATATTTCTCACTCGTCTGCGGATTCTCTGCAATACTTAGCATTACTTTCATTTCATTTTCAGCAGTTAAGGCTGTTTTTGCTACGTCTTTTTTTTACTTTACTTCACCAGTGCGATTGAAACGCTCCATTAGTTTTTCAAATGCCCTTTTGTTGGGTTCCTTTCGGTCTGGAAATCTTTGACGATAAACTTTAGACGCAAGCAAACCATTTTTGTTGACTTCACACAATACCCAAATCATGTCCACCATTTCTTGAGTAGAAAAATGTACACTATTCATCCTCAATAATTGTTACTTTATTTAAGAAAATTATAAAATGCGGGCGACACTTAATTACTGCCATTTTTAAGAAATCAAATATAACGACTGACGTTCATCCTGTTTTGTTCAACTCTCCCCTACTCCTGGAAATGTTTCATTGAATTCTTTCGCAATGCGACGGTATCTCTTTTCTCCAATACCGTAACAATGTATTAAATAAATTTTTTGTAAAAATGTGAACATTTTCATCAAAAATGACAGAACTACAGTTTGAAGTTAATTTTGACAACTAACTTAGTGTTTGAAGTTTTCAAGTCACAGCCATCTACAACGAAACAATGTAATACTATGAGAAAATGAGAACAATTGGATTGATTTGAAATTCTAATTACAGATTTTTGTACAATTAAAAATAAAAATATTTTCCCTCTTGTAAACTCAATCCGAGGACATACTGTACAATATCAATCCGAGTAATAATTCAATTTCATAGACCGTTCCAGAATTTTAACATTTAAATGATCCATATTGCGAGGCTCATTTTTATCTAGCGAGGGAAGGACTAATCAATGCTGCGTTGCCTGCACTACCCCGTCAAATCAAGTGATCTGGGGATATCCCAGATTGTGTTTGACAACTCCTCGTGACGTCGGCATATACTCAGGCCTCTTAAGAAATCAAAAACTCTTCTAACTGCTTAAAACCATTTCTTTCCCCGGATTATATTTTCGTGGACACTAACGAAAACTCTATCTGGTGTAGTTATTGTAGTGTTAGTACAATATGGCACATAACAATATTTTTACTCAAGTCTCAACAGCCCAAAAGTATTAAACACAAAAATCATATACAAATAATGAAACAAAATATTGAATTAGATTCTCCTTCTTCTTCACTTTTCGAAACTAGTGATGTTATGGCATGATTCTTATTTTTTAACACTCTGGCTGCCAGAAGGTATTTAGCACATTTTTCTAAAGGGCCTTGTCAGTCAAATAAGACTGACAACTATTTACAAGTTTCAAGCCTTGTCAGTCACATCAGACTGACAGCATATTATATTTTTCAAGCCGTGTCAGTCGTACTTGTACAAGGTTATATGTAGTTTTAATGGATGGGAATATTCTGTGGCCTGTAGGAAACAAGCTAATAATGTTGGCTTGGCTTGGGACACATGTTTCAATGAGATATCTTTATTACGAAATGTATTACAAAGTTTTATCTTATATGTCGAAAAAAATAACTAATAACTAAGGAAATAAAAAGAATAAAAACACAAACTTTAGTTTATAATGATGGTTTATGTATTACCACCATGAATGCGAACTTGACATTCATAACAAATTGTAGGCTTATTGTCGCAACCATCGCAATAAGTCTTCACTTTCCTCACTTTCTTTCTTGCCTCCGATCTTGGTAAATTTTTTACTAAATTGTCATAGCAACTTACACAATTGCGACGATCTTTTGTGCCTCCTGCATTCCTCTTTTTGAGCAAATGTTTGACTTTTACCGCCTTCACACGCTCTCTGTTTTCCAAACCTAATAAGTTTCTGCAAATTTTTTCACGAAATGCTGTTATTATTATTTTGGTTTTGGTTTGTAATTTATAAATTATATGAGCGTTGACAATGGCAACTCCAGTCAATAATTCGAATGCTACCTTTCGATACCACTTTATTCCTTTTCTTATAGATGTGCAGTACGAAGACAGCTGATCAGATTTGTCTATTCCAATTTTGCCATTATTGTAATCAACTATAACAGCTGGCGTTTCTCTCATTGGTTCTTCTTCTGATAGTAATCGACGCCTTTTGGTAGGCACAGGACACTTGTCTAAATTGTGCAAGGTTGAAAGCATGAGGACATCTTTGTTTTTTTTAGGTTTCCATTTTGATACCACGATTCCCTCATTTGATTCTAGTCCATAAAATTCATCGATGTTTAGTTTTCGATTTAGCACCTCTTTTGGTATATATTTTCTATTTTTGCGTAATGTACCGACTAGATGTGTTTTTTTCGAAAGCAAGTTTTTGGCCAGAGGGATGCTGGTGTAAAAATTATCGGTATATAATATGCGGCCTTCTTCTAAAAGCCCCTCACATAAATGCATTACTACCTTTTCAGCTAAACCAGAACCAGAACCCTCAGATTTACCGCAATAAATTTGAATTTTCCAGGTAAATCCATCAGGTGAACATATTTTGAACAGCTTTACTCCATATTTATGCCTTTTTCCTGGAATATACTGACGAAATGACAGGCGTCCCCGCCATGGAACCATGCTTTCGTCTATAACCATTTTTTTGCCTATTGTATACACTTCTTGAAAAGTACTTTGAAGTAAATTCAGTAATGGGTTTATTTTTCGCAGTCTGTCATTTTCATTTGGTATACTGTTGTCGGAAAAGTGCAACATTCTAAGTAAAATTTCGAACCGATTACGAGTCATCTGTTTGCTTACTATGTTTTCATAAAGAGGATTGGTTGACCAATAATCACTTAGTTTTGGTCGAATATTTAGGCCCATCCAAATAATAATGCCTAAAAATTTTTCAATTTCTTCGATATTAGTATCTTCCCAACTATGTAATCTTGAGGATCTACTTAATACTGAATTGCTTATTACACTTTGTGCATATCTATTCGTTTCCGTTACAATTAAATTCAAGACATCCTCGTTCAAAAATAATTTGTACACTTCCATTGGGGTTGCATCGACAGAAATATTTGTTTGAATTCCAGCCTGTCCAACAAATGTTATATCAGCTTGCTTTCCCTCGTACACTTGCCACTGCATTTCAGAAATACCTACATTATGATTTGCATTATTGCATCATTATCCTCACTTTCCATAATCTCATCATTCGGTTCAACGTCTTCATAAGCTGTGATATCAAGATCTGACTCACCAGTAGTATCATCAGAGCTTCCTGGAGCATATTCTGAATCTGAGTCGGTAGCAAAGGGGTCGTCATCATCACTTTCATAATTTTCCCAGTATGCATTTAACTCGGCTTCTGATAATTGCCTTTTTCGATTCCTATAAACGTAAGAACGAATAAGTACAAAAAATAATATATTTTAGATACTTACATTGTTATAGAATAATTATTATTATGCTGTAACCACAAACCATATACGCTGTAACCTCACAAATTACACTACATAATCGACTGACATGGCGCCATAACAGAACTTGTCTCTGCTACGCCGCGTCAGTCTTAAATGACTGACATGACATAGACAACAGATTTGATATCGTTACCTGTATGCGAATAGATACATATAAGAAGCTTCGTATTACTTTATCTAGATGGCGCAGAGCACGCCTGGCCTGGCAGAAAAGTTTCACTTACGATAGGTGGCTCAAACGGTGAAGTGAGTGTCAGTCAAATGTGACTGACATGGCAGCCAAAGTGTTAATCGTTTACTGACAAGGAAATCAGTACCCGTGCCAGTGACGTATCTGTATTGATAATATTTTTTAGCTATTTCAAGCAAAAAGAACATAGAAAAAAACATGAAATTATGTAGAAAGTAATTAAGCATGAGTAATCAGAAATATAAAACAAATGAGGTTGAATTTGGAGCTAAACACCGTATTATAGAATTTTTCATCGAAGCACGTTAAAAAAATTCTAATTTTGCGATCTTGGCTAAAAAATTGTAAATTTTGACTTACAGTGAATGTAGGGAAAAACTACCCTGCACCATGTATAATAAGAGGAATCCATTTTTTTGTTCAGTTTTATGAAATTTTTGTTATTAAAGAAAATAGTTTTTTGTCAAGTAAAGTATTAGAATAACAAATGATGGGTGAAAACTAATATCTTCGTTACATAAGGTGCTGGGTACATCAACTGGTGATGATATGCTGTGCCCAAAAACAAAGTTGGAATCATATTCAATTCTTGTGGAATGCTATACAAAAATAACCTTCATTTTACGAATTTTGCCCATAGCTTTTTGTTCTTACTAATAATTTGTCGCGTCCGCCCATATCCAGTTTTATCTCTTGAGATTTTTTATTTTTCTTTAGTCTGTTTTGTTCATGGATTGAATTCACTTGCCGTAATCAAAACACTTTTTGCTTTTATGAAGTTGACATTATGAATACTATTCCGGTTCTTCTCTTAGATACAGCCAGAAGATATAAAAAAGTATAGGACTCTGAGGGTAGTGTATAATAGCAGGCTAAAATCCGCTAAAAAATGAGCTAATGATAATCTTATCATGTTGTCTGAAAATAGAGCAAAGGCTTGTTGGAAGGTTATTAACTATGAAAGAAAGAAATCGAAATACTCCTTAATAAAGCCTGATTTGTCACCAAATGAGATACATACCTTCTTTTGTGAAATTGCTGTCAATATCATTCAATCTCTTCCTAACATTTCTAATGCCGAGCTCTTGTTTTAAAAATTTTCCTGCTCCTTGCGGTTCATTCTATTTACACCCGGTCACTCACTTTGAGGTCTCTTAAGCCATTAATTCATTGAAAAATTCTGATTGTCTTGATATTCATGAACTCAATAGCCGAATCTTGAAGGAGACCAATTCTATTGCTGCAAAACCTTTACGGACTTCATAAATCTTATTTTTAACACCGGCATTTATCCCGATATTTCTAAACTATCCAAAGTGCAACACCTTTTTAAAAAAGACGATGCTTCCGTAATCGATACTTCTCGCCCTATCAGTATTATTTCAATATTCAGTAAAGTCATTGAAAAATTAATAAAAAATCAGCTGTATGACTATCTTGATTCAAACGAATTCTTCAGTAGCTCCCAATTTGGCTTTAGAAATTCCCGCTCAACCACCCAGGCAGTTCTTAATGTTGTGAGTCGCGTAATGGAAGGACTTGAACATGGTAATCGTACGGCCATAATGCTGTGCGATCTGTCAAAGGCATTTGACTGCGTTTCTCTCGACAATCTCTTAAAAAAATTAAATTTTTATGGAGTTCGGGGAATTCCGTTGAAGCTTATTGGTTCTTACCTGTCAAACAGAAAACAATGTGTTACAGTGAATGGTGTAACATCTGATTTTCTGGAGGTAAGTCATGGAGTTCCTCAGGGGTCGGTTCTAGGCTCCCTCTTGTTTATTATTTATATTAATGATCTGAGCCGTTTTATGTTACCCTATATGTCGGTTCTATTTGCAGACGATTCAACATTTATTGTTTCGGAGGAAGATAATACGAATTTAGCCGCCTCTCTATATTGCGTTAGTAACAGGGCAAATGAATGGTTTTCATCGAACAAACTAAAATTAAATAATAATAAAACTTAAATCATGCATATATCTGCAAGTTATCAATTGTCATTTCAGCAAACAACTAAAAATGTTAAATTACTTGGATTAGTCCTAGACCACACGCTAAGTTCTAAGTTGGTAGGCACGTATTGAGCCTTTAGTCAAAAAACTTTCAAGTTCGTTATTCATTTTACGACAGTTGAAAAATATTACTAACTCAATTACACTCAAAACTACGTATTTCTCACTCTTTCATTCGCATATTAGCTATGGCATTACTCACTGGGGTAATTCCTCCCATGCTTCAACGGTATTTAGAATGCAAAAAAAGGCGATAAGGGTGCTTGCTGATCTTGGTTTCACGGATCATTGTCAACAGTTTTTCATAAAGTATAAAATTATGCCATTACCGTCTTTGTTTTTTTTTTCATACTCTAATTGAAATTTATGGGAAACAGTCAATGTTGTCTAGAAATTCAGATAGCCACGACTACAACACTCGTAATGCTCTTCCTATCAGATGCAGCTACATTCGGCTAAATAAGACGCATTCAAATTCACCAAACTATAGGCTTTTCAATATTTTGCCATCAATTGTAAAAACCCTGGGCTCCAATGCTTTTCAAAAATATTTAAAAAAGTTTTTCCTTAAATATTTTTTCTACTCTGTTGATGATTACATTGTGCATTGTCGAGGCAATCTTAATACCGTATCTCTGCTGTGACATTTCACTCTGTTTTTATCTTAAGATATATTTTGTATACTTCTTTTGTATGTATGTTCTTTTTGACGTGCTACAAACATTTTATTGTAAAGTAGGTAATAAATATCTATCTATCTATCTCTTTTTGTTTTTTTTTAGTTGGAGAGGGTGAAAAATCTTCCAAAGACACCCACCTAGTGTCAGATTCTTACTGACTAAAGAAAGTCTCTCCCCCTATCGTCTCGCTCCTCGCACTGGAACGGCTTTCGCAGTACTTCAGTTTGAGGGCTGTCATACTATCCTCATAGTGATGTTTGTATTACTTGCGTCTATGGTCGTCCTCTGTCTTCCATTTCTTTCATATCAATTATATATCTTATCATCTTATACGCTATATTCCACCCCTTCTCGCCTGAGTCCAATGATGTCATCATACTTCTCGCATCGAACAACGTTCAAGTTTCTGTTAGGAATCCTCTCTGGATTCTTTCCCACCTGGCGCATGCAAACATCGTATGCTCTGCATCGTCTTGTTCTCCGCAATACGGACAGTCCCCAGTAACCGATCTCATTCAGCTATACAGGTATTTCCTGAAGCAACCATGTCCAGAGATTGCCTGCGTGATCTACCTCGCCAAACGGTCTGCCGATCCATTTTTCAATGTTAGGTATGAGGTGATGGGTCCATCTTCCCCATTTTTCGATTATCCAACGGTTTTGTCATTGCATTATGAGGTTTGTCCTTGCGGTGGCACTGGTTATCCCCAGGTATTTTTCCCGTCTTTCCTGTACGAGCAGGTCTATTGGAGGTACCCCAGCTATCACCCCTACTGCTTCTGTTGATATCGTCCTATACGCCGAGCATATTCTGATACAGAGTTTGCGTTGGACGCTGGCAAGTTTGGAAACCAGTTTCTTATTGCATGTCACTGAGTACCAGGCAGGCGCAGCGTAAAGGATTTGCGAGTGTGTAACACTCATTAGTGCTCTTCTCTTGGAAGATCTAGCTCCACCAATACTGGGCATAAGTCTGGACAGGGATGTCACTGTTTTCTCTACTCTTTCAGAAACTTTTGCAATATGCTCGGCGAAAGTCAGTTTCGTATCTAGGCAAAGTCCTAGATATTTAACTGCCTTTTTGGGGATTACTACTACGCCCTGTACTTCGAATTGAATCGGATTAATCTTTCTCTTCTTCATAAGTAGAGCAGCTTCTGTCTTTTCAGGGGCTAATTCTAGCCCTTTATGCTCGAGTCAGTTTCTATCTATCTATCTATCTATCTAGCTATCTATCTATCTATCTATCTATCTTTTTTTTTTCTTCGAGGAGAGGAAATCTTACATTAGACCCCGGTCTTTCCGGAGTACCGGATTCCTACCGGCTAAAACCTCTCCTCTCACGCATCTCCCACTGGAACCGCTCACGCATTACTTCGGTGGGAGTGCATCTGTCTGATTTCTAACTACTCTCTTTGTCTCTCTCTATCCTTCTTTTCTTTATTCTCTATAATGAGCCTTATGATTTTATATGCACTCCTCCATCCTTCCTGCCCCGATGTTAGGGATACCATCATACTACCCACTCTAAATGGCACACCCGTAACATTTTGGTAGCTTTGACGTGCTACTTCCCATCGTACACATGCAAACAGGGTGTGTTGCACGTCATCTTGTTCCCCACAGTATAGGCAATCTTCAGATTCCGGTCTCATGCGGCCAAATAGGTATTTTCTGAAGCAACCATGTCCACTCAGCGCCTGTCTTGTGAAGTAATCGACTTCTCCATATGGCCTGTTAATCCAATTTTGTATATTTGGTATCAACCGGTGAGTCCATCTACCATATTTCCCATCTGATCATTTCCTTTGCCAACGTGCCATGAGGTTCGATCTGGCGATAGATCCGTCTATCTATCTATCTATCTATCTATCTATCTATCTATCTATCTATCTATCTATCTATCTGTCTATCTATCTATCTATCTATCTATCTATCTATCTATCTATCTATCTATCTATCTATCTATCTATCTATCTATCTATCTATCTATCTATCTATCTATCTATCTATCTATCTATCTATCTATCTATCTATCTATCTATCTATCTATCTATCTATCTATCTATCTATCTATCTATCTATCTATCTATCTATCTATCTATCTATCTATCTATCTATCTATCTATCTATCTATCTATCTATCTATCTATCTATCTATCTATCTATCTATCTATCTATCTATCTATCTATCTATCTATCTATCTATCTATCTATCTATCTATCTATCTATCTATCTATCTATCTATCCATCTATCTATCTATCTATCTATCTATCTATCTATCTATCTATCTATCTATCTATCTATCTATCTATCCATCTATCTATCTATCTATCTATCTATCTATCTATCTATCTATCTATCTATCTATCTATCTATCTATCTATCTATCTATCTATCTATCTATCTATCTATCTATCTATCTATCTATCTCTCTATCTATCTATCTATCTATCTATCTATCTATCTATCTTATCATCCCGTCTTTTGTAACATATTTCACACTTCTTTAATATATTAGCATGTATTTAGCTTTTTTGTTGTTTTGATATACCTACACGTATGTAAATAATAAGGGTTGATCTTCCGGCTTATAAAGTGACTGTTACATAATTCCATCTCTTTTTTTTCAGCGCTGTATCCAAATATTTGGATTTTTGTAGCCCTTCTGTGTTTTATTGATATATTTTTAGGACGTCTGTAGAGGCACACTGAATATCTATAGGGATAGTATGTTCACAATTCGATGTTTCCCGATCAGAGGGTATGATATATAAGGGTCTTATTATTTATTTATATATTCATATATTCTTTTCCTCAGAGAGGTAGCTGTGTCTGCATATTAGTGAGTAAAGCCTGCTCATCGCTTTTTTGTCGTTACAATTTCAATCCTAATTATGATATGAAGCGAACTCTAAAGTAAATAAAATCTAGGAAATCTAGAGACCTATCTGCTACGTTGTCCGTTAAGAGTAAGTAATACGAAACTTGATTGGTATCGACATTATCTCCCTATCTCTGAATCTTAGTTCATTTTATCTCAATTCTACCTTTAGCTTCATCCAGTTCCAATAGAAACAGAGGCGAAATGTAAATTTTTGATTCTATCCCTATATGCTTCCAACCATACTGAATTCATTTTTCTGCTCTGATCTGATTCTATTTCTTATTATTGATATCAGCTGCACAGTCATATTCTCACACATTCCAAACTCATAGGAAGCAAGACAGATTGATGAGTCTCATCCAGTATTTCTTTTGCTTGTTTTTTTCATCTTGAATACAGAAATCATGACATTCTCATTCAAATCATAGAATCAACTATATCATGGAAAAACCATTAGCGTATTTGCGATGAAATTTTAATTCCTACATTTGTATCAATTTTCGATTCCATATCAATGTACTTAAGATTAGAAGTGGAGCACGTTAGATTTAGGTCCTCCAATTTGTTGAAACCCAAAATTACAAAGTTAAAATAGAAAATTTATCAATTCAACAAACCTCCAAATTTTTAAATATCAGGAATAAATAATCAAATCTTTTCACATGTCTCAATTCACTAAGCAGAATATTTCTGTCACTAAATATGCATTCTTCAATCCTGTATATTCCTAACATACAGTTGAATTGATGTTATAAGCAACCGAAAACCATGTTCTTGGAAATCTGGCTACCGTTATAAACTACCTACTCCAAAACTGAGGCAAGTAACGTTTTTCACAACTACTACATTATAATACACACACACATATCGTCCTGGCAAGATACTCCTACATCTCTCAGCTCTATATTCTATGACCAAAAACCGTATCCTGACATTCACAACCACAAGCCATGCATCTAACACCAACAGGGCTGTATCGTTAAATTTATTGATGCATTTAATGGGTGGCACTGTCGGATTTATGGTATAGGATTAGGGGATGTAAGTTTGTATTAGATAGATATCCACAATTTATCATTTCATACAATATCACTACCAATAAACGACCATACACAAATAACCAACGTCAAAATATTATTAGGAATATGATAGACTTCGGATTATTTCAACCAAATATTGATTACACTTATTATATCCTCAATTGGAACTACAGTGAAACTTCTCCATAACGGACATCAACGAAGAAAATAATTGTCCGGTATGTAGAGTTGCTGTTAAATCAGTTAAATTAAAAAAGAGGTTTCTATTTGCTTGCTCTTTAATGATGCATTTTCGTATATGCATGTACACAAATAAAATACTAATGTCAAAAAAGTGAGTATAACTTCTTAAAAAGATCATCAACTTTGGTTTTTGTTTTGAACATTATTTTTGACAATTCCTGACTCAACATTTAGAATTACATCAGATATTTTTGACTGACTACTGCATCACCATTATACAGGGTGGGGCACTATGAATGAACTATTCTCTGGCTTCTTAACGACAAATAACATTAGAAAAAAATAGACGTAGAATTAAGTAGATTACTTAGGACTACAATTTAAAAATATTTTGGAATATACAGGGTGCTCCAAAAAAGCGTGCCGTATCAAAGTTAGGTTCCTTGAAATGGACCACCCTGTATTTTATCACATTTTTGAATTGTACTATTAAAAATAATGAGATAATGTAAGTTTATTAACATTTCTCTTTACCTATCTAGTTCAGTTTCCAGGATAAATCGATTTTACATAATTTGCTGACCCTCCGAAAAAATACAATAACTTCAAAATAAAAACGAATAACCACATTTGCTTTACACTATCTCACTAAAAGCTTTCAGCATTTTGTTTCCAATATTTACTGGTATGCTATAATATACAGGGTGCTTTTAATATGACAGTATAACACTAAGCATTTAATACATACATTTCTGGCTTAATTTAAATGGAACATCCTGTATCTGTTGGGTCTCTTCAACGTGGAAATTTATTACCTTTCAGTTGGTATTAGGGTTGCCTATATCTAACTAGTTTTCGAGAAATTTTAAATTTGTTTTTTAATATTCAATTATTTGCTGACATCTAGTTACCTATGACATGATGATACTCCGATGGAAAGTTTTTAAAAATTTAAAATTTGTTATTTTGACAGTAAGTGCTTTGTTGTATGATTTATTATTGATAAATTGAAGGTTTCTTGAATTAGATTTTTATTAGGGGTAAGTACTCTATTATTGGGCATACAGATACAATAAGCTTCAAAATTATAAAAAAATAACTACAAAAAATTTAAAGATGGTGTTCAAAGTGACGCCCATTTTGCTGGATACAAATTTCAACTATTTTAAAAAAGTTATTGTTTACTTTCTTTAACACTTCTGGTGTAACTGTTTGAAACGCTCTCCTTATCCTATCCTTCATGTTCTCAGGAGTGGTTGGCTCTGTATTGCGGAAAATACTTTTTATGTAACCCCAAAGAAAATATTCTGATGGCGTCAAGCATGGGGATCTTGCGGGCCTAAGATAAGGACCTCTCACCCAATTCATTTTGGTGGAAAAATATTGTTTACGTAACGCCGGACAATTACACTGTAATGAACAGACGCACCATCTAAATGCACCCACTTTTTTTTGTCTTGTAGCTAGTGGAATGTCACACTTGTTATTGTAAGCCCTTTTGAATCGCCCATATACGGTGCCGTCAAGCGGTTGCAACTTGTGGAATGTGGGGGGAGAGAATTATTGGAAAAGAGATTCAAGGTCCAACAATAAACCACAGACATTGGATATGTGCGGTTTTTCATTTTAGAACTTACCTAAAAACCCTTTTTAAGTATGGAAAAAGTGTATTAACCCTCTGAGGAGCTGGGTGCGAGTTTAAAGAAGTATTGGGTGCTTGCCTAACTTTCTCTGGCGCCTTATATTAAATTTTAAATGATTATTGAAAAACCCACCCCTTCTTTGACTTGAAGCTAGTCGACTGGCGAGCACAGATTGTCTTACGGGGCAATCTGGCATCTAAATGAGCACATGAAGTAGGTATTGTGAATTGGAGAAGTCTAGTTATAAATAGATAATAAATGCCTACACTAGGTAATAGTCAAAATTTGCATTCTTATGCTAATCTTGGTGTGTTATAGTCAAAGTTTTTGCCATTTGAATAGTGAATTTATATATTCTAAAGTTTCTATGAATCTTGAAGTTTTTTGTCAAGGAAATCATTGAGAAGTCTCAATAGATTTCACTATACCCTCTCTTCCAATAACGGGATCCAACCCATATCTTCACATGTCATAATTTTTCAACTAACGATAAAGTGAGTGTTAAAAAGCTTCTAGTGGCAGTAAAAACTTCTTCAAAAGCTGCTAAATCTAAAGGTACGTCCAGAATTATTGAAAAACATAAAAAATGATCAATTCCCAGTCACTTTAAAAAACAACAACAATTAAGAAAAGTGATAGTCAAATTAAACCATCCTCCATAGTTGAAGACGAACCACGTCCACCTGCAACTAGTGTAGGGTCTACCAATACTAGATTCAGTCAAGAATTAAACCGAATCAAAACTAAAAAGGCGGAAATAAAAGCTAAGAATCAAAATCTTTTAAATTCTCATTATTCTAATGAGGAATCCGTTTCCTCAAATGACATAATCACAGATATTGACAAATCAATAAACACAAATAAAGCAGCTCAATCCAACTTATTCAAAATGACAACAGCAGCCATCGACCTCAACTTGTTGAATAAGTGTATAGAAATCACTTCTATAAACAATTGTATAACCCGATAAAACTTTGATAAAGTGTATAGAACAAACCGAAGAAAAGTGTCTAGAACAGCAATTAGCAAAGTATATGGAATATGACAAAGATAAAAAGTGCTTGTAGGGGTAACAATATAAATAATACTTCTACCCCTGAGTATATCAACACAATGAACACCAATGAAACCAGAATGGAAGAAGACACTATAGGTCCGCAAATCAACCGAAATTCGTCAGACGTTAAGGAAGCAACCTCAAACCCTCCCCTAACCATTGAAGTGCAATTTCATAAGCCCTTCACCCCCTCCTGGGTGCAAGAAGTAGAGGACAGAGACAAAACAGTAGCAACGCCGAAACACAATTATATCTCTCAATATGAGAAATAATTAAATAAATATAATAAAATCACGGCCAGAACCCTGAACATGACAAGTAACAAACAAAATTCCCCAGAGAACATAAACGCCATAACCACGCTCCCGAATTCACAACAAACTGATCAAATGGACACCATCCCTTCAGGCTTCGAGAAACCAAAGAAAACTACTTCATTTAGTAGAATTATTCAACAAATACCCAGAAATCTAAAAGTATCTGTCTCAAATAGATACGATTCATTATCGGATCAGTCCGATGTCTAAACCCTACCAAAAAATTCACAGAGAAAGAGGAAGAAAAAAACATTTCGGTAGTTGGATCCCTCAGATTTCAATTCCGAAGACGATCAAGTTGCAGGACATGCCAAGAGGCCGAAAGAGAATACCAACAAGACAATCAAGAAACAAACAACTTTCCCACCAATAGTCATTGAGGGAAACGTCTCAGCCCACAAAAAGATGATCTCAAAGCTAAAAGAAGACATCCACAAACAATTTGAAACCAAATATACTAATAAATCTTCAATAGTCTTCACCAAATATGCTGAGGATTTTGAAAAGTTGAAAAATACGCTGAGACGGGAGAAAATGCAGTTCTACACTTACTCCAGAAAATAAGACAAATCACATGCATTGGTTTTGCGTGGCATTGCAGAAGGCCTACAGATCACGGATATCAAGGACGAACTAGAAAATACCTATAAAATAAGTACCAGAGACATCTATAGAATGACTACAAAAGGCCGTCCACTGTACCTCGTGGTAACTGACTCAAAAATCACCCTTGATTATTTGAACAAAAATGTCAGAACCGATAATCCAGTCTCACATCTGCCAATTGTGGGGCCACGCAACATTGGACTGCAGAAGAACACCGAGGTGCCTAAAGTGCGTCGGCAACCACCTGACGTCTGAATGGCCCAAGCAGAGGTCAACACCAGCCCGATGGGCCAACTGTGATGGAGGTCATCCAGCTAATGCCCTATTCTGCCCGGAATATGTCAAGAGAGCCCTTATTCCTACTATAAACCCTTAGACACGTTCCAGCAACAATCAATCAGAATTTCCGAGCCTTCCCACCAAAACTGTTCCCAATACCACCTCTCAAAACATCCTCAACATTCAAACAAAAAATGCACCCCACAATAGCACAAACAAAAATGCCAACCCGAACAACTTGATAACCATAAACAATTTCTCTGAACTAAACAACACATTCAGAGAACTGAGAGAAATGATCAACCTGGACGAACTCACCAAAGCAAATGAAAACAGCCAGGACTAAGTTAGAAAAATTCACAATCTACAACAACTTTGTTGCCGGTATAGACAGCTATGACATCTAGGCAGGTAGGTGGTAAAACAGGCTCTCAAAATCGATATAACTTCAAAATAATTTTCTGTAATATACAAGGAGTACTTTCTAAGCTCCATTCAATTAAACACTTTCTCGACATTCACAAACCTGATATTTTCATCTTAATCGACACGCTCCTAAAACCTCATGAATCAGTTAATCTCGGAATACCCGAATATCGTATAATTAGACAAGACCGCACCACCGATGCCAGAGGGAGCGGTTTCGTTTTATTAATCAAAAAAGGCATAATTCATCCATTGAGCATATCTCGATACTTCTGGAGAATAAAATCAAAATAGTTGGAGCCTATAATACTCCACTTAACAAATTGAAAGAATCTGATTTCTATAACATCATGAAAACACATAACAAGGTATTGCTAATCGGCGATTTAAATTGTAAACATCCACTATGGGATAAGTACGTGACTCACCCAAACAAAAACGGAAGTACCCTCCAAATATTCTGCGACAATTCAGATTGCATCGTATTCGTTACTGAAGACCCAACACACTTTCCTTTCACAAACCACGCCCCCAGCACTATCGACATTGCCATTGGCAGAAACATCAACATTTCCAAAATCAAAACACTTACCGATTTAAACTCCGATCACGATTCCGTCCTTATTAACCTGAAACTACCCCACCAAATACACAACCCTCTCACAGAGATATGTGACTACAACTCCACAAATTATTCGAACTTCAGACAACACATACCGTTTGTACGTACTTGGTACGTATCGTTTGTACGTACTTGGTACATATATGGTATGTACAGATAGTACATACTTGGTAAACAGACTACAGAGCTGAAAGATCACAATTTAGTTTCAAGGATCTTTTGAAGGTTATTTGAGTTTATATGTCACAATGTTAATAACGGTACTTGAATAAAGTTCCTTATCACCTAATTGTGGGTTCAACTATATGGTTTTATGAATTAAAGTACACATTAGAAAGCCCACACTAGATTAGATTAAAATATTAAACATGAAAAACAACTTGAAAGTAAATTTATTCAAAGTTTCTTTTGAAATAAAATACAAATTTTGACTAACATTTTTTTATCATTTAAAATATCTTTATTTGCAATCGGTTACTGTTCCTTCAATACAACATGTACAAGAATATAAAATACTATAGCCGAAGGTCAGGCGATCCTTGAACTTGTACGTCTGCAGAGTGTTTATGGCTCCTTGTGTTGACTCACATTCTCCATATATTTTGATTCTTCTAATAACTTTCTCCCCGGTATATATTGTTACGAAGTCTTTGATAGTGGGCAGATCAGCTTTATCATCTAGCCATGAGGTTTTATAGAGATGAGGGTAAGGTATTTGGTGTTTGATTGCCATTCTGAGGCACTTGTTTTGTACCATCTGCAAAGAGTGAAAATTGTGTTTAGTTTCTGTAAAGTAGACAGGTGCTGAATAAGTTAAGATAGAGCGGTATAATTGTTGGTATAGTGGAAATTTGTTTTTGGTGGAAAGTTTACTTTGTTTGCAAATCAATGGGTATAACTGACCCATTACAATCTTAGCTTTACGGAATTGAGTGCAAATATACACATTTGCATTAGTGTTCCCTTGTATAGTATATCATAAATATTTTAAAGTAGTGCTGGGGATAATATTATGACTGTTTATACAAAGCTGAGATTGCAATAGATTAGTGAAGTGGGGTATGATTTTTGTGATGATATGAGTTTTGTAGTTTATCAAGTCCCGATTTTTTGCTGATGCTACAAAACAAGTGTCATCTGCATACATGGCGGTTAATATTTTAGGGGTGGTTGGAATATCGTGGATGAAAATTGAATATAGCAAAAGTGATAGTACTGAGACTTGAGGGACTCCAGCCTGTGTGAGGAAGGGCCCTGCATAGCTTTCATTCATTTTGGAAAAAAAATGTCTATTAGTTAAATAAGATTTTAATATATTGATCAAATAATCTGGAGTGTTTAATTTTATTAATTTATCCAGTAAGCCCTCGTGCCATACAGTGTCGTAAACTTTTTGGAAGTCAATAGCGACCGTGACGGCTTTTTTTGTACTCGGAAGCCTTGCCGAATGTGGTTTATCACACGAATGGTTTGCGCAATGTTGCTATTTGTCTATCACCTTTGCCATATTATTCAATAGTGATATAATCTTGTAGCTATCTACATAACAAGGTTGTGTGCTTTTACTATTGGAATGATATTGGCGACTTTGAGCATATCAGGATAGTGTCCTGTTTTTTTTATTATGTTGGTGATGTAAATAAGTTCAAAAAGAGCTTTTTCGGGCAAATTTTAAATTAATATGTTGTGAATACCATCATGACCTAATGCAGTTTTGATTTTTAGTTGACTAATAGTTTTGAGTAATTCTGTAAATATAATGAAGTTTTTTGGTTTTGTATTCTTGGTGTCGCGAAATTGTTGTTGAATTTCATTTGCAATGATGTTATGATGCGTTGAGTTATGACAGTTATTGATAAAATTGATTTGAAAGTACTCTCCAAAGATTTCTGCGAATTCATTGAAGTGTGTGTATGTCTGTACGTAGCGGTACCTACCAAGTACGTACAAATGGTATGTACCAAGTAAGTACAAATGGTATGTACCAAGTACGTACAAATGGTACGTACTAAAAACGTACAAATAGTACGTACCAAGTACGTACAAATGGTACGTACCAAGTACGTACACATTATACGTACCAAGTACGTACAAATGGTACGTACCAAGTACGTATAAGCCGTATGTATTTGGTACGTACATTTTATTGGAAAATGTACGTACCTAATACGTACCATGTACGTACTACGTACAGAAAAGTACGTATATAATACGTTCCTTACGTCTCATGTGTACGTATAAAAAGAGTACTTACTCGTGCTGTCTTAGTGCAGAATAATCTGCTACTCGTGAAATACTCTTGTCAAATACCATTCGGCCATCTAATTTTTCCTGTGGAAAAAATCGGAAAAACACGTTGCTTCGACTCGGATTTTTGTTGCCACCTGCACTCAAGCATCCTGTTAAAATATTACTTTGCATTGTGTTCTTTCAATTTTGTTCAAAGGAAAAAATGGATGCCCGAATGGTACTTATTACTTACAAAAATACGTTTAAATGCAACTGTCAGACTGAGATGATGACTCATAAGTGACAATTATTTTCGTTGTGTATTCCAAATATTTCAATATTTGTTTTGCGTACATAACCAAATTTTTTATGATTTCCCTTTATGCCTAATTGGGATGCATATATGTTTGAAACAGTAAAAGATATGTGGATGTATATCATATTTTTTTCCTTGCCTTCTTATGAATAAAAAGTGTTATACCCAAAATCTTCATGAAAGCAAACACAAGAACGTTAGAGTGTTTTGAATGGTAGAATATCGGCGTTGTTGGCCATCTTGCAAGTATCATGTCATACACCGGCTTGGTCAGACTTTCAGACTAACCATGTAGTAGTACACGATTGTACAGCGATTACTTATCCATCGGCACCAATTTCATACTTGCTTGCACCAAAACAGCTCCAAATCATCACAGACCTTACGTAGTCCAAACCAAGTTCACTTGTCATTTTGATTCCGTATTGAAAAACATATTCATAAAGTGGTTTTGAGACAGCTATGGTTTATTTGAACTGAGCTGCTATTTCTATTTGTTTATGACAATTTTGCTAGAATCTTCACAGGAAGTTGTTGATCTTGGTCTGCTTTGTGGAAATTTGTTTAAGTCGCAAATTTCTCAACAATATTGTCAACAGTTTGCTCCTATACCTTAAGCAATCTTGAAATCTCATGACACCTCCACCCGGATCTATGAATGCCGATAATATGTACATCTAGATTTTATTAAAATTGACATATTCATTGATAGCTTTTTTCTAATTATAGGTCATGATAGAATGATCTAAGTGTTATGGTTATATAGCTGTAATAAATACTTAGATGAAGTTACATAGTTTATTCTAAATGATATAGAACCGAGGGTATTCTATATACGAAAATTTACTTCTTTTTCCAGAACAGAATGAAACTTCTTTCTACATTTCATTATTTCATAATTGAAATTCATTTTCTTTAACTCTATTTGTATATTTCAAAATTTTTTCTCGAGATGCGCCAATGGAAGATGAGGTTCGTATACTAGCAGCTTCTTATCCTCGAATTCTCCAAGAATGTCACTTCTCTATCCTTGGTTTGTTAGTTCGGGAACACCAAGTGTTAGATATTGCTATGGGATTTATTTCACTAACACCAATTATCGTAGCGATAAATTACCAACCGTCCTAGTTTACTAGATTTACGAGCAACGGTTAATTAAAATAAGTTTATTTGTGAAATATATGTTGAGTGCGGTTTTAATAGTTAGAGGGTGATTCCAAAAAGGGGCTTTGGCGGTTGAGTGATGTTTTATATAACTTACATTCCAACGGGGGTATTTGTACGTAGGTCTAGCTGTGTTTAGTTAATACTGATGATTTATAAACGAATAAATTAATGATGTCAACCGTTTCGGTTTCTCAATTACGAGATATGATACCATGAAAGTGTCTGTATTTTCAATTTAAAGCTCATATTGTATAGAAAAAAACTAATTCGTACTGAAACTAGTCATTATTCACGTGATACGATCTTCTCGCATAATAACACACAAATTCGTTTTGAAAATGGAGCCATTGGACGACAAAAACGATCCAAGGAAATAATATATAATTCCTCTTTCTGTCTCTAATCAAAGCTATTGACGACTTTTAGGATGTCTGAAATAATAGATTTTTAGTAACATTTATTTTTATATGTGTTCTATAGATTAGGACATTTGTTTTTTAGTAGAGAATTCCATCCAGTTCTAATTTGCGATTCTTTGCCATACGGACAAACAGGACCATGCAACTCGAAATATCTGAAAAAAAATATTTCAAAATTTATTACCTTAAAAAATAATTTATAAAAATGTGTATATATATTTAGTGGTCGATGTGGGCTGACCAATTAATTTTAACGAACATCGTTACTTTTTTAAGTTAATTAAAATATCTAAAGATTTACAAGTGAGTGCCAACTCTGGCAAAAATCGAACTAGTTCAGTGTGATATTAGCTCTGAATAATTTGACAATTATAGTGTTCTAATAGTAAACAAAATATTTCAATTTCTTAATCGTGTACTGCAAATAAAATCTAATAATTTCGAAGTAAATTGTAAGTAGATAAAGTTCTTTAATACGTAAACCAGCATTTATTGTAAATCGGTACACATCCATTATTCCCTATACGCTGATAATAGCGATAAGCAGAACAAGTCCAGCAGGCGAACAGGTCCGTACCTACACAGAAATTGGAATCATAAATGTGGCGGCCGAATAATGGATGACAACGAGCACGGAGATCATGTCTCCAATTCACTTTCGAACTCGTTGACATCAAACAATTTACCCCAACACAACCGTCAATCGTATGCAGCGGCAGCAAACAAAAATCCGGCAACATTTCAATTTCCTGACAAACAGCAAGCCATCCTATTCAACTCTGTTGAAAATGCAAAAATCGAGGACTATTCAATAGCTTTAGGATGCTCCGTAAACCCCAAGGACATTATCTTCGCCTCAAGAATTCCACAAAACAGAATATGCATTTATTCAAGCTCCAAAGAAGTAATAGACTCCTTTTTAGAAAATACTGGGACTATCAAAATCAACAACGAAATATCACCCGCCCGCAGACTCATAACTCCAAGCCAACGAATTGTACTACCCAAGGTCTGCCCTAGCATTCCACACTCAATTCTGGAAACAGAACTCCTACCTCACCCTACTGTCACCAATCAACTTTCTCAAAATAAATGTATCTCGTCAAGAATTTAGCCACATTCTTACCTTCCAACGACACACATATATCACTCCCCTCGAAAAAAATTCAACAATACCAACATCATTTATCGTAAACTTTGATAACACCTCATATAGAATTTTCACAGCTATCGACAACCTCGAATGTTTCACTTGCAAACAATTAGGACACTTAGCCGCATCATGCCCAACTCTAACATCCAACAACACAGCATCACCATCGAACTCCTCACGAACTAACCAACCGACAGACGTGGCCAGCATCTCATCTAATAGTTCACATAATCAAAAAATATGCACACCTTCACTAACTGAGAACAATCAAAACCTTGAAGAAAACAATACTGTAGAAAACGAGACAATCAGCACATCCCAAAACACAGTCCAAGAACCCTCAACTCTGTTAAACGACAAGTATCGGATTTAACCCCACCAATAGAAGATCACAAACAAAATCCCGTATTCCAAAGACCCATTCCTAAGGAAATGAAATCAGAAAAATCTATAAAAGAAGAAATGCATCCGTTACAACAAATTTTCGAAGACAATAAAGACAATTTTACGCTAAATTTTAACCAAACTCCAAATTTTTTTTAAGTCATCCTTCCACACAGCAGACATTTTGGATCTTCCTAAAACGTACACAGACGATATTCCAGGGTTCCTAAACGTTATTAATACAATATATGTCAAATACTCAAAGAGCATGAAAACAAGAATTTCAAAGGTAAAACGGAAAATTAACTACCAACTCCGAAAATCCGCAATACTAGACAGCGATCTTTCCTCCTCCTAAGAAAATCCTCAGCTCTTATCATTCAAGTTCATATTGCAATGGAACCTTAACGGATACCATACCCGTTATGAAATGTTAAAAACTCTGATCTCTCAAAACACACCATCAATATGTCTCCCAGAAACCAACTTTAGAGGTTCCTATCGTGCCGAATTAAAAAATTTCAAATGTTTTTACAGAAACAGAACCAATAAAGATGAGGCAAGCGGCGGAGTAGCCATCTACGTCAATGAGACTTTTGAAACAAAACCTATAACTTTAAATACATCCCTAGAGGAAGTCGCTGTCACCATCAACAGCGACAAACAAATCTCAATATGCAACCTCTATATTCCACACAATGAAGTTCTCACATTCCACGCTATCGAGGAATTACTTCAACAGATCCTGTCCCCTCGTATCGTATTAGGAGATTCCAACAGCCATAGCCCATACTGATGATCTAAACACAGCTCATCGAAAGTAAGAGTTATCGAACAACTGCTGGAAAACAACAATATAAATATCCTAAATACAGAAGAACCTACAAGATTTAACATACAATCCGGAGATGCCTTAACTATCGACTTAACTATGTGCGATCCTGTCCTACAAACTTCTTCAAACTGGGATGTCTACCCCTACTTATATGGCAGTGATCACTTTCCCATACTTATAAACCGAACTTTTCCACTGCCAATACCACTCCTTTCTCAACATGGAAATTAAACCAAGCTAACTGGACACTTTTCGCAGACCAAGTAGACCAATATCTTCGAGACCTTCCTAGCCCCACCACTTCAAATATAGCCTCAACCTTCCCACGATTCTCACAAGCATTATTACGAGCAGCGCATATGGCAGTTGGCAAAACCAAAACACTCAAAACTCACTCCCCAGCCCCATGGTGGAATAATAAATGCAGCGAAGCCATAAAAAAATACAAGCAAGCGTTCAATAAATATCGACGACACCCCACAACTAACAACAAAATAGAATATAAAAAATGCAGAGATGAAGCACGTTATCAACCCAAAAAAAAGAAAGCTGGAAAACCTTTGTATCATCTATCAACCATTGCACTCCCGTCTCTAGCATGTGGGGAAAAATTCATCAGCTATCCGGACAACAGCATAACAGTGAAATCAAAATTTTAAAACAAGAAGACAAATTGATCTCCACAGCAGAAGATATAGCAGAAACATTCACAGACCATTTTGAACAAAATTCCAGTAACGATAATTACACTCCATAATTTCTACAATACAAAATTAGAAATGAAAAAGAGGAAATACAAGTAACTGGTAACGACAATAATAGCATAAACTCTACTATTTCATTAGAAGAACTATACGACGCCTTATTTAACACGAAAAATTCAGCTCCTGGTCCAGACGACATACCTCTAATCTTTATTCAAAAATTAAGTTCAAGTGCGAGAAAATATCTCCTTGACATCCTAAATACAGTTTGGATACAACATCACTTCCCAAAATCTTGGTCAGACTCGTATATAATCCCCATCCTTAAACCTCAAAAACCAAAATCAGACCCCCACTCCTACAGACCGATTTCTCTAACCTCGTCAACTTGTAAATTATTCGAAAAGATTATAAACCGGAGACTAAGATGGATCTTGGACAACAAACAGCTCCTGATCCCCGAGCAAAACGGTTTTCGCCAGAACAGATCTACCACCGATAATCTAGTTCGAAACTAATGAAGCGCTAATAAACAAGCAGCATTGTTTGGCTGTTTTTCGTGACATAACAAAAGCTTATGATTGCACATGGAGATTCGGTATCATTAAAAAGCTACAATCCTGGGGCATAAACGGATATTTACTAAAGTTCATTCAAAACTTCCTTCAATTTAGAAAGTTCAGAGTACGATCAAATGGAAAAATATCAACTCCCAGAATTCAAGAAGACAGAGTATATCAAGGATCAGTTTTGAGCACAACTTTATGTTTAGTAGCAATCAATGACATCATGAAACACTGCCACTTACCAGCGGATGACCTTGTCCTTCTACTTAGAGGAGCAAACCTAAAATCCACCCAACCGATTCTCCAAGCCACACTAGACGACCTTCAGAAATGGTCACATACAACCGGACTCAATTTCTCGACCGAAAAAACAAAATGCCTTATCTTCTCAAAAAAATAAACAGGAAGTAACGCAGTATTATCATTAAATAGCAAGAACCTAACTTTTGTTACGGAAACAAAATTTCTCGGTTTAACTTTTGACAGCAAACTATCTTGAAAAAGCCACGTTACAAACCTTAAGGGCGCCTGTCACCAAGCCATAAACATGCTAAAAGCTCTTCCAAATATTTCCTGGGGAAGCGATACATCAACTCTATCAATCATATACACATCTTTAATAAGTTCAAAAATCGATTACGGTTCAGTGGTAAACAACTCAGCTAAAAAGTCCACCCTAAAACAACTAGACGTCATTCAAAACACTGGAGTACGTATTGCACTGGGTGCTTTTCGTACAAGCCCCACTCTTAGCAGGTGTTGTGAAGCAGGCCAAATTCCCTTAGACTTCAGGATGGACTATCTAATTTTGTCCTATGCTAGCGAAGTTTTAGCCACACCTGAAAACCCAAAGTATCATGATGTCCATAGCAACCGTTTCAACTTGTACTTCTCAACTCACCCCCGATGCCATCCGCCCCTTCACGAGCGACTCAACCGCTTACCACACAAATACTCCATAAACTTTCCCACAATTTACTATCCCAGCAAAAACTCAACCCCCCCCCCCATGGACTATAACCCAACCGCAAATAATCACAGAACTATCGGAATTTAATAAACATGAAATCTCAGCTGCCGTTATACAAAACCACTTCAGTGACATAATAAACAAATTCAACGACTATCACCATATTTACACTGATGCTTCGAAAACAGCCGAAGGAGTTAGAGCAGCAATCTTCTCCAAAACCCACAACGCCAATTTCAAGCTACACAATAACTTCAGCATTTTCAACGCAGAGCTCTACGCAATCCTAGAAGCCCTGAAACACATTAATAAATCCGACCAAAACAAATTTACAATTATAAGGGACCCAATGTGTGCCCTGTGCGAGATCCAACGCATGTATACCAATAACCCTATACACAAAGAAATTAACAGCGAACTCCATTACGCCAGAAAAGAGGCAATATTTATCTAGGTACCCTCGCATATCGGAGTCAGTGGAAACGAGTCAGCGGACCATCTAGCACGCGAAGCAGCAACAAAAGACATTTGCGTTCAAATAAACAAGATGGTGCTCAGTGATCTAAAATCGTGTATCAAAAATACAGTTCGCAGTGCGTGGCAAATCAAGTGGTCGCAGTGCTCCGAGAAGCTAAGTGAAATCAAAGAAAACGCGCTAGAACGACCAGTCTATCTACCATCTAGGAGTCCACAAGTGACACTCTCACGCCTTCGAATCGGCAACACTCGCCAGACACATCTCCATCTTATCCCAAAGGAAAACATCCCTTATTGTGATACATGCCAAACTAACTTAACAGTAAAACACATTCTAGTGGAATGTCAAAGATTCAACAACACCAGAAATAAATTCAACTTTGCACAGAACATATCCGACATACTCAGAGACAATAGCAACATGGACAACATTATTAAGTTTCTTAACGAGATTAACATGAGAGATATTCAATCATACCTCACAACTAATAACATAACTATCTATAATTCTAATATAGAGAATAAACTGTATATTAACGTAGAATATAAGTAACTTCCATTAAAGAATTATAACTGTTGTCGCTTATAACCTAAGTGGTTTGGGCGACATTAAATAAATAAAAAATAAAAAATATCTAAAAATAATGACATGGTCAAAATCTTATGTTGTTTGGTGTGTTTGTATCTTGTTCTGGTTTCCTGTAGCAGTTGCACAACAAGTATAGATAGACAGGATTGCTCAGTTCCATTTAATGTGTGTTGGAAGTTATGGTGGGGTGCGGGAACGGTTATGAGACGTCACCACTGGTTCCGAATAGCTTGCTAACGTTAATTTTGCTGTTTCATAGTGTTTGTTTTAAAGCGGTTTCTGTTGTCATTTGTTACATAATTTGTTTTTTTCAAATTGTAGTTTCAATTAGAAATAAGATTTTATTTCTTCCGTATAGTTAAAGGTGTGTAACCATTCAATTTAGGAGAAGAAAGAACTTTTGTTTACGCAAATATACATAAATAGCCACGCAAATAGGCTTCTTGTTTAATGTAAATATAGTCATGAATAATTCCAATGGTAATTTTTTTAGTTCATTATACCCGGAGGAGTATGTGCTGTTGCTATGTGCTCAAACAATTAATTAGCTCTCAAAAAGCAAGGCTAAAGCAAAGTGTTTCATAGATTTCCGAAATGCAAAGATTCAGTGTCTTCCATAATCAGAAGAGAATGTGTGCGTCGCTATTGAAGAAAAGACGAATTTAATATATATGCTTCGATGTTTTGTTCAAAACACTTTACAATTAATGACTACGAAAAAAAGTGACAGCATGAGTTATTGAGTAAATACGTACATAATACAATTTTGGTACCTATGCCTCACTTTCATACTAAAACATACGAATTATTAAAGAAAGAACGAAAAAAAATCTTATCAGTGTTAAAAATACTTTTTTCTATATGTGTCCATTCAAAAATCGACAAATTTTACATCAACCGAAAACGCCATTTACCGACACCACTGATAGAATATCGCATAACGCCAGCTTTCGTCTCTAGTGACGAAAGTAAGTGGTTGCAATTTCAGATATTACATTGCTGACAGCCCACTCATTTTAAGTAACTGTTCTAATATAGATATATATCAATATGTGAATCAAAAGTAAATTTTAAAATACACAGTATTCAGTTATTCAAAGTTGCAGTTATTTGCAGTCTTAGATTTCATTTTATACATCATGTATATGACAAACGTTTAGAAACGTTCAATTATAATATGAAGGTAGGTGCCAAAACAAGCATGGTAAAGTGCAGATGTCGTCGAGATCACTTTGAAAATAATTCAGCTCATTCAAACTTCTTGTATATCTTATGTAGTAAGCCATGGTTGTAGAAAAAGTATAGTGTTTTACTCGACGAAAAGCATTTTTCGCAAATGAGAGAACCGTTTATCAAACGAACGCAGCCGTGTCTTGTAAAACAATATACTATTTTCGAAAATTGTTATCAAATGTTGACGTTCACGTTGAAATGTCAGTTAGCGAAGTAGCTCTTTTTTGTCACTCAGTTGAGTTATTTGTGAATTTATTAGCTGAATACAAGAGCATTTCAATACATAATAAAAATTGACTATTATTGAAACTATTATAAACATGATCATTATAATAATTTATCTCGTACCACATTTAAATTGAAATGCCAATTTCCCCGATCCAGGGTTATTATTTATCGTAGCTTCAATTTCTGGGTGTTTAATGAGACTACCATTACGATAGGCATACAAACAATAACACCTAGATAGAAGCGTTTAGACGCCAATCATCTAGAGAGAAGTGTCTAGACGCTAGTCACTTAGATTATCTTGGTTACAACACAAAATGTCAATTAACAATGAGAAATTCTAATTATTTATTAATTTTTTATTCTCACATTAGTTTTAATGCAGTTTTCGAAAAAATCTTCTTTGCATCTCAACTTGGAAATGTTTTTGCTTTTGCTGAAGCTCGGAAAAATAACTTCCATACTTAAGGGCAAAAGTATCATTTCGCATTATAGATACAAATAAACGGGTTTAAAGATTAAAACTAACTTTTCCGCATCTGTGGCCCTGAACAATGATCTATCATAAAATTGTTACTTGTATACACTTCGGGAGACGTGTCGTGCTAAGAAACTGAAATTTCTCCAAAAATAACCAAAAAGTTAGTATATCTGGATTTATAGGACCCGCTGTACTCGCTCTAGTCAACTGAAAATCAATAGCGTACATCTGTGAGATACCCTGAACAATAATCAATCATAAAATTGTATACTCTTTGGAGGCTGTATCGTGCTAACAAACTGAAAATTCTCCAAAAGTGACAAAAATTTGGTACTTCAAGTACCATAGTACCCGTTGTACTAGCTTTAGTGAGCTGAATATCAATAGGGTTCATCTTTGAGACGCTCTGAATAATAGCCAATCATAAAATTGGTCACTTGTATATACTCCGGAGGCTGTATCGTGCTAACAAACTGAAACTTCTCCAAAAATATCGTACTTAAAGTACTGTAGCACCTGTTGTATTGGCTCTGATGAGCTGAAAATCAATAGGGTTCATCAGTTTGATATCCTGAATAATATTAATTCACAAAACTGGTGACTTGTTGAACTCCGGAAGCTGTATCGTGCTAACAAACTGAAATTTCTCAAAAAATGACAAAATGTCGTACTTAAAGTACCATAGCACCCGTTGTACTGGCTCTGGTGAACTGAAAATCAATAAGGTTCATCTGTGACATGCCCTTAATAATATTCAATCATATAATTGCTGACTTATTGCACTCCGGAGGCTGTATCGTGCTAACAAGACATGTAAGGAAAAGTGGCCGACGACAACGACGACGACGACGACATACACACAGGATTTTTTTTTAAAATCCGTTTTCTCGTGTTGTTGTTGATGGAAAACGTAACAATAACTCAAAAAAAAATTTCAAAATTCCAACTTTTTTTGGTGTAAACCAATACTTTTGTCGCATATAGAAAGGTTGGGCGGAAAAGTAAAATGCCTATTAAATATGTAGACAATTATAATATGTCAAACAATTATTGAAGATTTAGTTGTTAAAAAATTCTGTGTTTTTTTTCTTCCCCTTATTGTATATGTAATATATTGTTATACTTTATTCATTTATCATTTTTATGGGGTATTATTTTATTTATTTGGAGTTTTTGTTTCCCCTTTTTTATTGTTATATATTGTTGGTGGTGGCTTATGTGACGTTATGTAATTTTATATCATGATGCTCCGGCTAATAATCATTTGAATGAAACTTTAATTTACTTTAATAAATTATTCACTATATTTTCCCTGCTTTAGTCGGTGTCGCAAAGATAACAATCATCTTCAGTTGGGATGAGATTGGCTCATGGGTAGGCAACCAACATTACTATCGAGTAGTTAGATTTTTTATTTTTTTCGTAAACTATTTTTGATAAGATTTTTTTTTAATAATGAACGAATATTTCTTCTATTTTCAATTCAATAATAAATATCGAAATGGCACCAGAATAATGTAATAATTGATATAGCTTTGGTTGCACTGGCAACAAAGCAAAAATAGAAATATGGCAATTCTATACTAGGTGTTTTATAACTTAAGACAACTAACTACTTGCAATTAGGTTACGGTGGATATTGTTAATGAGTTATAATGAAAATGTTTGCGAATGATTCCTACTGGATATTTCTTTTTATTATGGAAAGTGACGTCACCTTCATAAGGTATATACTCGTATAATTAATATTATTTTTACAACCTATAATAATACTTATCTAGCAATTTTTTTATCCATTAACGCGAACTCACAGTTTTCCTTAGATTTCAGGGTCTGGATTTCCAATCTGCTACACCGCTATCAGATGACATGAACTTCTTGGATAATCAGAAATCGAATTTAGTAGACAAATTAAATAATTAAATACTGGTTTCTCAGGAAGTTTCAGCAGACTATCTCCAAATTGGGTAAGTACTTCATCAATTCTTATTTTTCTATTTACTTACCAGCTTGTAAAAACTTCTGTTTCGCATTGACTCGCTGTTTCAATGAATTATAGTGGAAATTACACTAAATTTCTTTTCTTTTTCAGATTAATTCTCAAAACTATTGGAAACCAATGTCTGTCTTCCGTTTTTCTTGACAACACTTCATCAACAACCCTTTAACAACCCCTTAACCCCTTGGTTACCAATCTCAAATCATAATTGTTCAAATTTCAATTATTGATTCACTTTGTTTGATTGGATATAAAGTTTTTACGAAAACTTTTACAATATCAAAATTTTTATATACAAGTATGCACAAAATCTTTATTTCATAAGAACAAAGGATTACATTCTCTTATCTATTAAATTTATTAGTTTTTAAATAATTTTAAACAATACAGTCAACGGTTCTATTCTACGATTGGTCAATCCAAATCGATAAATTTATTTTAACACAGACTTTGATTTTAAGTTCATTTTATAGAAAATTGTCATACAAGCTGTCCTAATTATTTTAATTATTTATATAATTTTTAAGATTTAATTAATTATGTGAGATATGCTGCTAGCAATTATGTATGATTTTATTTTCTTAATAAATCTTTTTATTAAGAACTATAATAATATGTATACATATAAGGGAAGGATTGTAATGGAGTGATTTTGACGTTTCGATATTCGAGTCGAGTGGATCTACACGTTTCATATGAAACTGAGTCCAAAAAACTTATTTTTTAAAAATATCGGTCGTTCGGTCGGTCGGTCTGTGTGTCAACACGATAACTCAAAGACTCGACCGAATTTTTTAATGAAATTTTATACCTAGGTTCAGAACGTCAATACTGAGGTTCGTAAATGAGCCAAACCTGATGTTCAGTTTTCCGGAAAATCCAATTTTCATAAATTTTTTTCAATTGTCCATCCGAAATATATTTTTTTAAGAATAATTGACACATTTTTTGGAATCAACGTATCAAAAAACTCACCTATGCAAAATTTCGTCGAAATTAAAATAAAAAAATTTCGTTGGGATTTTCAATTCATTCAATCCCTTTGGAACCGGAATTTAAAACAAAAGTTCAACTTTGATGTTTAATAACTCGGTTTGCATTATCGATGATAAGTTGCTGCATTTTTTTTTTGTAATAATATGAACACTCATATTTCGATTTTCACCAATTTCAGTCTTTCCTTCTTATAGACGTAGATACTACAAATTTTTTTAAGGTAATTTTTCACAAAACTTTCTATTCCAGCTTTAATCCCATATATTGTCTACAAATATTAGATGGAAGAATTCAAATATGGTAATTAATTGGAACACGCCTTTCCTATATCGAATTGCGTAATAAAGGAATTGCTATATGACACAGTTTTGTGATTATATAATTTTTTATGGGAGAATATAAAAAATTTGGCGGTCTTGGCTAAAAAATTGTAAATTTTGGTTTACAGTGAATGTATGGTCAAAATTATGCATTGCCATGTATTTTAATACCAGAAATCCATTTTTTGTTCAGTTTTATGAAATTTTTGTAATTAATGAAATTAGAAAATAATTTTTTAAGTACAGTATTAGATAAAATGTTTGGGCGAAAACTAATAGCCTCGTTACATAAGGTGAAGTCATGTGCTGAGTACATCCACTGCTTAGTGTGGCAGCCACGCAATGCCTACAATTAATTTGCGCCATGAAATTGAAAAATCTACTGATACAAATAAGAGTTGTTAGGTTTGTTCTCATATGAGTCAGAAACAATCAGGATTCTGCGCAATCCATTTCTCCGCGTTCATACATAAGTTTCTGAATGTTTGAAAACAGCTGGACTATATTCACACAGGTTAAAATGATTGTTTTCCAACTGTCCAACGTCCAGTTGTTTTCAAACAATCAGAAACTTATGTATGAACGCGGAGAAATGGATTGCACAGAACCCTGACTGTTCCTGATGGTTTGAAACTCGTGTGAGAACAAACCTGTTAAGAAACAAAACAATGGTTGGTTCATTGCTTGAGTCATGTAGCGTTGACGCGAGTTTACCATTAACGTCCAAATACTTGATGTGTGGAAATTAAAAAGAATTGTAAAGTAAATTTGAATATTTTCCTTAATAAAATTTATTGTCTTTATTCTCTTTTTACTTTACTTCTTAGTTCATTGTATATAACAATAATCAATAATAAAGCGTTACTATTTATTCTACAAAAATAGGGGAGGGCGAGTCACAGTGCCCAATGGGGAAGAGTGGCCAGTTTGAAATAATTTTAGAATGCATTCAGTATACGTGTTGCCATCTAGCCGGAAGCTGCTAAGCTGTGCAAAGAACAGTGTCCGTCATGTGTTAGTTCCTATATTTGTCGCAAATTAGTATGATTACATTTTTGTGTCTATGGTGCAGCACGTATAAAAATCCGGTGAGTATTGTTTTTTGTACCATTACAATTTGAAGAAATTTATGACTACTTAGTTATATCTGGTTTAATATTGACACATTATGCTAGTAACCAACGCAAGCTAAGAGCTAGAAACTTGCGAAAAAAATTTTAGATAGGAAATTTGTTGTTTAGAGGTTAGATTTGTACACAATGGCCAGGGTCATTTGAGACAGAGTGGCCACTCCTCACTATTAGACTTTGGTGGCCACTGTACCCCGTACTCATAATTAGTCGAGCATTTCTCCTTCTTATTTTCCTGCACGACTGATGCATGCTTTTTAATTTATCTTAGATTGAAAGATTTTGACGATGCCACGCAACAGGAAACGCAAAAGCACTGTTGATCTAGCAGATGAAAACGATATGAAATCGGCTGGTAAATCTATAATAGATAAAGGTTTATCTACAATAGCGGCTGCAGTTCGTTACAATATAGCAGGAACCACATTACGTAGGTACATTAAAAATGCCGTGATATAAATATAAATTGGGGTGAACCAGAATTTCCAAAAATGAAGCCAAATTATGAATGCAGAAAGATTTTTACTAACGAAGAGGAGGTGGAGTTATGTGAATACCTAGAGAAATGTGGAAAACTACACCATGGTTTACCATCAAAAGCTGCTAGAAAACTGGCATTTGACCTTGCAGTGGCTAACAACACGAATATTCCGGAAAGCTGGCAACGAGATCAATCTGTTGGCAAGGTATGGTTAACGGCGTGCATGAAAAGGAATCCTACACTTTCCTTACGAACAGTAGAAGCAACTTCTATATCCAGATCTATGGCTTTTAATAAGCCCGTTGTCCATAAGTTCTATGACGATTTAAGGGATTTATATGAAAAATACCCATCTTTGAACGCAAGCAGAATCTACGATACGGACGGAACAGCTTTAACAACTGTTCAGGGATCAGCTAAAATAATTGTACAAAAAAGACAGAGACAAGTTGGTCAAATTACTCCCGCTGAACGATTCGTTCAAGTGACCATGTTTGGTACAGTTAACGCTCTTGGAAACTGTATTCCGCCTCTTTTGATATTTCCAAGATTCAATTTTAAAGATAACATGATTGAGAACGCTTCCATTGGGACAGTAGGGGCAGCTTCACCGACGGGTTGGATGACGTCTAAAATAATCGAGAACTGGATGCATCATTTCATTAAGCATGCCAAGTCTTCATTACAAGACCCTGTATTACTGTTATTGGATAACCATGAAACACATGTATCCTCTGAGGTCACTAGGATGGCAAAGAGGAAAAGAATTTTGGCGTTATTATTTTTACACTACCACCACAGACAAGCCATAAGTTGCAGCCTCTAGACAAATGTGTATATGGTCCTCTGAAGCGTGACTATAATGAGTCATATTGATTCTGGCTAGCATCAAATCCTGGCACAAGAATAATAATATACGAAATTACTAAACTGTTAGGGATTGCTTATCCCCTTGCTTTTGCACAAAAGAATTGCATATCTGCCTTAGAAAGCACAAGTATTTTTCCAATAAATAAATATGTGAACGGAGATGATGAGTATTCAGCAGCAAATGTAACAGATAGATTAGAACATGAGCAAACCACATCAACTAGTAAAGAAAGAGAAAATCCACGTCCAACAACTACTGTAGGTCAAGTCATACCATCAACCAGTACATTTAGTACGAGTTCTCCTGTTTCACCAGGAAAATTTTATTCTTTAAATAATAATGTGCCAGCCACTAATTTTGTCTCACCAGAGATACTAAGCCCCTATCCGAAAACCAATACCGAACAGAATATAACTAAAAGGGGTAGTAGGAAGAAAAAGAAAGCAGAAGTTTTAACAAGCACGCCAGTTATGAATAGACTAGAAGAAAGAATCATGGAAAAAATGAGACTGGAAAGTTTAAAGCGGAAGAGAAATATAGGATAAAGTGATCGGAAGCAAAAGGCAAAAACCATTATGAAACTTATGGAATCCACAAGCGAGAGTGAAAATGAGATGTTGGACTCATCAAATGCTTCGAATGATGACGTATCCGAGAATTCTGAAGATAATTCTGGTAGTGCAATTGTGGTTGAATCATTTCTTTTAGTAAAGTTTACAAAAAAAAACATAAAATATTTTGTTGGTCAAGTCAATAATATCAGTATGGACTTGAATGAATATTCAATAAATTTTTCCAGGAAAGTTGGGGATGAGTTTGTATTTCCTAATGTCAAAGGTTGTGGAATAGTACCATTCGATGATATTGTCACCGTTCTCCCACCACCTTTAAATTCTGGAGGTACCTCCAGTCTACAAACCACTTATTGATTTGGTATTGACCTTAGCGGCTATAACATGGTATATTTCAATCTAACTCAATTCTGTTTTTTATCAGTTCTATTTGGGTGACCAATGTGCCCCATGTATGTGGGCACTATTACCCGCGTGTACCACACATTGGCCAGTTTTCATGTTCTCAAAAAATCATTATTATTTATACCATGTATCGTTTGTTTTTTCGACTAAATTTTTTAAGTAGTAAAAACTCTATTTATTATGATCCTGCAAACTACATATCAACGAAGGCATTCGCAGTTGAGAAAAAGGAAATATAAACTAAAGAAGTGGCCACTGTGACCCGCTCTCTCCTATCTATATTTTTGTCATGTTTATTGTGTATTGTTTCTAAATGAATAACGTAATCTACATTGTCTATATTCCTGTTTTTTGAACATCTCAAAATAATTTCTTTACTTGCTATTGAGCATTTGGAATAATTTAACTAGGTATTATGGGTACTTTTTCCATTTCAAGCTCTAAATTTAATTTATTAAAAATATAAAATTATTTATTACGCTTCTTCCAAATGTAAGAATAATATTTTAAAAATATAGTAGGCTTACATTTTGCCTCGAATTTATTTCATACAAATAAAACGCAATGCACTATAACTTGTAAGCCCATATTCTGTGTAGTACCATTGGTGACTTCACATCGAGTTTCACCTTGCCAGACAAACTGGGAAAACTAAGCTATCCTGTATAGTATATAGTATATAGTCATTGGCAATGGCAGTTCTATTTATAACTTCTCTATTCCCTACTCACTTGGATTAGCTTCTCATATACAGAAAGTACTGCAAATATCCAAAAAGATAAACATGGATCAATCAATAACAGTGTTATTGAGAAAGAAGAGATCAGATGATTGTCACTACAAAAGCATTGCATATAACCATAAAATAAAAACATTGACATAAAGTGTCAAACATAAAATATTAAATTCTTTGTGGAATCGCTAACTAAAGCTCGAGCAGCACAGTATATACCGAATTAGGACGAAAGGAGACCATTTTTAAGTACGAAAATATGCCTATATCAATTTGTATTTAGAAGTAATAGAAATATCCAAACACCAAGAAAACCAGCACAGAAACGAGGAAATAGCTCAACAGTGCTCGAGAATAAATGCGCAACAAGGCAAGAGCTATAGAAGCTTCCCACTGGAAATTGCTTTTCTGGTTGACACCCAAACCTTTGAATATGAACACCGTAGACAATGAAAAATCTACTCTGGGTAAGTTTTTGCTATTTCTCAGAATATCTTATATTTTACTGACTATCCTGTACCTGGAGGATGTACAAATATGTCCGTCATAACTGTGCAATTTGCTTTGGCAGACATATTTCTAGGTAGGCAGTGGATGAAGTGAGGATAGTTATGATGGTCGCAAAACTCCTAAGGTAAACAGCATTTCAAGAGGAGGGAGAAGATGAAGAATACGCAGATGGTCTGGCGGTGTGGTTTTCGTGTGTGATTGTTGTGAGTTGCTTGTTTAAATGCATAGCGGAGAACGGTAAGGTCTTACTGTTTTTAATTAAGTGAAATAATGATAGATAGATTCCGTAGTAATAGTTCGAGGTGAGTACATATGCGGCTGCACTTTGCCTCTACAGTGAAACCGCTGAAAACCTGCAACACTAACGAGAGAAAGAGCGTCACAGTTTTGACTGTGACTGAAATGTGCCTAGGAGTCGTAGTTTTAAAATGTATCTAAGAAGTGGTGGATATGGTCAATCTGTTTGAAAAGTGTATAGAGATGTAGATTGAAATTATGCTAGTAACGTTCTAAGAGTATAACTATCAATCATTTGGTTTTAAAGATTATATGACACATTTTAATCCCAGCGTCATCTAGATTTACGTCCGTGTACTAACCTCTTAATTGTACAAAGGTTCAGATGAAAGCTAACGCAATGTATGCTCCCGATATTTGAAAATTCACTCGAGCGGGAGATTTAAAAATTGGAAAATAATTATTGCGCGGCAAATTTAAAAATAAGGTACCTGTGAAATTTAAGTGATCGAGATAGTCGTCATCTAAAATTGTAACTAAAACAAAAATATTTTGTAAAATACTTCTTTTTTGCTAGCATTCCAAATTTTAAAAGTTGCTGTCATCCACAAAATGTTGTTGAATTGCTATCAAAAACCGAACAAATGAATCTGCTTCATTAAGAAGCTGAATTTGTTTAGTGAAATATGAATAGGTATGAGCCACAATAGACTTTTACGAGTGGTAGTGGAGGCCCTTATCGACCCACTCATTACAAACCTAACCTAACCTAACCTAGTACGACTGCACAATCTGAATATTTAATTAGATGAGTGAATACTCTTTGAATTATCTTCATATGAACAAACTATCAAATACCATTACAAAATGGACATGGTTTATATTATATTTACTTCCATGTTGATGCATGATTGCAACCTGCATTATTGGCCAACATAAGAAATAAAAATAACCAATTTGAAGTGAACTCTGAGTTTCCGGCCGTGAATCTAGATGGCGCTAGAAAACGTATTTTCTTTCGCAAACCTAAGTGTCTAGTGCCTGTTTGTTTTCGTGCTCAATATAGACGAACATTAACAGTATATGACTGATGGATAATATAAAATGTTACCTTCACTAGTAGTTCATTGGAGCATACGTAGATTGGTGAAGATTTTATTTCAATAGGTTTGCTTGATTGAATTAAAAACATCAATATCATATTCTTATTTTCAAGACTAAAATCGTACCATTTTAAAAATTATAAATCATCAGATAAAGCTGTGCTCTGAAATTATAGAATCAATATTCTAGTGAAGCTGAACAAACTGTACTAAAATTTTCTGTATATGTCAAGAAAATGAATACTCACTAGTGACTTTAAGCTTTGTGCAACATTAATGATTCTGATGAGGATAAATATCAAACCAACAACACAGCTACAAATTATAATATCCATTCTCTATAAAATTGTTAAAATATATCAGAGTTGAAATATAACCTAATAAAACTTGACATACGGTAAACTATACAGTCATTGGACAGTGACAGTGATGGGACATTTGGACGTTATCCGTAAAAAATAAGGAACCTGTAACACTGTGCCGATCTACTGTTTTACAGTTAATTGTAATTTCTTGGTACTTTACGTTAAGTAACAACGTTTTTCGTAAGATGGCACCACAGTCGGTAATATGGTGAATTGTAATTCATGTGTGCACACCGTTAGTGATTTTTTATTATTTTCTTAAGAATATTGACTTCCAATTTAGGTGTATTAAGAGGTAAGCGTTTATTAAACTGGAGATTTATATGTTTTAGGTTATTGTTAATATATTAAGCATACTTGGCTACATTCTATTTATATGCCTGCTTGTAATTCTATTATTCATATTACATACCCAGTTATTGCCCACGTGTCCAATAACTATTATTTAGCTGTCCAAACATTGTCATTATCAATAAATTAATGTTTGAATTGTAGAACGAAAATATGATTTTTAAAATAATAACTGTAGATTTTCTGCAATAATTAACATCCTCCGCACTGTCAACAATGGTATCAAAAAATAACAGACGGAAATCATCACATTCAATGTTAAAACCTTCCTATAACCAGAAGTGTGGTCGGCAAAAATACATATTATTACACGGGTGTTGAAATAATTACACTATTTCTAAAAAAATCGCTATTTAATAATTCTACCACTGTTCCTCTCGCCGTAACACAATAGAATTAATGCTTAAAAATATCCAATACCTTATTTCTTTCTGTTATCGAATTTATATACGCTTAGTCATGCTTGTTTTTATAAAAGTACAACACATTTATTACATTTTAAATATTTTCCACTAACTTATTTACTTAACAAAATATAATATGAATTCATATTATTTGATACTGAAATTAATTGTCTAATTGACTATACTCGATAGTCGAAATTCTGTAAAGTGACTCATCGCTCTTACTGTCCATAAAATCAGTTGCAGAAGCGAACTTCATGAGCGCATCATTTTTGAAGGGTTCTTAATAGTCCTAAATAAAAAATAAATAGAAAATGTTCTTGTACGCTCTGGCGTTTAAATTTGAGAGAACAGAAATACGAAATTATTATGGTAGGTATCATTATGTATATACAGGGTGTTACCAAGAATAATACACATTTTTAAGGATGAACTATAATAAGATGTATATAAAAAAGTCGATAGTCGAAATTCTGTAAAGTGACGTCATCGGTTATCTACCGATTTAAAGTGAACTCCATGAGCGTATCATAGTTTAAGGGTGCGAATACTGAAATATCTGGAATTTCAATTTTTAACATTTGAAATAATAACTTATCACAAGTTGTTCATAAGTAAGTTAAAACAGAATAAAAAAATGTTTAAAAGTCAATTCCAACTTACTACTACTAAAACTAAAAAAAAGTTGTTTGTCAAGACCAAAATAAATTACCAATAAGTATAGGTATGTTGCGAGGTCACTTGTAAAATGTCTGACTAACTGGAAGCGGTATCACTCCCTGACGACTCCTCAGAATCATCGCTTTCTCCTCCTATATCGATAATGAGTGGTTCCGTCATTACTTCTACACGTATGTCTAAATCCCAAAACTTTATTTCTTCTTTTAATACGTGTTGAATACATTTACGCCAACTCTCAGCAGTAACGGTATGCAGCGCCTCGTCAAACAGTTTCTCAACGTCAGCCATTTTGAATGTACTGTTTTTTCTCGCAACATAATTTTTCACTTGGGCCCAAACCAGCTCGATGGGGTTTAACTCACAGTGGTAGGGAGGAAGTCTAACAACTGAGACGTTGAAATCTTTCGCCATTTCATCGACAACGTACTTAATATAACTGCTTTTATGTTTCCGTACGAGAGATAATAATTCAACTTTTAGCATTGCCTCGTTGTGCGGAATGCTTTTACTCTCTAACCAATCAATTATAACCCTCTTGCGGCTAGCTGAAGTAGGTATTTGCTCCAGTCGACGAGAGTGGTATGAAGCATTATCCATAACTATCACTGAACCAGGAGTTACCTTTGTTAAAATTGATCTAAACCATGTTTCAAACCGGTTACCATCCATCTCTTCATGGTAATCGACAGTTTTTTTGGACTGAAAACGTAGTAATCCACCTTCTACAAATCCTTCCTCGCTGCCAATGTGAGTGATAATCAGTCGACGTCCTTTCCCAGAGGGAGCTTTTAAACCGGAAGAGAAACCCTCCATAAAGGCTTGTCGATTGCTTCGTATATTCATGTCTTGCCACACTTTTGACACAGTGTGGCCTTCATTTAACCATGTTTCGTCAAGATAATATATGTGCCGTCCTTCGTTACGAAACTGTCGTATCTGTTTTAAATAATTTCTCCTCCATTCCACAATGTCATTTCGTTCAATTAAGGCACTGTTTCTACTTCTTGTTTGGTAACGAAAATTCATTAATTTTAAAGTTCGTCTCAAAACTTTATCACTGATTGGTAAAGTATCATCAGCTTCTATTACCTTGCTCAATTTAGCTACCGAGGGGATTTCATTCCTAAAATAAAAAGAATGTATTTCCCTACGTATAGCATTCCGTGTTTGGTCGTCCAAAACAATTTTCTTTCTTCCCCTACTTTCCGGTTTACAGTTTTCACCTCGTTCTCTTGTCAAAGATCCGTCCCGCGATTTCTTTAGAATATTGTATATAGTACTCTCAGAAACTTTAGTTAAATAACTGCACTTAATCACAGCGTCACTAACACCCAACTGTTTGTCCATGGCACGCAGTCCTTCGTACACATTTAATATGAGGACTTTTTCTTCCCGAATTAAATTGTTACGACGTCGTTTTTTATCGCCAACACCGCTACACTCCGCCATTACTAAAATTAAAAAGAATTTATTGGGAAAACAGAACCAATATTTTAATACAAATCGTTTATTATTTTTGACGTTTCAGTGTTTAACTAAGGTTTATACTCGATAGTCGAAATTCTGTAAAGTGACTCATCGCTCTTACTGTCCATAAAATCAGTTGCAGAAGCGAACTTCATGAGCGCATTATTTTTGAAGGGTTCTTAATAGTCCTAAATAAAAAATAAATAGAAAATGTTCTTGTACGCTCTGGCGTTTAAATTTGAGAGAACAGAAATACGAAATTATTATGGTAGGTATCATTATGTATATACAGGGTGTTACCAAGAATAATACACATTTTTAAGGATGAGCTATAATAAGATGTATATAAAAAAGTCGATAGTCGAAATTCTGTAAAGTGACGTCATCGGTTATCTACCGATTTAAAGTGAACTCCATGAGCGTATCATAGTTTAAGGGTGCGAATACTGAAATATCTGGAATTTCAATTTTTAACATTTGAAATAATAACTTATCACAAGTTGTTCATAAGTAAGTTAAAACAAAATAAAAAAATGTTTAAAAGTCAATTCCAACTTACTACTACTAAAACTAAAAAAAAGTTGTTTGTCAAGACCAAAATAAATTACCAATAAGTATAGGTATGTTGCGAGGTCACTTGTAAAATGTCTGACTAACTGGAAGCGGTATCACTCCCTGACGACTCCTCAGAATCATCGCTTTCTCCTCCTATATCGATAATGAGTGGTTCCGTCATTACTTCTACACGTATGTCTAAATCCCAAAACTTTATTTCTTCTTTTAATACGTGTTGAATACATTTACGCCAACTCTCAGCAGTAACGGTATGCAGCGCCTCGTCAAACAGTTTCTCAACGTCAGCCATTTTGAATGTACTGTTTTTTCTCGCAACATAATTTTTCACTTGGGCCCAAACCAGCTCGATGGGGTTTAACTCACAGTGGTAGGGAGGAAGTCTAACAACTGAGACGTTGAAATCTTTCGCCATTTCATCGACAACGTACTTAATATAACTGCTTTTATGTTTCCGTACGAGAGATAATAATTCAACTTTTAGCATTGCCTCGTTGTGCGGAATGCTTTTACTCTCTAACCAATCAATTATAACCCTCTTGCGGCTAGCTGAAGTAGGTATTTGCTCCAGTCGACGAGAGTGGTATGAAGCATTATCCATAACTATCACTGAACCAGGAGTTACCTTTGTTAAAATTGATCTAAACCATGTTTCAAACCGGTTACCATCCATCTCTTCATGGTAATCGACAGTTTTTTTGGACTGAAAACGTAGTAATCCACCTTCTACAAATCCTTCCTCGCTGCCAATGTGAGTGATAATCAGTCGACGTCCTTTCCCAGAGGGAGCTTTTAAACCGGAAGAGAAACCCTCCATAAAGGCTTGTCGATTGCTTCGTATATTCATGTCTTGCCACACTTTTGACACAGTGTGGCTTTCATTTAACCATGTTTCGTCAAGATAATATATGTGCCGTCCTTCGTTACGAAACTGTCGTATCTGTTTTAAATAATTTCTCCTCCATTCCACAATGTCATTTCGTTCAATTAAGGCACTGTTTCTACTTCTTGTTTGGTAACGAAAATTCATTAATTTTAAAGTTCGTCTCAAAACTTTATCACTGATTGGTAAAGTATCATCAGCTTCTATTACCTTGCTCAATTTAGCTACCGAGGGGATTTCATTCCTAAAATAAAAAGAATGTATTTCCCTACGTATAGCATTCCGTGTTTGGTCGTCCAAAACAATTTTCTTTCTTCCCCTACTTTCCGGTTTACAGTTTTCACCTCGTTCTCTTGTCAAAGATCCGTCCCGCGATTTCTTTAGAATATTGTATATAGTACTCTCAGAAACTTTAGTTAAATAACTGCACTTAATCACAGCGTCACTAACACCCAACTGTTTGTCCATGGCACGCAGTCCTTCGTACACATTTAATATGAGGACTTTTTCTTCCCGAATTAAATTGTTACGACGTCGTTTTTTATCGCCAACACCGCTACACTCCGCCATTACTAAAATTAAAAAGAATTTATTGGGAAAACAGAACCAATATTTTAATACAAATCGTTTATTATTTTTGACGTTTCAGTGTTTAACTAAGGTTTATAAAGAGGATTATTGATAATTCAACTTATGGATTATGTGAATGAATATAAGTAATGCCTCTTTGTCTTATATACAGTGTCTTACAATAATATGGTTTGGTATATCTAATCTACTTAAAGGTTAACAAATACATAACAATATACAGACGCCAAACTATACCGTTCTTCGATATGTATACTGACGGATGCCACCTTGTGCAACTGATGTATTATAAATATATAAGTGTGCTACTATAACGCCGCGTACGAAGACTCTGTGAACCATGTTGTTTAGGTTTATACAAAAAAAGACTAAAGTGACGTCCTGCTGATTTCATCAGCAATAGATTCACTGAACCGTTTGCGATATTTTGGAGCTCGATGCACTGTGACGTCGGTATATCAGATGTCATAGTACCGCGGACATTACAGCTGCCGCGATTTTAACATGGGAGGATGCCACATCTAATATAGCTTGAATACGGTCTTGAAACAATTAAGCTTTACTTTTATAATTGACAGTTGATGCTTGCCAACCTATTTTATAATTGTCTTCCGTTACATGTATGGCTTGTAAAATATCTGCCGCTACATATTTGCATTCCATTTTTAAATAATAAAATTCCTCATAATTAGAAAGTGAATCATCTGAATCATTTACGGCTACAAATGCATCTCTAAACTCTTGCGAAGTATTCAGGATTCCTTTAAAATTTGGCAAAGTTATTCTATGTTAGGTACTTGATTATCTGACCTTGATCTTGAGCTGATAATGCTATCTTCAGCAAAGTTGATTTCTGTGTTTAAATTAAAATGATAGGTATTGGTATCAAAGTTTTTAATTACAGTTTGCGCATCTGCTAAATAATTATGATTCAAATTGATTTATATTGATTTATTTCGCCAGCGTTAGTAGCACACGTTGTTCGTCTAGTCTATATTGTCGGAAATTTCAATTTGGTTTTGAATTTCCCCAAAGTCTTCTAATATTATTTCAAATGTTCCTAATCTAATTGATAATAATGAGATCTCCTATTCTGTTAAATTATCTTTATCTATTGCATCAAAATAAGTTTTAAAACGAGTTAATTTTAATTCAATTTCACCACGTATAATTATTAGAATTGCCATTTAATGCAAATTGAAACTCGTTACTTTATTTAAAGATATTTTTGTTGGATAGCGATAGATAATAGAAATAATTGAGATGAACTTACAGGAAGTTGAATATCTTTCTTTTATTGGCACTGGATCATTTTATTTATGATCGGCACTTAATTTTATTGTTTATTTGTATAATATTCATTACTTCTGGACTGTAAATTCGTTTCTAAGGACCAATGATGTATGTTCAGTGCACTACATACTATTTTTTGAATAGAATTAATTATTTTAATTATTCCTACATCGAAACATTGATATATAACTAAAACTTTTTCATGAATTATCAATGACAATTGTCAATTCATTCCTTTTTTTCTTCGTTCCGTTATTCTGTTAGGGAGCGACGTTCTCCACCGGACCACACTCAAAGGGACGTAACAATATTTTTCATTCAGAAATGACGTGAGTTTGTTCTAGATGTTCTCATTTCAAATTCACTCTCCAATTTTTTTCATTCATTATCTCAATGAGATGTTTCACATCGTTAGAAAAAATTATATTAAAATGAATCTGGAACAAACTGACGGCCATCTCATTGATTATTTCACAATTTATGTCCCAATTAAATTGATACATGAACCAGAAAATCAGCTTACCTCTTTGTTGAAGAGAATATATTTACCTGCAACAACAGAAACACCAACAGACTGATCATAATGGTACAAACCACAATATGTAAAGCGTTGATAAATAAATAGATACTGTTATATTCCTCCATATATCTGAAAAATCAAATATAGAAATTTATCAAATTATTTCAGTATAGTACGTTTTTAATTTGCTGGCAATCAAATTGGGTACGTAATCATATAATATAAACGTTTGATATACAAGACATAAAATTTGAACAATATGATCAATGAAATTTCAGTAACTGTAATTTTCCAAGGAAAATTAATTGTACTTGTAAACCAAATTCACGATACCCAAAAAAATTGATGATACCTTTCTCACGTCTTGGGTCAATTATTACTAATTTTTAATGGAAAAATAAGTACGACAAGTAAAAAGATTGTTGACTTTAGTTGCTGTTAGACACAAATTGAAGAAACACTATACAAATTATCAGTTAACAATATTGGAAGTCACAGTTACATTCTGCCAAGAATTTAAAATTGATGGTAGGATACTTCATTATGTGGTTATCTCATGGATTCATTGTCTCCTGTGTGAGTTATAGAGTAAATTTACCCACAGATTAGCAGTAATCCGCCGCATTTTCTTTTTCGTGGGGCCCAGATATGTTTGATTGGGGAAATATCCTGCAGGTATTGTTCTCCTTTTCCATCAATGAGAGCTCCGCAACTAGGTCAAAACGAGTCTACATGAAGTTGACCATATTTTTGTAGAAGTATTGTCACAAACTGAACATAGTTACATTCTCTTTCGTTTTGAAAGAAACCATGAATAATTTCCTCAAAAGCATTCTAATGATAGTATATTAAGTACCAAGTGGTGAAAAGGTTACTTTAGTCACGAGTTTTACTAGGCACGAGTGGAGCGAAGCGGAACGAGTTCCTTGTGAAACGACTGACTAAAGACGTTTTTAACACAAGGTGCTTACTATACTTTTTCTTCGCCCGCGGGAAGGTAAACATTATATTATATTTGAATTATATTCATTACATGACAGACGATGGCTGACAGCTGACTGACAAATCAAATGACGCAGAATAACAAAATTATCACGGAATATGAAATTTAACATACAAAAGATCCACTTGATTTGACGTTTAAAAAACAAAAGACAAACGAGATGTGACTTTTCGCATTTTAAACACTAGTGTTTAAAGAGTCGTTTTGTGCATGTCAAACCCGTGTGCAAAGTGCGGTTTTAGTAGCGGAAGTAGAAAAACGGTTTTAAAGATTAAAGTCAACTTTTCCGCATCTGTGACCTGAATAATTTTCTGTCATAAAATTGTCACTTGTATACATTTCGGGGGATGTATCGTGTTAACAAACCGAAATTTTTCCAAAAGTAACCAAAAATGCAGTATATCTGGATTTATAGGACCCGCTGTACTCGCTATAGTCAGCTGAAAATCAATAGGGGATAGACGATCTGGTACTTATAGCAAGGAATAGGAGCAATTTGGATAGAATGCTAGGTGACCTGATGAAGAAGCAAAAAGCAGAGGTCTGAAGATTAACCCAGAAAAAACTAAATATATGTTAGTCAGCAGGCAAACAACAGAGAGTATAAAAAAACACAGTACAGAACCACAAGTTTAAAAAAGTAGTGAACTTCAAATACTTAGGCGTTACAATAAACGAGAAGAACGACAGAAGTATAGAGGTGGCAGAAAGGGTAAAATCAGGAAACTGAGCATACTGGAAATACAGCAAATTTTTTAGAGATAAATATCTAACCAAAAACACCAAATTGAAACTGTATAAAGACGCTATCAGACCAACAATGACATATGCCGCAGAGACAATCTCCTTGACAAATAAAAACGACAGGAAAATATTGAGGAATTTTTTTGGAACAGTCAGAACAGAAGAGGGCGACTTCAGAACTATGATGAACCATGAAATTAGACGAAAAATGGAAGGACAGAATATTGTAAAGTTTATAAAAGCTCAACGATTGAAATGGTACAGGCATGTGCTCAGAAGGGAGCCGACAACAATAATAAGAAGAATAAGTAATTGGATACCACAAGTGGCAAGGCCAAAAGAAAGACCGAAGACAAGATGGGAAGATCAAGTTAAAGAAGATATGGAAAAATTGGATATAAGAGATTGGAAAACAGATATAAAGGACCGGAAAAAATGGAACAAGAGAACAGAAAAAGCAAAAAGACACGACAATTTATAGGAAAACAAACAAGAAAAACGCGGGGTTACTCCCCGCAAATAAAGAAGTCTAAGAGCTCAAAAGAGCGGCCACCACTCTGACAATATATAAGACGCCCTGAACAATATTCAGTGAAATTGATCAATATTATACTCTCTGGAGGCTGTATCGTGCTAACAAACTGAAAATTCTCCTGAAATGACAAAAATTTGGTACTTCAAGTACCAAAGCACCCGTTGTACAGGCTTTAGCGAGCTGAATATCAATAGAGTTTATCTTTGAGACGCTCTGAATAATTTCCACTTACCAAATTGGTCACTTGTGCATACTGCTGATGCTGTAACGTGCTGACAAACTGAAATTTCCACAAAAATTACAAAAATGTCGTACTTAAAGTACTATAGCACCTGTTGTATGGACTCAGGTGAGCTGAAAATTACTAGTGCTCATCTACAGTATGTGCTAAATAATACTCAATCATAAAATTGGTGACTTGTTACCCTGCGGAGGCTGTATCGTGCTAACAAACTAAAATTTCTCAAAAAATGACAAAAATGTCGTACTTCAAGTACCATAGCACCCGTTGTACTGGCTCTGGTGAGCTGAAAATCAATAGGGTTCATCTGTGACATGTCCTGAACAATATTCAATCATAAAATTGGTGATTTATTTCACTCCGGAGGCTGTAGCAAGACATGTAACCAAAAGTGGCCGACAACAACGACGACACACACAGGATTTTTTCTCTGAAAACCGTTTTTTCGTGTGGTTCTAAATGGAAAACGTATAAATAACTCAAAAATATTTTTCAAACTTCCAACTTTTCTTGGGGAAAACCAATACTTTTATCGCATATTAGATAGGTTGGATGGAAAATTAAAAAGCAAAATAAGAATGACCAAGGTGAGACTACCATTTTTCCTGCGTTTGATGTCTTGCGTAAAATTGTTAGATCTTTTTGGAAAACTACAAGTTTGGTCCAATATTCCAAGCTGCTGTAATGGAAATCACGAAGCCCGGAAGACGCAGCAGTGTTACTCCAGGCCTCCATCATAATTAAACGCTGGTAAGTCAATAACGTCCAAATACTCTGGAGAACTAACTCCAGTGGACACGGATGGATAAATAGACGATGTGAGCGATGTTTGTGGCGTCGGTAACAATTTATTGCTCTATCGTGCAAACAAACGGAAATTTCTCAAAAAGTTACAAAAATGTCGTACTTCAAGTACCCTTGCACGCGTTATACTGGCTATTGTGAGTTGAAAATAAATAGGGCTCATCTGTGAACAATATGCAATCATAAAATTTGTGATTTGTTGCATTCCGGAGGCTGTATCGTGCTAACAAGACATATAACGGAAAGCGGTCGACGACATCGACGACATACAAACAGGATTTTTTTCCCTAAAAACCATTTTCTCGTCTTGTTCTTGATGGAAAACGTGAAAATAACTCAAATTTTTTTCCATAATTTAAACTTTTTTGTGGGTAAACCAATACTTTTCGCGCATATTAGATAGGTTGGGCTGAAATATAAAAATATATTTTTCCCCAAAGGTTGAGATTTCCTATACGCATTCAAAAGTTTAGTGATGACCTTGAACTCATCACATATCTTTCAATCGAAGAGTTGTCATATCAAAATGTGTCTTCCATATACAGAATATGAATAGGAGGGACACGCTTTCCAGAAAGTAAGAATTTAGTAAAAACCTTCATCCAGATGGATCGTGGTTCATTGTCGAACATTTAATAAAACCATTCACATGCAGTTTTCATATTGGAGAAAATTCCCTTGCTGTAGTCTTGATCCTTGCATTTCATCGATAACCTCTGATAAAAAAAGCTCTCAAGAAATAACGCTCAATTGTTCTGTTTTCATATGTTTCCTCAATAACAAAGCCGTGTAATAAGCAAGGCTTGCTGTGTTCTTCTTGGCTACTATATTTATCTTACAATTTGTTTATACTTGTCGGGTGCACTAGTTATAGGTAAACAATCTTAATGCGAGTGGATGGACTAGAAATATTATTTGTGTCATCTCTTCATTGGCAATTCAGACTTTATAGGGGGAGTCAAGTAGAAATAGTGGTTATTCATACGGTTGGTAGAAGCTGCCGTCAAACCACTGGCATGGCAATTATCTATATTTTATATTTCCAGCCATTTTCTTGAGGTATCTGTAACCGAGTTATATAAAGAGATCATGACTTGTCTTCTTTAACTATTTCTTTACCAAAAGGGGTACTGGCAGGCGTCAAATAGCATGTCTGCAACAAAAAAGTATTTCACCTCAGATGTTACTAAGATTCCACAAGATTTGTTTTTACACAAATAAAATCAACAGCAGATGACAACACCCAGGCAATTCGTCAAATGATGCTAATGAATGTTATGATATTTGAGCTCATCTTATTTCTATAGCCTTTTCTTATAGGAAGTTGGGAAGTGTTATCCGGAAAGTATCGTGTCAATTTCCACAGTCAGGAATTTTTCCTACTACATACACATCTCTCTCCTCACATTTTATGAGTCTAAGTAACTACTATTTTTCACCCCTTATTACATGACGACTTGAATATTTGAACTTCTCTATTTCGCAGTTTCAATACACATCCTCTTCCACATTCTTCCATAACCCAAAATTTCAATTACTGTAATGCTATCTATTTCCTTCATCGTTCGTCCGGGTCCACATCAGTAGGTATTTAATTAGTTCGTCACTGTTCGTCAAAATATTTATTAATGTGGAGGTGGTGAAGCACCAACCCGGCGCGTCTCCAGGTGGCGGTTAGGAGGGGTCTCTGAGATGATTTTATATGAGGAGGAGTTCTGCGGGGAAATACCTGGGGTCTAGTTGTGTCTAAAAACTCAACTAGGAGCCCTCGAATACCCTACCGCGGACCAATTTTACCTGTCCCAGCTGCAGTATCGTGGCTAAGGAATTGCACACAGGGTTACGATCGCGGGTGAAATTTCGAGCTTACCTCGAAATCACCTGTTATACCAATGTCTCCTGGCAGTCTGTGGTCAAATCTCGCGGGTTAGTAGGATATGGGGGGGTCTTTGGCTCTACTGCCCGGAACAAGGGCGTAAAACATTAAAAACCAAAGGGTCAAGGTGGGAAACCAGGCCGAAGAATGCGTGGCTATATAGGAGAATATTCCTTAATAGTTTCGACCTAAGAGCACCGAGGGGAGCTCCATTGTATTGAGCCCCTTACCTCTGCATGCAGGGTTCTGCAGCGTTGGATCGCTATGCTCCTAGCTTCTCGTGGTACCATTTATGGACAGAGAAAACAAAACTTCCACCGGAAAAGTAGCGGAGAAAACCTCCACATCTTCATCCGGGCACCTCACAGAGGGAAGAAAGGCCAATCGGCACAAAGGTCGTATGCCGTTCGATCTCCCACATCTGGGAGAACCGGGCGACATAGACGACCCACTGAGAAAAGGCATCAGTGGAGTAGGGGTGTGGAAAACCTGCGACACCTCAATCAGGGAATATCGCCCGAAGAGGCCCAAAGCTGCTCACCATAACGGTGTTCTTTCCAAGAAGCCACGACATGAAGTTGGAGAAGATCCTTCAACTTGTCGAGGTTCAGAACTCCAACCTCACTACTGGGGCTTGAAAGATACTGAACTCTAAAAAAGAGGGAGGGGAACTATCCTCACGATTGGGATCGATCACCAATCTGTAGAGGCTCTGAAGGCAGGAGGTTACTCGCTAAACTTCCGTTTTGGGCGTATCCCTGTCTTGGGGCTGGGAAAAAGAACACGCAGATACCCTCCACATCCGAAACCTCTGGAAAAGGGAAAAAGCGAAAGCTTGACCTAGTGTCAGACCGAGATCTCCTCCGGATCTGCCGGAGTAACTAGGGATGCGGAGATTGCCTCTGCATCCCGGAGCAGCCTGTGGGTCGAGGATCTGACTCGAAATACAGAAACCTGCTCGAACTCCGAGGAAGATATTGCCATGGTGGTCGAGGAGGGTCAGAGAGAGATGAAGGAGGGTGTTGAATAGAGGCTGACGAATGTAGCTCAGATTAACCTGCATCACGCGAAGAGAGCTTCAGCCGTCATTGCAAGGTTGTTCGCTAGACTACAACAGGATATTGTACTAATCCTAGAACCCTGTATCAACAAAGAAGGCCAAATCAAAGCTTTGGCATGCAAGGATTCTAAATTGATTTATGATCAAAGGCAAATATCTTCGCGTGCCTGTGTAATCATAAGAAATAACATAAAATATATGTGTTTCAGAATATGTATCACGGAACCTTGTTCCAATCATGGTTCACTTCAACATTGGGGGTATCGACCGAGACATCGTCATTGCCTCTGCCTACTTCGCTGGAGACGGGCCCATGACACCGCCAGAAGAAGTACGAGAGCTAGTGAGACACTGCAATAGCAGACGGCTGCCATTTATAATTGGTTGTGATGCCAACGCACAAAATACCGTGTGAGGAAGCACTAACAACAACGCAAAAGGTGAGTGTTTATTAGAATATCTCTTAGCAAATAACCTTAAGACCTTAAACGTGGGGACAACCCCCACTTTTGTTACGAGAGCAAGAGGAGAGGTCCTGGACGTAACAATTGTTAATGTTGCTGCTAGGAAAAATGTAAAAGATTGGAGGGTGATGAGCGAGCCATCACTTTCCGACCAAAGGATCATCGAATTTAGGATAGAGGGAGATACTACCTCGATTCTTACAATCCGAAATCCTAGAAATACTGATTGGTCTCTTTACAAGATCAATTTGAAGTAAAAATTGGAACATGTCGAAGTCAATGGGGTAAATCACCCGCACTACGATCTGGAACAAAGAGTCGAGCAGAGCAATTAGGCAATAATGGGAGCTTTTCATTCCAGTTGCCCACCGTCAAAAGCTCGTTCAGAGAAGGATGTTCCTTGATGGAATGAGAACTTGTCAAAGAAGGATGTTCCTTGATGGAATGAGAACTTGTCAAACCTCAGAAAAGAGGTCCGTCGGCTATTTAATAGAGCCAAACATGACGGTAATTGGCAGGGGTATACTGAGAAGCTTACTCAGTACAATAAAGATATTAGGAGGGCCAAAAGGTTTAATTTTCAAACCTTTTGCGAAAAGATCACTTCCACGCCCACAGCGGCCAGACTGCAAAGGTCGTGGCAAACGGGGTAACTAACCCAAAAATCCAGACGGATCATACACGGAAGGTGAAGAGGAACGATCGATTCTTCTTCTTAGAACCCACTTTCCAGGTAGTGAACCAGCAACAAGCACCGAAATAGCAATGAATTACACCAAAAAATCCCGCAAGGAGGATTGGGACATTGCTAAGAAAATATTTACCAGACAACGGTTGGAATGTGCAATAAGTACCTATCAACCATATAAATCACCAGGAGTGGATGGAATATTTCCAGCACTCCTGCATCAAACGATAGAGGATATTCTTCCTCACCTGCTAAAGATTATGAAGATTACAAGAAGTAGTCTAGCAGTGGGTCTTATACCTAGAAAATGGAGAAGAGCAAGGGTAAGGTTCATATCAAAAATAGAAAAAAAAGGCACTGATCCCCGATCTTTTACACCCATCTGCCTAACATCGTTCCTACTCAAAATGATGGAGAGAACAGAGAACCTGGAGAATATACAACTTCATATATGTAAATTTTACACCAAAATAAGTGGAAACATTACAGGACCATATGTCATCTAGGCAGGTGTCGCGCAAAGTTCAGTTTTATCACCCTTGCTATATTCAATATTTCCTCACGCCCTCCCAACCACCCCAAATGTATTAACCGCCATGTACGCCGATGACTCCTGGTTTTTAGCATCGGCAAAGAATCCTGATCACGCACTTAAAAATCTTCAAACACACAGTAACACAAAAATCATACCTTATTTATACCTTATTTTAACAATCAAATTCTAAATATGAACTCTATCAAAATTAACTATATTTAAAAAAATTTAAAGGTTATGAATGCGAACGGCAGTTTTCATCGGAGAGAATAAAGAATACATCACATAACCCGCGGGGCCATGTAATTTTTGGTTTATGGACAAAAACAAGTAATTGAGAAGATATAGGTTTTACTGAATTGCAAAATATAAAAACTTAAGTGAAGAGGTGAGGTCAAACATCAAAAAAAAAGAAATATTATTTGAATAATACTTAAGATCAATCCTTTTATCAGATTTCACTAGGTATAGCAATTTACTTACAACAAAGGGGTTAATACTCTTTTGGATTATATTAAAATATTCTAGTAACAAATTAATGTGTGAGTTGATAAAACCTTAGATATTTTCCAAGTATAGATACAATATTGATTGTCCAAATATATTTTTATGTATTACATTGTAGGTTTGTAAATTTGTTTATGGTGAGATTTATTTAATTTTAACTACTGTTATTCAAATTCAAAATACAGATTCCACCAGACTTTAAAAATAATAATTAAATTAGTGAAAGTAGAATAAAGAAAATTCTGGCCTGCTCGTCCTATAAGTTCTCCAACATTTTCCTACAAGCTCTCTCGGTCTCTGGAATACCCTCATGTGTCGTAACAATCAAATGAAGTTTCACTACGAAGATATTATTTTTCTGTCGTTTTGGGCGTGGAGTGTATACTCAAAATCAAGCACACGTCTTACAAAACAAAACGAGTAATAGACGTATTTTACCAAGAAAAGCTATTTTTAAACTACCTTAGAAACCTCCATAGAAAATTCTTTTTATAACCAAAAAAACATTTCTGATTTTGAGATGACAAAAAAGGATGCATTCATCAAATTTGAATAGATGAGATCTTAAAAAGGCAGCTCATCTTATTAAAAGGGTTATTTCTGACACAAATCACAAATTCTAGATTACTACGAGTTTTTAACCAATAACAAAAAAATTACCACAAGGTATAAGTAAAACCTACCGCGTTTCATAGTTTCTACCAAATGCCGATTCAAAAAATTTCGTATCCAAAGAAATAAGATCACTTTGTCTTTTCCCACAACCTAACAAATACTCTATACTTGATAAGTTCTCTTGGTGACCTAACTAGTAGGTACCAATAAATCAAAAATACTGATTTTATCAAAAGCCAGTGGCGTATCCCAAAATCAAAACGTTACAGCCTCCAAAACAGAGTATTTACGATTCAGAAGGGAATCCACAAAAAACAGCTCATTACAATCGCAGCTTTGCAATGACGGACTCAATACCACACTTAGCTCAACATTAAAATATTTAGGTTAAACAATAGAGGATAGCAACACCAATGCAAATGCACATATCGGCACTCAAGTTCGAAAAGCTAAAATTGCAATGGGTCAGTTATATCCATTAATATGCAATCACAGTAAACTCACACAAATATCAATATACTCAGCACCAGTTCAGCTCACAGAACCAAAACACAATTTTCACTCCCTGCAGATGATAAAAAACAAGTGTCTAAGAATGGCAATTACATATCAAATACCCTACCCAAAACTCGCTAGAATTTTATGGTTATATGACAAAGCTGACTTACCCACTATCAAAGACTTTGTAACTAAAATATGTACAAAATTTTACGATTGTTGTCTGCCAGAAAATCTGCGGAATGCACTCAAAGCCGTAAACTGTGCAGAAGTAACTCGAGATAGTGGCTGTAGGCTTCTGCAGGGTACGTTAATTACATAGTTGTTCATCCCTAAACCCATACATCTAAAACTAAGAGTAAATTCAGCCCAGTTTTACAGACTGGACTGAACTACCCCTAACTCACAGACAACTAACTAAATTAAAATCAACATCTGTCATGTTGACTTCTCCATAACTAAAACTCTTATCAATTATTGAGACCCTGTTTTTCAGGGAAAATCTAGCCGAAAGATTTCACGAGCCAAAACAATATACCGGGGACAATGTTAGTTCTTAAACCAGTACATATGGTTGATGCGGTAGACACAAGGATTCATCTACACTCCGAGCCGAAACGCAGGTCCAAGAATCGCCAGTCCATCGGCATTGTATTTATATTTTTATATAGGTAATCTTTAGACCAACTGTAATCAGGGTATTACAAACTCTTGTTAATAAAGTCATTTCAAACCTCAAATCTGTAAATATGACCGGTTGAAGAACTTTCAGAAATAATGTGTGATTCAATTAATGTATACATTGTGCTATAAAATTTGGAAACCCTGAACCTAAGCCACCCGTTTTTGGAGTAGATTAGTATAAATTAAAAAAAAATCTGAATATGTGAACTGTACATACCTCAAAATTTCGATGTGATATTTTATACAAAATTTCAATTTCTCACTCCTTTCATGTTCGTCTAAAACATCATCTACCTCATATAATAATTTTCTAAGATGTTTGATCTTCAACATTATCACTTCTACCACGGACATGAAAAAATGTGATAATATTACGGGAGTATATGCAATAATAAACAGCACATACGATTCGTATCCACAAATTAGAATATACAAAATTGGATGATCATCTATATCCAGAGGATTGTATAACCATTTTATAGAATTTTTTTTATTATATCTTGCACTTATGCACAATAGAAACACTGATATCGCTAAAAATACAATTGATCCATATTCAATTTGTAGTATGCGGTTTCGTTTCAGTGTCATTGCTTTCAAATCAGGAACTTGGCCAAATTTTTCACAAATAACTTCTTTTATGTATTCAACAGTTTTAGGAAAACAAAGGATAAATGTTATTTTGAGATATCCATCATTGATTACGATCAAACCACTTATCGTTGCATATACAACTTCAAAAATATTCCACTCACATTCTAAAAATAAAGTGAAATATAATATATAAATTGATTTTCATAAGCTGAGAATAATTTTACCCAGTAGTGAAACTTGATTTGAAAGAGTTCTTGGTATAACTGGTATTAGTGGAATTTATAAGGCTTAATGAAGGAGTACCTCGTTAAATTCTTTTGTTAGCTGACATCGGGGAATTTCATAGCACTGGTACTCTGACAACGTACCGATAAGAATAGATTTTTTACAGTCATCTCAAAGAAGCCTTGTGAGAGCTGTGTGTAAGCTCGAATCAATATCTGTTAACCAAGAGTGTTTAAAAAATATTTGGATTCATCTTACCACGTTCAATAGCTGTAGGTTATTCCAACAAAATAGTGCAACAAGCCATACAGCTCCGCATACGTCAGTATTTTTCCGACAAATAGAATTTGTAACTTCTTTATAACCACTGAACCTAACAATATCTGATGTTGGATCCAAGACAAATCTAAATACAATTCTTCAGATTACAATGGTTGAAACTTGACCAGGGAACATGTAAAAAGAAATGTAAACCATTGAAATAGAACCGTACGAATACAATCAGTACCGTTAAAACGAAATTAGAAAAATCCGAAGATCGCTGCACTATGCAGAAGGTGAGAACATTTTGGATAGCAATATAAATGATGATCACGCAAATTATAGACGAAAATCTGCTGCAAATTTCAATGGAACCAGAAAAATTCATATAATAATAAATAATATTCATACAACTTAACATCCCAGTTATGCTGCCCCCCCCCCAGAAATTTTCAACAAAAGCATATATGGTCGTAATGCACTGCTAATGCACCAATATGCTTCATGAATCATTTTCTTAGCACCACGTTCCCCGGGAGACTACAGCTATTTGTCTATGGGGGGGAGGGGGCAAATAGAATCCAGCCCCCCTTTCCCCCAATCGCAAATTCACAAATTCTTCACTTAGCACCATCAAGCGCTTGTGATGCACCATAATGCTCCATCAAAAAATACTTTGCAAAAAAGATATACTTCAGCAGTTACTTCTTCTAATGCACTGATTTGCACCACCAAGAAAAAGAACATCCCCCTCCCCCTACTTTGTTAAACCTCAATATATAAAGTAAAATTGCCCCCCTCCAATGATAATTTACAAGAAATATAAATCGCATCGGGCATCGGAAGCCACTTCAAATGCACTCTTATGCGCCCCCAACAACCAACAAAAACAAAATTCCTTCTCCCCCTAATTAGTTGAACCTCATTATATATAGTAAAGTTGCCCCCCCCCCCAACGAAAATTTCGGAAAAAAGTATAGGGCAGTGAAGTACACTTCTAATGCACTCATATGCACCACCAACAAAAACAGAATCTCCCATTCACCTAGTTATTTAAACCTCATTATATAATGTTGGCCCCCTTAACAACAATTTCTGAAAAAAGATTGACAAATAGTGGAGTCCATTCCTAATGTATTCTTATGCACCACCAACAAGAATATAATATTCTTGGTATATAAAAAAATAAAATCCCTTCCCATACTTAGTTAGAGCTCATTATTTGAAGTAAAATTGACCCCCATCCCACGAATGACAATTTCAGGGAAAAATACGTGGAGCAATATCAGGTTGATTATTGGAAAAATAGACATCTAAGAAGAGAAATAGGACAAACTACTTAGAACCAGTAGCAAAGTTCCTATCGACGAACTTATCGAACAAAAAAATGCTAGCGGGTTGGACTAATACAAAATGACAACGTCAAACTTATAAAAACCAATAGAAGCTATGTTACACTATCCAACATTTGCAAATTGGATTTGGTAGTGGGAATACTAGACAGCGATTTATGGTATAGTTAATCTCTCAAAGATTTGTTAACATTATTCGCCATAAATAAAAGCGAACCGGCAGCAATTGTATGTAGGTACTATTGTGAACGAGGGTGTAATACAAAAATTTACAGGCTTCCAGATGAGTTATGTTATGAAGTTATTGAATATAATAAAAACCCAAAAGATATTATCTCAGTTGTGGACAAATTCAGTGTCAAATCTTTTGATTGAAATCGTCGACTTTTACTCAGGACTAAGAGATAGATACTGTTACGAATGTGCATATGGAAAGATTGAACCTTCTCCATTTTTGTACGTGGAATTGCAAAACATTTATAATTAAGAGGCGCAGATCACATAATAAGATAGCAACTTTACTATGTATAAAGAGGTTTAACGAATTAAGGGGAGAAGGGATTTTGTTTTTGTTGGTGGTACATAAGTGCATTTGAAGTGGCTTCTGATGCCATCAATTTTTTTTTGAAAATTATCATTGGGGGGGGGGGGCAACTTTACTTTATACATTATATATTCAATCATAAAAATTGTGAATTGTTGCAGTTCGGAGGCTGTATCGTGCTAACAAGACATATTACGAAAAGTGGCCAGCGACAACGACGACAACGACGACGGCGCTGACAAACGAAAAAATAACTCAAAATATTTTTGGGGTAGATCAATACTTTTCTCCACGACTATATAACTATGCACGAATTATTTTTACATATTTAGCTAAATAATGATATAAATTCTTCACATTAGTGAAGTATGAAAAATAATTCACTCTCGCTAGCCAATCACATTCTATGATTGTCAGAAATCACGCTAAAATGAATCAATCAAATCGTCTCTTTTAAAACGTCAATACCCAACTACGCAAATCGCTTCTGACAGCGCGTCGTTTGAAACGTCAAAATAATCATATAATCATAATTTTACGTATATATAAAGAATAAAATGGACAACAGTAGCGATAGTGAAGATTTAGTATGTACGCCTCCCGAAATTAAACAAATTGCTCAATCATCCACAATGAATTTGCTACCAGAGAGATCAAAGCTAGACTATAATAATATTTATGAATCATTTTTAGCATGGAGACATTCCAATAAAGTAAATTCCTTTTCGGAAAAGGTTCTCCTAGCATATTTCACAAAACTTTCCGAAAAATATGAATCTTCTCCTCTATGGAAAATATACTGTATACTAAGAAGTACATTAAATGTTAATAATAAAATACACATTGAAAATATTTCAAAATTGCGGGCGTTCCTTAAACGAAAAGGAGAAGGATTTCAAGCAAAGAAATCGAAAACGTTTACCTCAGAAAAAATTACAACTATTCCAAAATTCACTATAGATTTTATCCCTTGATAATGAATAAAAATTATTCGAAAGCTCGGGAATAAATATCTGAAAGAATTTACTCTGGACTCTTATTGCCACATCCCCACGAAAATATCCATTACAAACAAGTTGGCAAATATCTTTGTTCAAATGATATATATATATATATATATATATATATATATATATATATGTATGTATATATATACAGGGTGTCCCGGGACTAATGGGAAAAAAGTCAGGAGCGTATAATCTGAGCCAAAATAATGTTAGTACTTCATATAAACTTTTTCTATGCAGGCCCTCGTTTTCGAGTTATAGGCCTCCAAAGTTTTAATTTTGAATTTGGTTTTTATTTTTATTTTTTTACTAGTTATTTTATCTTTATAAAATTTACGGCAAAGCTATAATATACGTGTATGTTTATTTTGGAAAGGTAAACAGTTTTACAGTAGTGCCTTGAAGCCAGGGACGGACTACTCGCAATAGTTAGTGATCCAAAAATTTTGCAGAGATGGCACACCCTGTATGAAATTATCGAAATTGACTTCCTCACACATTAAGCTAACGAAAAGGTACTTTTGTTGGAATTCTACAAAATAAGCCGTTTGGCTAATATTTACAGTTTTATTAATGCACTATGTACCAATTTACGCATTCATATTACACAACGAGGTAAAACTAACTTATTAATACTATGTCCAAGATTTGCCTACAGTACTACAAAAAAATAATTTAATGATAGCAAGAAGATAAAAAACATTAACGACGTATCAATTCGTAAGTTGGTAAAAACTTTTTAAAAGTGTTTTTACCGTTTATAAAGTAACCATAGGATTAGTTGTCAAACGTTGTGTAGAATAGTTCGTTGTCATTACTTGTCAATAATTCATAAGTCCTCAATTTAACTGTTACAATGGCAGAATTCACTTTTATTGAGTATGCAGATATGCATTTAATGTATGGACTGGCTTCTGGAAACTGTTTAGAGGCCAGAAGGCTTTATGCAGAACATTTTCCAAACAGAGCATTGCCAGACAGACGAATGTTTGAGCGTATTGATCTCAGGTTACGAGAAACAGGTATGAATAAGTAAATGTAATTTTCCATGTATAGAAAACAAAATTTTAAATTTTAGGAAGTTTTTTGCGAATAAAAAGTGGAGAAGGTCCAGTACGAAGCGTACGTACTGTGGCAGTTGAACAAGATTTGTTAAATGCACTTGATAATGAACCATCAACGAGTTTACGAAAATTATCAAGAGAACATAACGTCTCGAAATCAGTCGTTCATCGCGTCCTAAAAGAACAGCTGTTATATCCTTTTCATATGAAAAAAGTACACAGTATGACAGTGGCTGATTATCCTGCACGACTTGAGTATAGCCAGTGGTTTCTGCGACAACAACAAGCAGACAATACATTTATTAGTAACGTTCTCTTTACGGTTTCACCAGAGATGGAGTCATAAATTCTCATAATATGCATTTATGGGATGATGTGAATCCACATGGCATTATCCAAACTAGGAACCAGCATAGATTCATGGTTAATGTTTGGACAGGAATAGTTGGCAATCATTTGATAGGGCCATATTTTATTGACGGTACTTTGACCGGTCAGAGATATTTGGAGTTTTTGCAAAATGAGTTATGGAACCTGTTTGATGATGTGCCACTACAAACTCGTAGGAATTTATGGTTCATGCATGATGGGGCTCCTCCTCATTTCAGTTTAGATGTTCGACAGCATTTACACACAAGGTTTCCTAATAGATGGATTGGCCGTGGAGGCCCTTTTCAATGGCCACCGCGATCAGGAGACGTTAATCCTATGGATTTCTTTCTCTGGGGTTATCTCAAAAGTAAGGTATACGCAACACCCGTGCAAACAAGGCAAGATTTAATAGACAGAATTGTGTTACACTGCAATGTTATTAGAAATAATATGGGACTGCTCTTTCAAGTGCAAAGAAACAACCTTCGTAGACTTAGAATGTGCGTGGAAGTGGGAGGAGCTCATATTGAACATTTATTAAAATAACGTTAGTTTTATTGTTGTTTAGGAATTAGTTTTAGTCCAATGTTTTATAAATTGTGTTTTTTTAAGGTTTCTTAATAGTTTAATAATTTTGTGTTCGTAATTTTGATTAAAAGCAACTGATTACGTTGTTTGCGTACCTATTCAATTCCTATTAAATGAGTTCTTAATGTTTTTATCATCTGCTATCATCAAATCATTACTTTTCCGCCTAACCTATCTAATATGCGAGAAAAGTATTGGTTTACCCCAAAAAAGTTGGAATTTTGACAAAAATTTTTGAGTTATTTTTATGCTTTCCATCAACAACAACACGAAAAAACGGTTTTTAGAAAAAAAATCCTGTGTGTATGTCGTCGTCGTTGTCGTCGGCCACGATACAGCCTCCGGAGTGCAATGAGTCACCAATTTTATGATGGAATATTATTAAGGATATGTCACAAATAAACACTATTGATTTTCAGCTCATCAGAGCCAGTACAGCGGGTGCTATGGTACTTGAAGTACGGCCTTTTGACATTTTTTGAGAAATTTCAGTTTGTTAGCACAATACAGCCTCCGGAGTTCAACAAGTCACCAATTTTATGATTGAATATCATTCAGGACATCTCACTGATGAATCCTATTGATTTTGAGATCCCCAGAGCCAATACAACAGGGCTACAGTATTTTAAGTACGATATTTTTGTCATTTTTGGAGAAGTTTCAGTTTGTTAGCACGATACAGCCTCAGGAGTATCTCCAAGTGAGCAATTTTATGATTGGATATTATTCAGAGCGTCTCAGAGATGAACCGTATCGATATTCAGCTCACTAAAGCCAGTACAACGGGTGCTTTGGTACTAGAAGTACCAAATTTTTGTCATTTTTGGAGAATTTTCAGTTTGCTAGCACGATACAGCCTCCAGAGAATATACGGTTGATCAATTTTATGATTGAATATTGTTCAAGGTGTCTCACAGATGTGCCCTATTGATTTTCAGTTGACTTGAGCGAGTACGGCTGGTCCTATAAATCCAGATATACTAAATTTTTGGTTGTTTTTGAAAAAATTTCGGTTTGTTAGCACGATACATCCTACGAAGTGTATACAAGTAACAATTTTATAATAGAATATTGTTTAGGACCACAGATGCGGAAAAGTTAGTTTTAATCTTTAAAACCGTTTATTTTTTTGTAATACTGTAGGTAAATCTTGGACATCGTATTAATAAGTTAGGTAAATTGGTACGTAGTACATTAATAAAACTGCAAATATTAGCCAAACGGCTTATTTTGTAGAATTCCAACAAGAGTACCTTTTCGTTAGCTTAATGTGTGAGGAAGTCAATTTCGATAATTTCATATAGGGTGTGCCATCCCTGCAAATTTTTTGGATCACTAACCATTGCGAGTAGTCCGTCCCAGCCTTCAAGGCACTACTGTAAAACTGTTTACCTTTCCAAAATAAACATACACGTATATTATAGCTTTGTCGTAAATTTTATAAAGATCAAATAACTAGTAAAAAAAATAAAAATAAAAACCAAATTCAAAATTAAAACTTTGGAGGCCTATAACTCGAAAACGAGGGCCTGCATAGAAAAGTTTATATGAAGTACTAACATTATTTTGGCTCAAATTATACGCTCCTGACTTTTTTCCCATTAGTCCCGGGACACCCTGTATATATATATATATATATATATATATATATATATATATATATATATATATCTCGGAACTAAAGTAACAAATTTAATTGTTTCACTTAGATGTAAAAGTTTGAAATTAGTATTTCTTTTTTGGTTGCATTAATCATAGGTGTTATGGGTGCTTGTCGTAATAACGAAATATTCAAGACCTTAATTCAGCTCTTTTAATAACCACACCTGACACTAAAACAAAGATTGTAAGAAAATCTACAGTGACAGGTGTATTTGATGAAATAGGCAAATAGTATATAGCACTACGCCCAACTAATGTAACAAATGCTTCTTTCTTCTTTAACTACCAACGCGGCAAATGTACTGTTCAGAGAATTGGCATCAACAAATTTGCATCAATGGGCCGACAAATAGCAGCCTACTCAAACTTACCAAATATAAATCTGTACACCGGACATAGTTTTCGTAGATCTTCTGCCACACTATTAATTTTGATGCGGGGAAGATATTACAGCTCTCAAACGGCACGGTGGCTGGAAACGTACATCCGTAACTAAGGGCAGCCTGGATGACTCAATGACAAATAAAATGAACACTGCGAACAAAATAAATCAAACCGGAATCACCCAAGTACATACAGCACAGACTAGCAGTACAAGCACTACTAGTTTTAATCATAATTCAGTTCCAACCTCATTAAATATTAGCAATTGTAATAACTTTACCATACATTTTGCAAAAAAATGAATCTAAATTAAGTACCTATATTTATGTTATCTCTATTATTATTCCTAATAATATTATAATTTCATTTAAAAATGTGAAGGTTTCTATTAAAAATTTGAGTTACCTTATTCATGTTCTTTACATTTTCATAAATAAATGTGGTCGATAGCTTAGTTGTAGAGAGATACTTGACTCTTACACGCGGGAGATCGAGGTTCGATTCCCAATAGAAGAATTTTTTTATGCATAGTCGTGGAGAAAGTATAGTCTTTTACTTGCGTAGAATGGTTATTATTCACTTGGATGATTCCAAAACTCACTTGCTGCGCTCGCTCGTTTTGGATACTTCATCCGCGTGAATAATAGCCATCATTCTACACTCGTTGAAGAATATACTGATCTCGCATATTAGATAGGGTTGGGCGGAAAAGTAATAACTTTCAACACACTGTATTTCCTAAGCCATCAACATTTGGTTAAGGCATGTTTGAGTCAATCATCATTATTTAACCCGTAGTACCAGTTAAGTATAATCCCATTGATGATGGAACACCTTGTATTTACCAAAATGTTATATTGTTATCATAATATGGTATTTATACTTACCTTCACAATACAAATTGTGTAGAATGGTTATTATTCACTCGGATGATTCCAAAACTCACTTGTTTTGATAATGAATAAAATCAAGGCTGGCAATATCAGTAGATACATCATAATTGCTGGTAGAAATGCTCGAAATAGAGAACAAATTGAAGGGTCTTTTTCAATATTCGGGCAGAGAAAATGTTTTTTTAGAAAGTGTACAGATAACTCTATCATTATTACAGAATTATGTTAGTAAGTTCTTTCAAAATAATTAGCAAAGTGGTAAATTTCATAATGGTATCTATTTTATATCAAGTCAAGATGATATAAAATACTATTATAGGAAATCATCAGTTCAAACATTGATTTAGATTCCATTATAAAATTTGCTTTGCACTATTAGCTCTATAACTCAGTCAATATAGTCCAAAAATAATGGTAAGTCATAATAATTTCCAGAGAACTGTAAATTAGTGCAGTGCGGTCTTAAATACAACATTCCATATAATTTATTAAGAATCTCTATCCATCCCATCTCTAAAGTAGTTTATTAAAGGTTAAATATATATATATTCCCTTTTCAATGAATGACAAACATTGTATGTAGAAAGGTCAAACACACGATGTAGGTCATAATTTTTCCTCCGACATTATAATGTCAAATACACTCATGGACAGAATTATCGAATATTTTTAATTTTTCATAATTTCTGGTTGAAAAAATAAATTCTGATGAATCAAGTCATTCAAGTACTATCATTTACGAGAAACTGTTTATTTTAAAATATTTCAGTGAACAATCTCAAGTTTTAATCAGAAGACAATCCTGAAAAAAAATTAATGCTAAATGTTATGAAAATTAAGGATATTTACATCATATTTAAATACTAAATGGAGGACAATTTGTCTTTTCGTTAATCAAAATTAGAGCACAGTTAGTAACGAGTTTTCCCCACTCGAGCACTAATTACTGCTTCCATTCTTCTCGGCATGCTACTAAGGAGGTTCTGGATAAATTGTTGAGGAATTGCATTCCACTCTTCTTGTGCAGCAATTCGAAGTTGGTCTATTGTACTTGGAACAGGATTTCTTCGTCGTATGCGGCGTTTAAGATAGTCCCATGTATGTTCTATTGGATTTAAGTCGGGGCTATATGATGGCCAATCTAATCTTTGAATATGGACCGCATCAACGTAATTAGTCACTACGTCAGCAGCATGCGGTCGAGCATTATCGTGCATTAATATGAATTCTTCATATTCAATATAGCCGGCATATGGCAAAACATGATCTTGAAGTATGTTTTCATTATACAAGTCACTTGTCGTTCATCCAATCACTTCTACGAGTTCAGTGCGTCCCTCCCAAGAAATACCGCCCCAGAGCATTATACCACCACCGCCAAAACTAACGGTCTCTATGAGATTGCAGGCAGCATATCGTTCTCCAACTCTTCTGTAGACGTGGTTTTGTCCATCTTGCTTCCATAACTAAATTCTAGTCCCATCCGTATAAAGAATATTTTTCCAATTCTCCATATCCAACTGAATATGTCTTCTAACAAATACTAATCGTCGGGTTTTGTGATTTTGGAGAAGACGTGGAACTTTGGCGGGCCGTCTTGGCTTTAAACCTGCTTCTTTTAATCTTCGCCTAACTGTTTTTAACTTACATTAATTTGTGTTACATTTAGTAAGTTATTTTTGAGATGCGTCGATGTCAATGTGCGATTTCGTGTAGAATTAAGTATCAAAAATGGATCATCAATTGCTGTTGTACATCTCTTGCGCCCTTGACTAGGTCTACGTACGAAAATTTCCAGTCTCTTCATAACTTTCTAAAATATTCGATACTGTAGATTGACCTATCCTGAGACGTCGTGCGATATCCTTTTGCTTATATCCTTCGTTATATAGAGTTACAATTTGCACCGCTTCAACTTCATTGCAGTGTCTAACTGGTGGCATACTGATGTTTTCAATAGCAACAAACACAAACACTATTTTATATTACTTAGTTAATTACACTACAGTAAAATAATTCCAAGCCTAATTCACTGTAATTCATAAAATATGTAATCAATTGTTTATTATAAACGCACAAGAGACAATAATTTGCTCCATAAATGTCAATTAAACGTCAAAATATGTTAAATCAAATGAGTAATCAGCCTACTAGATAACTAATATCAGCACATGTAAGTTTACGGCGATTATTTAAATTTATTTTGAAATAATAATTACTACAAAAAATATTCGATAATTTTGTCCATGAGTTTATTAAAAAAATGGTTATGCCATGTAACACGGTAGTTCATGTCACCAGACGTTTAATATAAGTAAAAATACAGAAGTTACATTTCAATGTTATGTGAGAAATATCATAAGAAAAAATTAAATACTTCTGAAAAACCCATTTTAAGTACCATTATTAAGCAATCTGCCGAACGTGATAATGTATCAAGAGCGACTGGTGGTAACCGTTTCTCCACGGTGGTTTCACTTGAATTGTCAAGGCCAAATTAAAATTTTAGTTCCATTCCTAATTGTAGAGGTCGCAAATCTGACGTTTCAACGAAGATCCTAGTGGTGCAGTTTTGTAGTGTTCGTTTTGAATTGATAAATAATTAAAGTTTATTTAGTTTAATTTGTTCTTCGGTAGTTATATTTTTATTAAGTTGTATTAATTTGTTGATAAGTTTCTTTAATATGACTTTAATCAAGTGTTGTGTCCATGATTGTGACGAAAATAGACATTCATCTGATATTAGACATAGGTTTCCAAATCCAGATTTAATCCGATTTAGAAAGTGGGTAGATGCAATCAACAATACCACCTTAATAAATATGGATCCTGCAATAATGTATGCTTCAAAAAGAGTCTGCCACCTACATTTCGAAGAAAAATTTATTTCTATCATGTCAAATAGACTGCATTCAAATTCAGTACCAACATTAAATTTAGGAGGTGAGTTATTTTATTTGTAATCTTAGATGTTCTGAAAACTTTAAATAGGAATGTTTATAAATGAAAATGATTAATATGTAATTTCCATTATGCTCTTTCTATTCTGACTACCCATTCTATAACTGTATAAGTGATTTTATTTATTTTTTCTTTTACAGGCAACATAAATATATTGCAAATGTATAACTTGCCATCAACATCAAGTTCTATGGAACCTTATACAGACCCTGAAGTATCTTCACATATCGAAGACATCCAGAAATCTTCCCTACATAATTCTGATGGTGTTGGGACAGTACATATAAATGGTAAAATATATTTCAAAGTTTTGAGGAGTTCACAACCGGTTTTAAACATTTTACCTAATCATCTGTAACATTTAGTAGTTCAAATTAATTAGTTCAGTATAATTGCATACAATTTATTTTTATTTTACAGAACCTGATGGGACAAATCCATACAAAATTTTTAAAAATATTGTACCAAAACAAACTGTAACACCCAGGAAATGTAAATTATATAGGGCAATGCAATATTTTCACAAAAAATATAGTATAGAGAGAAACCGCACACATTCAATTAAAAAAAGACTTTTTGATGCTGGAAAGTGTTCCAAACCAGCAGAGTTATTAAAGTGTTACGTGATTTGCTTTTGTCGTTCCCAACACTCAATAACTTTCACTTATAACACAAAAGATCAACTGTTTGATACAATCAACAAGATAAGAGATTTAGAAGTGGTTCTTGATCATGCACTTACCTTTAACCACCACATCACTACTGTGGTGCATAAGTCCTTGAAAATGTTGGGTTTCGTTAAGCGAAATATTCGTGATTTTATATTAAACTTTTATATTTTTCTATAGTTAGGTCTCACCTTGATTACTGTTCTGTATGATCTCCACCTTACTTCGTTAACATTATAAAACTCGAACATCTTCAGAACAACTTTATACGCTATATTACATTTAAGCTACATGTGTATAATGACTATGCTGCGTGGCTGCAGCAGCTTCGAATCTCCTCTCTTGAGAACCGCAGGAAAGAGAAATATCTTACATTAGTTTTTATTATCATAAATGGTACACTGTGCGTAATATAAAACTGATACAACTACTATAATCGACGATATTGTGTTTTCAAAAGTGTCAGTGATGAACTAGTTATGATATAATTTCCAGGACAGTGATGCTAGCTGAACAAAAATATTAGTAGATGTAATGATAAAAGTAAATTTTGTAAAGCAATAGAACGCGATGGAAAAAATACAAATTCATTACAACATTTTTACAAAAAGACTAACTGGCTTAAATTTAGAAATAGTAATATTTTAATAAATATAAAAATGTTACATTGTTACTGGTTGGAATATTTTTTAATATGTAAGGTTTATTAGATGACTCACTTAAAAACAGGTAGAACAAGGATCAGACTGTTGTTAGAAAAATAGGAGATGGAAGACTAGTTTTAACTAGAATAGAGCTAGACAAAGCTTTAACTGATTATTTATACGGAAATCCCTATAATACGGCAAGACATGCAAAAGTAGCAGTGAACTTCATTGCTTCAGTAATAACTGCATTGAAAATAATTATCCAAAAATGGGCTGGTACCGTAAATAATGCGCCTTGACAAATTCGACACATGATATTCATTGTCATTTTAATTAGTTAGGTTTACATTGGAAAAAAAAGTGTACCAGTTTTATATGACGCGAAGTGTACATATAACTGTCCTCAACTTCTAAATAAAATTAGTTTACTTGTTCCATCGCAGACCACTAGGCAAAATCGAACACTACACATACCTTTTCACAGATATAATTGCATACTACACAATACATATCTTCCTAGATCTATAAGACTCGCACACTCACTGTAAGACCTTTCACTTTTTGATGCCTCAATCACTAAATTTAAACGCTTTATTCGTGATTTGAATGTTCACTAATTTATATTTTGTCAACCCATGATTTTTGTGTATCTTGTTTCAATAACTGTATTCATTGTAGTGTATATATGTTTAGATTTGTCTACACTATATATTTTGCTCACTTTTGTATTTTATATAATTTTAAAGGGCTTGCCCGTGAATAAATGAATGATTATTGTTTATCCTTTGTTTTTTCGTATATCCTAAAGCTTTTCTTATTATCTAATGATTTAATGTTTTCCACTAGTCTGATAAGTGCCATTTATTATATTATGAACGTGCGTGCTTTTACGGTAAATAAATGATTTTTATTTTTTTTATTGGAAGATATTTCCATGGAAATATGCCATATGATATGGAAGTGTTTTTCCTGACCATATTATCTTCCCTTGTAGCTTCAAGTATCATCTTATAGGTGACAGTATAAATTTTCCTAAATTATACTCACTTTTGGGTCCTATAATTTGATAATAATTGGAAGAAACTAATCTTAATGAGACTGAGTAAACAGAAAGTATACAGTATTTCTAGCGACGTTATTTTCTGGTTACAGTGCAACCAGAATATAGCCGAATTGAAATACTGAAATAATTGCTTCACAAATCACCCACCTTAATTGCTTAAGAGCATTTAAATTAACCGCCAAATCCTACATTTTAAATTTGCCTCGAATAATTAGTTCCATTCCTAATTGTACGCGGCGCTCCACTTTTTAGTTTGACATTTTAGTGTTGTGAGATAATATATCTATAAGGTGGGTGATTTGTGCGTTTCTCTGAAGAAAGATAAAATACAGAAGCGATTCTTACTTGATAGTATGAAGAATCTTTATATTTCGTTTAATAAACGAGATAATCATAATGAAATTTACTGTTCCGACCGTTACTCTGTGGAATGTACCCATATTACTTTTTTAAATGAAACTAACGGTTTCTAGATAATTCCATAATATATTGAAAAAATATTAAGAATTCTTGCCTCGAGCCAATCTCTTCTTTTCATGTATTCCGGGCATATTTCTGCGTTGGGTGGTCGCCTTTACAGTTGGCATATTTTGCCGGTTTGGTGGATTCTTTTGGACATTGCTGGGCACAGTTTGATGTGGCATGACCCCAGAGTTGGCATATATCACATTGTATTATGAGCTTGGTTTTCCGACGATGCTGCCACTGTATTCTGGTGTGTTCCAGCACTCTTACATTTTTATATAAAAAGTCGAAGTGATTTTGGGTTCTGCTATAATGAGGTACAGCGGTCTTGCTCTTGTAGTCATTCTATATTCATCTTATAGGACTATTTTGTATACTTTTGTGAGTTCCTTTATCTCGTCTATGTGTAGTCCTTCGGCTTATCCCCTTAGTACAAATCCGTGAGTCTTCTCTTCTTTCCTAGAGTACGTGTGGAAAGGAACTTTTTCTGTTCGCAATATTTGTTTTAGTTTGTCAAAGTCTTCGACGTCTTTTATAAAAATTTTTTTATTCAGTTTAACGTTCTCGTCAACTGTGGCCATTTACACATTTACGATGAATTATACAATTTCTATGTATTATAAAATTCCAATGGATTTATAAATTGCAATGGATTATACGATTAAAGATAAAAGAAAGAGTAAACTATAACAATGGTCAGAAATATATCAAAATTATTTTTTGGTTCATATTTTGTTATAAAGTTGTCCTTTAATAGTTTGATAACAGCGATGATTTTATGCGGATCATTTAATATGATTTGAAGATCTTCTTCGATATTTAGTTGCTGTCTTCTCATTGTATGCTGATGGCATTCAGTCAGGATGTGTTTACCGGTCAGGAGGTATTGGCAGAATTCACACATTGGTTTACCACTTGTTGCCATTAGATAACCATGCGTTAGTTTTGTATGGCCTAATTTTAGTCTTCTTAGAATGACCATCTCTTTTCTAGAAAGTTCGGGGAAGGTCGGTCGGATTTGGTAGAGTTTTATATGGTTTTGGCGCCAATGTAATTGCCACCTGCTGTTTGTTATTCTCTTTATTTCCGATTTCATATCCTAACCAGTAGTGGATGTAGCAGATTTTTTTTACATAACTATCAGCGAGCTAATTGCCTGTTATGCTGATTTGTGAAGGTATCCAGATCATAGTGACTGTTACACCCTGAGAGAAAGGATTTTGATATGTATTATATATCTTTTGTACAAGGGTATGATCAGTGAATATGTTGCGTATGGAATGGATTGCTGCTAAAGAGTCTGTACTAATGGCAATATTCTTATTTGTTGGAGTGAGGCTATTGAAGACTAAAAGTATGCTGAATAGTTCGCCGGTGTGGACACTGCAATGGGAGAGGATACGAGATGAGTTTACGGGGTTAGAGGTAGTTGTGACAGAACAGCCTACACCAGTTTCGTTTTTTGAAGCGCCCGTGTGTAGTACCGGATAATAATTGTTTGTTTGAATGATTTCCATAAAATTTTGGATTATTAGGTCCTTTGAGGTGTCATATTTGTCATAATTACTCAGGAAGGTATTTAAGCGAGGAATATGATTATGCCAGGGGGGGGGGAAGATGGACTTGGAAACGGAAGTGTATGTGATAGGTTGATGTTCCTTATTATTGGCAAGAGAAGATGTGGGTTAGATTTTAATTTTGATTGATTGGGTTGATTGTTTGGGATATTGGTAAGGAGAGCATGCGTAGGATTTGAGGGGTTCGATGCTGCTGATGCTGCATATGTGAGGAGAAGCTGTTGACGTTCAGCCAGAGAGGTGGTTCATTAGCTTCGATATAAAGACTTTCTGCTGGGCTGGAGCGAAAGGCTCCTAGACACAAACGTATGGCGGTGTTATGCACATAGTTTAGTAGGTTTAAATATGTTTTGCTAGCAGACATGTAAATGAAACTAGCATAGTCAATTTCGGAGCGTATTAGGGCTTTGTATACTTTAAGGAGGGTATTTTCATCTGCACCCCAGTTATGATGCGCAATAGTTTTAATGATATTTAGTCTTTGAAGGCATTCACCCTTAATATACATAATGTGCTGTTTCCAAGTAGGACGTGAGTCAAAAATTAATCCCAGTATTTTACATTGTTCAACAACAGGAAGAGAGGAGTCATTAATTAGGATGCAAGGAGTTTCAGATGGAGGTAACCTGCTGAATTTGATAACTTTAGATGTTTGAGGACATAGAGTTGAACCTAGGAGCTTCATTCTGCTGTATAATAGGTTTACTGCATTTTGCAGCAATGAGAATATATTGGGTGTAAATTTTCCATGGCAATATAATACTAGATCGTCAGCATATAGGGTGTGTTTGACAGGACTTGGGAGGTACGAGCTAAGTTTATTCAGTGAAAGAATAAATAAAGTAGGACTTAGGACGAAGCTTTGAGGTACACCGTCTCTTTGCATGAGGGGAGAGGTGAGGATACCACTACCGGATACCTGGAACTTTTTGGTGGATAAAAAGTTTTAAAAGAAGGATAGAATGTTGCCTTGAACGCTGTATTGTTTTAATGTATTGATTATCGCTGTTCTGCATATGGTGTCAAAAGCTCCCTCTATATAAAAAATGGCTGCGATCATGTTGTGTTTATCATTCATTGCATCAGCTATATGTGTTTGAAGAAGCACCAGGTTATCGTTGGTAGAGCGGTGAGGTCTGAAGCCCGATTGGGCTTAGAGATAATTTTATGTTTGTTTAGAAACCACAGGAGTATTTTATTTATCATTTTTCCATAAGTTTGCACATGGTGCAAGTCAATGGGATGGGTCTATAAGATTAAGGTGATGATGAAGGATGGTCGGGTTTATTGATGGGCAGGATAATAGAGTTGAGCCATTGTTTAGGGAAAGTATGTGATGTCCAGACGTTATTAATTTCAAGACGTTTATACAGGCATGGTGTTGTAAGTTTTTTTGAGGAAAATGTAGGGGAGGTAGTCGGGGCCTGGAGCGGTGTTTTTGCAGGAATTGAGAGCAGATGATAGTTCGAAATAGTTGAAAGAAGTATTCAAGTAATTGACGTCTTGTGTTATAGTTGTTGGTAGGGGGAGTGGTTGGAGAGTATTTGCAGATAATGTTGATAGAGAATTATTCCTGCTTTCAAATTTTTCTTCAAAGCTTTGAGCTAAACAGTTAACAATTTGTAAGTTATCAGTAATTACTAAGCCATTGCCTTTACTAAACTAGGAATATTGGGATTCGTTTTATTTCCTTGTATTTGTCGAATTTTTTTCCATGCTTGACTTGGATTTGTATCTTAAGTCAAAGATGATACGTAGTTTTGCCATGAAGATTTTTTTCTTTGTTTTATTATCAATTTGGATTTAACTTTGGCTTTTTTCAGAAAGATTATGTTTTCTTGTGTTCTGTTTCTGCGGAATTTTTTAGGGCGATTTTGCATTGCTCAACAGCTTTTTCACAGGAGGTATTCCACCAAGGTACAGTTTTCTTTAATTTTCTTTCCAATGTGGGTTTCTGCAGCAGAAAATATTACATGAGTGAATGCATTGGTAGAGTCATCGATGCTGTCATATATAGGGATTTAGGGTACATGGGCTTCGGTTTGGGAGAGGTGTATCCTACCCAGTTAGCTTTTTCAATACGCCAAAAACTTCTTGTAGAGACTTGGTTGCAACTGTTCGTATTATTGGTAATAATGATGGGGAAATGGTTGCTATCGTGCAAGTCATCATCAGTAGACCATGTAAGTGAAGGGGCTGATCTAGGATCGCATATACTTAGATCAATGGCAGATAATGTCCCAGAGGATATATTAAGATGTGTATCTGAACCATTATTTAGTAGACATGAGCCGGATATGTATTAAGTACACTCTCTACTGTTTTGCCTTTTCCAAATGTTTGATTGGAGCCCCGCATGGTATTATGAGCATTAAAAGCGCCTACAGGGATATATGGAGAGGGTAGCTGATAGATAAGGTCTACCAGTTCTTCTTCTTTTAGAGGGTGGTCTGAAGGGATGTATATCCTACAAATTGTGGTTTTATATGGGCACCAAGTAATTACGGCAATGGCCTCAAGATTGGTTTTAATAGTGTGATGAGTTGAATATAGGTTACTGGATACCAGTATTGACGTCCCTTCACTTGCTCTAGAGCAACTGGTACGGATAAATGATACCCTTCACATTTTTTTAGATGAGGTTGATTAGTAAGCTTAGAATTGGTTTCCTGTAGGCATAAGATGTCAGAGTTAGTATAGTATATATAGTATAGTATATATGACATTGTATTCTTAGCTTCGTTTTCCGACGATGCTGCCACTGTATTCTGGTGTGTTCCAGCACCCTTACACTTTTATATAAATAGTCAGAAGTGATTTTGGGTTCTGTTATAATGAGGTACAGCGGTTTTGCTTTTGTAGTCATTCTATATACATCTTTTAGGACTATTTTGTATACTTTTGTGAGTTCCTGTATCTCGTCTATGTGTAGTCATTCGGCTTATCCCCTTAATACAAATCCGTGACTCTTCTCTTCTTTCCTAGAGTACGTGTGGAAAGGAACTTTTTCTGTTCGCAATTTCATGAATATAATTGTTGAGTTGACGGTGTACTTGATTTCCAATGCTTTTGAGATATAGTCTCTTGATTTAAGTAACATGTCTTTATGTGCCGATACGTTGCCATCGATCACAATCGGAGGTGCGGGATGTAGCGCTTCTCTACTGCTGTTGTTACTGTTGCTCTTGACTGGCTCTTTTTTGTATTGTGAGTACTGTTTATATCATCTCAACTAGAAGCTGAAACATTAAGTGAAGGGAATTCAATATTTTGTTTCTCCCTTAGTAGTTTTTTTGGGTTTCATCTTCCGAGTTCACAGATAAAGTGTCGTATCTATTGCTTGTTTTGGTTATCCGTTGTCCAATAGTCTCATTGATTAAATTGTTAAAATATGTTATCTTTTTTGGTTTCATAAATATCTTCTACTTGTTTATTTTTGTTCAACATGTCCATCTCTCGAGGTACATTAATTTTCTTGAATATTTTTTCATACTGTGTGGCAAAATTATCTCTGGGTACCTTTGTTGTAGAGGTTTCAGCGTTTTCTACCTCTCATGCCCAAGATAAGTTATGGTTATGAACCTCGGCTTGCGTGATTGTCATTTTAAGTGGATAATGTTTTACGCCTTGTTACTTGAAGTTTCCGATGAGCTGGGTTGATAGCCATCGATGTATTCTTCTATGTTATTTGGTTCCTTCAATTTATTCCCTCGTGTAGATCTGTCTGGTGTTGAGATTCTGTTAGAAGTTTGTTCTCGACAGGGAGCAATTGAAAACTCTAGGCTAGGGGCTATTGTGAGGTTAGTTCATATACACTTTTCTATTGTATCAGCCTTGGTCGTCACGGTTTTCTAGATACTTATTTTTCTCGTATTCTGAAGTCTCATTGCTCTGTTCTATTCGCTTTTTATTTACCGGACTTTCTATATACTTCTAGTTTTGAGTTTCCTTGACACTTTTCTTTGTCTAGACTCTCTAGATACTTTCCTTTGACTTTAGTTAATTCTAAATCCTTGTTCACTTTATACAAGTTTTGGGGATGTTTAAAGTATTTGTGTTAATATTAGTGGAAATAGTATCTACAGTTCTTCGTCATCAAGGAAAACTAGTTGATCAACATTTTTATTTTAAGTTCTAATATTTTGTTCTTTATACTTTTTAGTTCTTCTGTATATTTTGAGGTGTTTTGGGAATCTTGTGTATAGCCGGCGTTCCGTGGTTCGTTGTCTTCTTTTGGTGAGATAGAATTTACTGTATCTTTCGAAACACCATTTTTTTGTGTTTGTTTTTTGAGGATTTATTTTTCTATGAGTGTGTATTAGTTTGTATATTTTTATTGTTCTAGTTGCAAACGTTATTTTGCGTGTGCAGGTTAGCACTGTCAGTGAATGTTTAAGGTTATTTTTAACACTCACACTTTCATCACTATTTAAGTTCTCACTTAAAAAGATGTTTGGATTTATATTATTTAATTCACGAATCTTTTTCCTTATTCGGCAGATGTAATCAGTGGGGTATGGAGTACCCGTGATTGGGGAAGAAGGTAATGGAAAGAAATTGATTGATCATTCAATAGTTTCCTATAATTATTTATCTGATAGTTAAATTAAAAAAATAAAAAGCGATTTTACGAGCACTTTGAAATCAAATATAACTACGTCTATACAAATTAATTGTTAGATTGGAAGTGATTCAGATCTAAAGCTTAACCAATCGCAATTATCACCTAAGGTACTAAAAAAGAACAACTATGTCACTCTATTAGATTTTTTACCATAATATGAGGGGAGTCAAGGAATTATGGAAAAAATATCAATAATAACACTAATATGACAATACCTTGATTTGTTATATTTAGTTATTCATATATATATATATATATATATATATATATATATATATATAATAGTTCTTTCCTCAATCTTAGCACAGTTAATAATGGAACATCTGGAGGAATGCGTACTAGGGAATTTAGATTTTAATGTATTGTTTTTTAAACGATTTGTTGACGATTGCATAGCGGCTATTCCGTCAGATGAAATTGATAATATGTTAAATTCTTTTAATAGTTTCCATCCAAAACTTAAATTTACAATCAAAACAGAGAACAATGCAATACATTTTCTAGACCTAACATTAATTCGAACCAATGACAACAAAATAAAAACCAAACTATATCAAAAAGAGACATGGTCCGGCCGATATCTTAATTACTATTCTAATCATCCGAATGCACAAAAAAACAGTGTAATTTTAGGATTGACGGACCGAGCTATAAAACTTACTTCTCCAGAATAACGCCAGGAAGTTTTAAAACATATCAAAAACACCCTAAAAAACAATTTCTACCCGATAAAAAACATAGAACGAATTTTTAAACAACGCACATACAAATTGTACAACAATAATAAAAATAATCAAAAACAAACTCAAATAAATAATAACAGATACATATCAATTCCATACACAAACCGTCAGAAAAACTGAAATACGTTTTATCTAAACACAACATTAACGTATGTCACAGAACTCAAAATACCTTATCGCCATTGTTCACTAAACTGAAAAGCCCAATTACAACCAAAAAAAAAATCTAACGTAGTGTATTCAATACCATGTTTAAACTGCCCGAAGAAATATGTAGGTATGACAACACAAACTCTAGAAAATCGTTTAAATGGTCACAAGTACACAAAAAATGCGTCCAACGCCCTACATAAACACGCAACCAGGGAACACCATGAATTTGACTTCAATAGCACAAAAATACTAACCCAGGATTCTAATTACCATAAATTAGCAATCAAAGAAATGGTACATATAAAAAAGTAAAGAATTCATTGAACGATAAACAGGACATAAATATCTAAGTCAAATTTATCATAACTTAATTGTTTAATGACTTTAGTAACCAAAATATATACATCCAATAACTAAATAAAAATACTACACACTTTTGATTTCACTCGTATATCGTAAATTTGGTTCTGAGTTGAACACCGTTATTATTGTATCAACAAACTTGTTTTTGTATGTCCAGTGTCCTTTTTGTACACGTTCCAAAATTGTATATCGATTAATTGTAAATATTTTACTCTGTCTAAATAAGACATAACATCTTTTTGAGAAAGGTCCGAACAAGGAGCGAAACGTCAAAGTATGTAGACGATATTTAGTTTTTTATTTATTTATGACCTAAACCCAAGAACACGAAATCTAATATATATATATATATATATATATATATATATATATATATATATATATATATATATACAAAAGGACAAATACTATTGAGGTTAGCAGCAAAAGGAGAAGTGTACTATTCTTAGATTTCCAAGCTTTCGCAAATATTTATTTGCATCTTCATGGAACTACAAAGACAGAGAAAAAACATAAATTACAAAAACAGTCCGCTACAACAGTTTCATAACTTACGCTAATTGAGAATGTATCCTTGCTTGTAGGAGTGCCGTATTGGGGAAATCGATTTATAGTCCCTTAAAAGATTAAATACCTATCTTAGATAGTAGTAATGTGGTCTATAAACTTGTTTGCCATAGCTGTGATCATACATATATTGGCCAGACCTCTCAAAAGCTGTCTAAACGTGCGATATAAGACTGCATCCAGAGAGATGTTCTCCTGCCAATCATGTTTCCTCCTTAGATCATGAAATAGATTTTGAAGGGATTAAGATTCTATCATATGAAAGAAACTACAGTAAAAGATGATTTTTGGAAATGGCCTTCATTTTTCAGGAGGATTTCCGTATTAATAAGAAAACAGACATTCAAAATTTAAGCAATTTGTACTCTCTCCTATTGACTCTAGACAAGCAAAATTCCTGTAAGCAGATTGGTAATAATTCTAACAATATTTCTACATAACATCGACCGAATTATTGTACCTTCCTCGTATTCGTATTCTATTCAAATGTATATATTATTTCGATCGTTTTTAGTTTAGGTCATTATGGTCGTGGTAATTAATAATTTTTTAATAATTTTTCTTTTCTATTTCATAGGAAAGAAGAACCTGTCCTTATTCTGTTTTCAAATTTAGATACAATTTAAAATATATTCATGTGCTTGTGTGAATTCTCGCTGTTTTAATGTTTCAACCTTTTAATGATTTTAAAATATTTTAATATGTGACTGTTAGTGTTTGTAATGCAAGCTGGACTTGTTTCTTAATTTAATTTTAACTGTTTAACGATTGTCCTTATGTTAAGATCAAGGATACATTCTCAATTAGCGTAAGTTATGAAACTGTTGTAGCGGACTGTTTTTGTAACTTATGTTTTTTCTCTGTCTTTGTAGTTCCCTGAAGATGCAAATAAATATTTGCGAAAGCTTGGAAATCTAAGAATAGTACACTTTTTCTTTTGCTACTAACCTCAATATTATTTGTCCTTTTGTGTCTTAATTGATCAGCAACGATCATAGGCATTTATCGCTTTTTTGCTTATATATATATATATATATATATATATATATATATATATATATATATATATATATATAATTATTTGTTTTTCTCTAACCTTGTATATAAATTCCTTAAATTGTAATTAACCTGATGCCCAAGAACAATGGAAGGAATTTATATATATATATATATATATATATATATATATATATATATATTTAAGGTATTTGGATTTTTCTTGGACCAATTTATATATATATATATTTCCATTTAGCGATTTCTTGGGATACGGTCCTTATTTTCAAAATTCATTAAACTATATATCTCATAACATTTTATTTACTTGACGTTTCGGCCGATTTTCGAGCCTTTTTCAAAAATACTACAATATAAAATCCTAGTGACAATCACAGTTCATAATAAGTCTCAAACACATAGTTAAAATTTAAATAAAATTCTACTTATAGATATTTGGAACAAGAATCTTATTACCCACATAGTGGGAACGTCACATTTTAAAATTTATCAACAACTTGACCTGAATAAAACAACTCAATTAGTTGGAGGTACACAAACAACAACTTCAAGATTGATAATTGATGTATTTTATTATCTATTATCGTTTTTGTTTTGCGATTTAATGCATTAAACATGAACGGACAATGAATTAATTTGTAGAGGGTATAGAAATTATGACTACGTATAATAAAAAGTAATTCAATTGTATGCTGTGGATTGGATTTGTACTTTTTTTTTGTTAATTAATCAAATTGTGATAGATTTTGCTCAAATTCTTTGTGTCTATTTTGGAATTAACAGCATTTTTGTTATTTTGAATACATATCATTTCGTAAATTTCTCGTTTTTTTGTATTTTTTTCCGTTTTTAGGATTTTTGTTTCCTCATAATTAAATGTATGATTATTGTTAGTTGTGTGACTCGTTAGTGCAGTTTTATTCTTTTTATCGTACTTGTGGCTGTTAATCCTATTTTTCAAATATTGACTTGTTTGTCCTATGTATACACTATCACAATTTCTACAGGGGATCTCATAGACTACATGACTTTTTTTGTCTTTTGGAATTTTTGATTTTAGTTGACTAAAATGTTTGTTTAGTAGATTATGTCTTTTGTAGCTTGGCTGTACCTTTTCGTGTTTAAAAACGTTGTTTATTTTCTCTGTTAATTTTGGAATATACGGTAGTATTAAAAAGTTGTAGTTTTTTTGTTTGTTTGTTGTACAGATGGAGGTCGAGTTGTAATACTTATGTATTCTTTTTTTGAAAACACTATTTACCATTTTTTCGGGATAGCTGTTTATTTTCAACGCCTGTTTAGCTTTTTCAATCGCCGTATGTCTATATTCAGTATCAGAAAGAATAATTGCTCTGTCGGCCAGGCCTATAATAGCAGATTTTTTTTGGGATATGTGGTGGTGTGAATTAAAATTAAGATATCTTACCTGACCAAGTAGATTTGGTATACCAAGCAGTTTTAATTTCTCCGTTTTTATTGTGTATAGTTAAGTCCAAAAAGTTTATTTGATGGTTTTGCTCTGTTTCGATAGTAAACTGTAATTTGTGGTGATAATTATTAAATTCTCGTAACACATAATCACATTTATCTTTTGGAATGGCTAGCAGGCAATCATCCACGTATCTATAGAAAAAGGGTGGTTTGAAGTTTAGTCTATTTATTACCGTTGTTTCTAGTTCCTCCATGACTAACTGTGCAATTACAGTTGAAAGAGAAATTCCCATTGCGCAACCTTCGATTTGTTTGTAAAACGTATCTTTGTATAAAAAATAAGTTGAATTTATTACTAATTTGACAGAGTCTAAAAATTCATCAAGAGGAATATCCGTGTAGTTTTTAATTAGGTCCCATTGTTTTTCAATTACATTTTGAACTAAATCTAAAGTAATGTTTGTATATATGGATACCACATCCAAAGATACAATAATGTGATCTGTGGGTATTGATATATTTTTAATTTTATTTTTGAATTGCCAAACGTCTTTAATGTAATATTCGTTTTCATATGCTACATTATTTAATATGTTTTTCAAAAAAGCTGATAATTTTTCGAATGGCGATTGAATACAAGATACTATTGGGCGTAACGGAATGTTGGGTTTATGGAGCTTTGGTAATCCGTATATCCTAGGTGGAATTGAATTTTGTATCTTCAAGTCTTTAGCTATTTTTGGTGATATGTATAAATTATTTTCCCATTTTTTAATTAATTCGTTATTTTTCTTTTGTAATATATTTGTAGCATCATTTTTCATTTCTTTGTATGTATTATTATCCAATAATAATTCTTTCATTTTGTTCTCATAATCAGTTTCATGCATAATAACCGTTTTGTTTGTTTTATCTGGTTTTAGAATTTTAAGCTCTGGATGTTTTTTTAAAAATATTTTAGTGCGTTTCAATTTACGTGATAATATTTTACTTTGAGGACTATGTTTGGTAGAATTAAAATTGTTTTTGTAATTCGTTAGCACATTTGTACATTTTGACCTAATTTCATCTCTATTTTGTGGTGGCAAGTTTAATAATGTTGTTTCTATATTACAAATTATGTCTGCAATAGGAATATCATTTTTATTTTCTATTGGTAATGAGAAATTGGGTCCTAAACTTAATACATCTATAACGTCACTGGGAATGTCCGTATCTGTCAAATTCTCTATCCAATCTGTTTTATTTACATTTTGTGGTAAATTGTTGTGTTTATTCCGCAATTTGTCTAATTTATTGATGTTTTTGTTTTTAATTTTTACAATATGTTCATGTTTAATGCATTAAATCACAAAACAAAAACGATAATAGATAATAAAATACATCAATTATCAATCTTGAAGTTGTTGTTTGTGTACCTCCAACTAATTGAGTTGTTTTATTCAGGTCAAGTTGTTGATAAATTTTAAAATGTGACGTTCCCACTATGTGGGTAAAAAGATTCTTGTTCCAAATATCTGTAAGTAGAATTTTATTTAAATTTTAACTATGTGTTTGAGACTTATTATGAACTGTGATTGTCACTAGGATTTTATATTGTAGTATTTTTGAAAAAGGCTCGAAAATCGGCCGAAATGTCAAGTAAATAGAATGTTATGAGATATATAGTTTAATGAATTTTGAAAATAAGGACCGAATCCCAAGAAATCGCTAAATGGAAATATATATATAAATTGGTCCAAGAAAAATCCAAATACCTTAAATATATACAGAGCAGGGGTGAAATATGCTCACGTACAAAGAAATTGGAGAAAGCTACGGGAAAAACGTCGTTGACAAATTAAAGCAGTTCTCAAATGTACTTAGAAAAATAGTCAAACAGAAGAATAGAAGAATCTTTTTACTTCAATGTAAAAATGATAATTTATCACCTGTATTTCTGAAATTGAATGTTAAACATATTTCGTTTGGTTGCAGTTATTTGGAACAAAGATTTATGCATATTTTCAGTAATTTCAAACGTAACACAATCAATTTACTCCTCACTGACACAACTAAAAACTTGAACATATTGAATAAAAATAAAGAAAAACTTCATAATGAAATTAAAAACATGTTACCAAAGTTTATATATCAGTGTATTTTAGAAAGAGAAAACAACAAAAATGAACAATTATTTGTAAAAATTAAAAACAAAAACATCAATAAATTAGACAAATTGCGGAATAAACACAACAATTTACCACAAAATGTAAATAAAACAGATTGGATAGAGAATTTGACAGATACGGACATTCCCAGTGACGTTATAGATGTATTAAGTTTAGGACCCAATTTCTCATTACCAATAGAAAATAAAAATGATATTCCTATTGCAGACATAATTTGTAATATAGAAACAACATTATTAAACTTGCCACCACAAAATAGAGATGAAATTAGGTCAAAATGTACAAATGTGCTAACGAATTACAAAAACAATTTTAATTCTACCAAACATAGTCCTCAAAGTAAAATATTATCACGTAAATTGAAACGCACTAAAATATTTTTAAAAAAACATCCAGAGCTTAAAATTCTAAAACCAGATAAAACAAACAAAACGGTTATTATGCATGAAACTGATTATGAGAACAAAATGAAAGAATTATTATTGGATAATAATACATACAAAGAAATGAAAAATGATGCTACAAATATATTACAAAAGAAAAATAACGAATTAATTAAAAAATGGGAAAATAATTTATACATATCACCAAAAATAGCTAGAGACTTGAAGATACAAAATTCAATTCCACCTAGGATATACGGATTACCAAAGCTCCATAAACCCAACATTCCGTTACGCCCAATAGTATCTTGTATTCAATCGCCATTCGAAAAATTATCAGCTTTTTTGAAAAACATATTAAATAATGTAGCATATAAAAACGAATATAACATTAAAGACGTTTGGCAATTCAAAAATAAAATTAAAAATATATCAATACCCACAGATCACATTATTGTATCTTTGGATGTGGTATCCATGTATACAAACATTACTTTAGATTTAGTTCAAAATGTAATTGAAAAACAATGGGTCCTAATTAAAATCTACACGGATATTCCTCTTGATGAATTTTTAGACTCTGTCAAATTAGTAATAAATTCAACTTATTTTTTATACAAAGATACGTTTTACAAACAAATCGAAGGTTGCGCAATGGAAATTTCTCTTTCAACTGTAATTGCACAGTTAGTCATGGAGGAACTAGAAACAACGGTAATAAATAGACTGAACTTCAAACCACCTTTTTTCTATAGATACGTGGATGATTGCCTGCTAGCCATTCCAAAAGATAAATGTGATTATGTGTTACGAGAATTTAATAATTATCACCACAAATTACAGTTTACTATCGAAACAGAGCAAAACCATCAAATAAACTTTTTGGACTTAACTATACACAATAAAAACGGGGAAATTAAAACTGCTTGGTATACCAAATCTACTTGGTCAGGTAGATATCTTAATTTTAATTCACACCACCACATATCCCAAAAAAAATCTGCTATTATAGGCCTGACCGACAAAGCAATTATTCTTTCTGATACTGAATATAGACATACGGCCATTGAAAAAGCTAAACAGGCGTTGAAAATAAACAGCTATCCCGAAAAAATGGTAAATAGTGTTTTCAAAAAAAGAATACATAAGTATTACAACTCGACCTCCATCTGTACAACAAACAAACAAAAAAACTCCAACTTTTTAATACTACCGTATATTCCAAAATTAACAGAGAAAATAAACAACGTTTTTAAACACGAAAAGGTACAGCTAAGCTACAAAGGACATAATCTACTAAACAAACATTTTAGTCAACTAAAATCAAAAATTCCAAAAGACAAAAAAAGTCATGTAGTCTATGAGATTCCCTGTAGAAATTGTGATAGTGTATACATAGGACAAACAAGTCAATATTTGAAAAATAGGATTAACAGCCACAAGTACGATAAAAAGAATAAAACTGCACTAACGAGTCACACAACTAACAATAATCATACATTTAATTATGAGGAAACAAAAATCCTAAAAACGGAAAAAAAATACAAAAAAACGAGAAATTTACGAAATGATATGTATTCAAAATAACAAAAATGCTGTTAATTCCAAAATAGACACTAACAATTTGAGCAAAATCTATCACAATTTGATTAATTAACAAAAAAAAAGTACAAATCCAATCCACAGCATACAATTGAATTACTATTTATTATACGTAGTCATAATTTCTATACCCTCTACAAATTAATTCATTGTCCGTTCATGTTTAATGCATTAAATCGCAAAACAAAAACGATAATAGATAATAAAATACATCAATTATCAATCTTGAAGTTGTTGTTTGTGTACCTCCAACTAATTGAGTTGTTTTATTCAGGTCAAGTTGTTGATAAATTTTAAAATGTGACGTTACCACTATGTGGGTAAAAAGATTCTTGTTCCAAATATCTGTAAGTAGAATTTTATTTATATTTTAACTATGTGTTTGAGACTTATTATGAACTGTGATTGTCACTAGGATTTTATATTGTGGTATTTTTGAAAAAGGCTCGAAAATCGGCCGAAACGTCAAGTAAATAAAATGTTATGAGATATATAGTTTAATGAATTTTGAAAATAAGGACCGAATCCCAAGAAATCGCTAAATGGATATATATATATATATATATATATATATATATATATACATATATATATATATATATATATATATATATATATATATATATATATATATACATATATATATACATATTTATATATATATATCATCAAATTTCAAGAAATACGAGGTGTGTCTATATGGAAGATAAATTTCGGTATTCTACTGTACACCTCTGTTTGAGTAAAATTTTCTATAATTTTGACATATTATTCCGACTGTTCTTAGAATAGAAAAACAACTATTTTCCTGGCTGATTCCACGCAGAATAATGAATTATATTCCCTTCTAAGAACGTGACGTCGATCGACCATTTTGTCGATAGAGACATCTGTAGTGATTCGCAACCGTAAGCAAAAGGGAATAGTACACTGACCGGTTTCGACCTCCTTGGGTCTCTTCAAGAGTCCCGTAATGCCTTCTAGTATCTAATCCGAACTGAAAATTCCGACAACCTCAATTTGGCTCGAGATGTAGTCACTTTCAATTGCGAACTACCACTTTATATATAATAAGGATTCTTTAAACCAAACTAATGCATTTGTTGGAAATTAATTTGTTTAATGCGAACAAACCTTATTTAATTTAAGAAATAGCTTTGATAAATTTCATATTTTTCCAACCAAAATTTCATTTCGACTGAAATTCGTATCTATATTAGTTAAGTTTGAAAATTATGAAATTTAAACAAATTTATTCAAATCAAACCAAACCATTTGTATGAATTTAATTACAGGTTGGCAAATTAATTTTGGCAGTTGACGATGCGCGAGAAAGCCATACAACTTGACAACGTTGTAAACGCAGATAACGGGACGAGCAGGCGACGTTCATTCTGCATGCAAAGTTTTAAAGGTTATAAGACTGCTAATACGTACGAGGGTACACGATACTTTGAATTTGGATTTAAAAATTATAAATTGTGGCACATGTATAATACTACATAAAATCGAGTTTATAAAACAAAATAATATTAATGTGTTTTTTATTATAAATTAAATGAATACGGAAATAAAACCCTATAGATTTTTCTACAAGGTTTTTTTGTACAGAAATAATTATGTATTTCTTCAAAAAACATACGTGGAATTCTGTAATTACCCTTTAATATTTTATGTGATATAAATCATAAATAGATTCCAAGAGACATAAACTTCCACCTTTACTTCAAATTAATGTCTTTCAAGTGATCCCCTCATAATATTCGTCATGGAGGTTTATTTGTATATAACTATGTACGGATGTGCTACGAATATTATATTACTCTAGTGGAGTTCGTCCCTAATATCTACAATTTTATAACACCAATTTGCATTTATATATTTGTTGCGTTCAATGTATTCAGTCATACCACCTACAAACAAACACTATAATGGAAAATATGTTTTAGATGTACAGGGATCATCCACAGCGAAATAATGATATGCATCTACAACTGATTCTTCAAAATTACTTTATATATCAACTTCATCACCCTCGCTATCTCCGTCTTCCGCCAAATTATTAATAATATTATCTACAACAGTATCTACAAGTGGTTTATTGTTCATAAATTCATCTTCAATTTTTTCAACATGGTCACATCTAACTCTCCAATCATTGGCAGAAAATGTGTCAGAAAATTGATTATATATTTATTTCACCTTTGTAAAATTGAAGGTAACATTTCGTTTGGCCACAAATTCTTAAGTGCCGCCCAAACACTTTCGATCGGATTTAAATTCGGGTGATAAGGGGGTAGCCTTAAAACTTGCAATCCATGTCGAATAAATAATTCATCAATTTTATAAGTTTTATATTGCGGTTTGTACATTTTTGCAACGGTATAAACATCCGGTTATAACATATGTTCACTGTAATATATGTTTCTTTCAGAAAGCCAGTTTTTTATTTGTTGTAGTCCAAGCAGTCGTAGGTAATCTTTCATTCAGGACATTGCGATAAGGGGCGTTATCAATTACCACAACAGCGTTTTTTGATGGGTATGTTTTTCTTGTACCCACTTCTCATAATTTTCGTACGCCATTTATTGATAATAATCTCCTGTTTTTGACTGGGAGTTCCACATAATACCAGCATTAGGTACAAAACCATTTTCACTTCCTGCATGCACAATGATGAGCCTATTACCTTTTGAAACGGGTTTTCTTAATCTTTTGTTACTCTTGTCGCTCCATCCTTGAAGGTGCGTGTGACATGAATGAATGTATGTTTCATCCATATAATTGATATGTTTGTTCTGTTTTCTGCACTTTTCTATGTTTCTAAAATATAGTAGGCATAAATGTCTGATTTCGTGACGTTACATTAACAAATTTCTGTTGTTTTTCATGTTGGTTCAACGAAAACCCAAAGAATGTATTTGTTTCCGCCGAGATTCGCAATTTCCTGCGAAGCCATAACTATCTGCAAAGTTTTGGTGTACATTTCCTAACGTGGGTATTTTTTTCTCTGATATATGATAATTCATTATGCACCTTCTAAGCACAGTTTAGTCGAATTTATCAATACGGATACTGGACGTTCTTTGTTTTTTAGTAGGCACATCAGTGTCAGCATTAGTTCCTGCCAGTGATTCTTTTTTAATACGAGAAAGCGTTCTTTGGCTAACTTTCGTAGCAGCAGAAACTTGTTCAATGACCTGACAATAAAATATGTCGATATAAATGTTGTATTAAAAGTTTTACTCATGTGTATTTTCATACAAATGAAATGAGGAAGTAGTTAAATTTGTTCGCAGTGACCGTTCTTTAAAATAAAAAATTTTGTCGTGGTTTTCGGCCATTTAAAAGATGTACTAAATTTAAAAATACTATATTAGGTTTCAGTTAATTAGTTGTTTTAAATGACCTTTCGATTTTAGTTCAAACATATTTTAATATGCCCAAACCGCAATTGTAACTGAAATCGGGCGATTGCTCAAAACAAATATTAAAACCGAAACGTAATAGAGATAGGTTTGAAGTGAGTGTAATAATAAGAAGCTAAAAAACCTGTTACATTTAAATCGGTATCTTACAAAAAATAAACATGTACCCTTTTATATACTCCTGTAGACAGAAGCAGAATAGTTATTTATGCAACAAGTGCATAAAGTGGTGCTTTTTTTCATGAATGAAATGCCGCCGGCATGCAAAAACCAAAAAATGTCTCATATAGGTTTCTCTAAATGGTTTAAAAATGTTGTTGATTTGTTTGTCATGATGACATAATGGTGCATAAAATTGACACATGAGTGCATAAAATACTTTGTCTCATCCTAATGACACTTTTTTGAACCGTTTTACAAATAAATATTTTATGTACGATAATCGATTTAAAAAATTTACTATCGATTGTAAATTTGTTAAATAATTATAGTTACTTTGGTTTAAAAATTTTAATGCAATAATTAAAACTTACCATTGTCGACTTTCCATTGTTTGCCTCTTCGGTCATAAAATTTAAAACGTTCATAATTATTCCACGACACTGCTCACTCAACTTTTTATGAACAACTTCACTTTCTGGAGTCGCCATAACAAGTTAGTATAGCACAACTCCGGTAATCACACTTTTCTCTGAACTGTACTGTCGAAACAAAGCTGACGAATTCTGCCAGCGAAGTGAGCTTTTACAATCCTCATACGTCTTCGCTACGGCGCATCGGACGTTGCCAAACTTCCGATTGCCAAAATTAATTTGCCAACATGTACCATTTAATTGGTACTTTTACAGGTATATACACTTATTACTTACAAGTATTAATGATAAATTAAATATCATCTAAAATTATACAAGTACCTACTAAATATTACTAAATAATTTTATACGTATTCGGCTCACCTACGTTAACCTCGCCTTAACCTGACCGTATAAAAGTGAAATAGCTGTATTTTTTAATATTATAAGGAGATTTCTATAAAATGGAAATCTTTGACCCATTCATAATTAATCGTGAGCTAAAAAGCTTATATTTCGACACCAAATTAGTACAAATCTGATTTTTTTTAAAGCCTCCATCTTGTGAAATCTTTTGTCTCGAACATGACGGTATAAAGTAATCAATTAATTGTATTTTCTAATTGATTATATCAAACAAATATTATTTAGCCGTAAAACACTACAATTTTGATTGAAAATTAAATTTGTTTAAATAAAACAGAAGTCACTTTGCTACGATACTTTACAGTTTTAAGTTCAAATGAGGTTTGTTTCTATGGATAAACATAACATGGATCTTTCTTTTTTTGATCAGAATATAGATTAATTGGTCATTTTTTAAGGTTTAACGGAGGCAGACCTTAAAGAATTAATACCCACCCTTAGGAATAGGGTTACATTTAAGCTAAGGTTGAAGGAACACTTGGTGAGTTTTGTTATATTTTTGTAATTATTTGACAAACTAAATTGGAAGCCGAGTGAAATTCAACATACCAACCATTTCTGTTCCTAAATGAAACCATTTTCTATTTAATTTAGTTTTGTACTTTAAGGACTATAGGTATAGCTTTTAATTTTTCCTGCTTTTAGAAGGAAATTACAAACATCTCCAGAAACGGTATACCAATTACCATTGAAGTGGAAAATATTAAAAACGATGAGATAATAGCCAATGTCTGTAAGAAAGAAAGTGTTTAAATTCTCAGTGATATGTCACTTGCTAGAACTGCCAGTAGCAGTTTGGATTTAATAATATTTCTGGACAATGAGGTTTGAAATGTTTCACAAGAACTTAAAAATAACTGCAAAATTTTCTCATTCTTAAGTAAATATATTGTACACTCTTGCTTTAAGACGACAATCAAAATTTGACTTCAAGCCTTTACATAATTCTGGACTTAGTATAATATTAGAAATAGGTCCGGAGTTAGAATCAGTAGATAAAATCTGGGACAAAGATAATCAATTACAATTTACAAAATATGGAGAGCAATTTATTAACGCATTTAGTTATTCTTGAATAAACTTTCTTTATAAAAATTATTATTCAGCAACATAATCAAGTGCTGTTTATTTTTTTAAAATTGAAAACAATTTGGTTTTACCAACATTTGCAAGCATCTGAACTTTTATTTGAGAATACAAATTTCACATCTTTATTGCTCAAGAAATTGTTTAATCCAATGCCCTATAACCTACCATTGTTTGTGTGATGGTAAAATTTGTATTGTCAACATAATAAAAAGTTACAATTTGTGAACTATTATTGTTTGTGTAATTATAACATTTGTATTGTCATCATACAATAAAAATTGATAATTTGTAGTGATTTTTTTTATTAATCTCGAGAATTTAATAAATTTGTTGTTTGTTCCAACTTATTATTCCTTCGAGTAAATATGTACAGTAGAAACTCTGAGCCTTTTCCATCACGTGACTGATACGACATCAACCATATGCATCTTAATCAAAACAATACGACAAACGCTTGTATTGATTTTCTCTCTTTTTCTGCTATTAGAAGAGGACAGTACCTTAGAGTAATAATAAACATAGAGAGGGCTACTCTTTCATAAACACGTTTATTCTTGATGCCAACAATTCTAAACGCCAGTAGTGAAATACTGAATGAATTACAAAGAGTGGGGATAGTATTGTAGCTACATGGCCTTGGTAATTTCGGCTGCTTTCCTGACAAACTTGGCACCGACGAACCATGATAATCCAAAAACAATAAAGTAATTAACTTAAAAGTTTATTATTATTATTATTTATTACAATACTACGACCTATTCGAAATGATCGTCGATCACAGTCTGACGATATTTGCATATCTCTTTATATGGTAATTAAACAAGGACAAAACTACTAAATGGATTACTATTGAGACATTAAACAGGTACTGAAATTTTGAGCAATGTCGCCACTTCTAGTTATAACCATAAAGGTATCTAAGGATACAAAAAATATTTGTTTAAAATTTATATAAGATTATGCCTTTATTAAGTAAAATTCAAGTATTAATAATTTTAAAAATAGGGACTCAAATGCATGAATTAGTATGACTTTTTTTTATTTGCATACCTTTTTAACACATTTTCAATTAAACTTCTAATATCATTTTTCCTGCATCTAAAAAAAATGTGTAAATATGGCAAGGCAGTGGAAGTGTCCGCCAGTGGGCTTAGAATGTGACTTAATTTTTGGGACAAGAAAATATCAAAACAAACATATCTATTTTACTTGTTAATCTGAGGACAGTACCAACATAGTAGGTGTTGAATAATATCGTCAACTAAGTCGCGTGATGGAAAAACTTCACCATTTCTACTGTACACTGTTTAAATCAAGCAAGCAATGTGTTTGTTTCAAACAAATTAGTTGTTTGACACCATCAAACTTCAGCAATAACAATCAAATGTTTTCTTTATAGTATCAAACGAACCGAAATATTAAATCAACAAATACTTTTGTTTGGCTCTATTGAAAAAAACGAATTTGGTTAATCCAAAGAATATGTGAACAATTAAATAGACTATACTCGAAACTTACCAGAAGTTGCGCACTTTGGAGAAGAGTTGTGGTAAAAAATGTAGCTGTAGAAAATTTAGATTATTTCCTCTATTATTGTGAATTATTTGAAACTCTTGCTCTGATACACACATTAGAATGCAGGGGTATCTACAGAACAGGAAGGAGATTTGTCATCTGACACAATACGGTCTTGTTCTAACGAGAATAATTTTGTATACCTTTAGTAACGAATTGCAAGATCTACAATTTTTGTCTGCTCTATTTTCAACAGTAAAATGAGAACAACCGATATTTATTACAAGTGTAATTTTTGTAGTAATCAGATTTATGCGAATTATTGTGACTATTTTGACTGAGCTAATAGTTGCATAGTTTTGTATAATATATAGAGCATAAAATTCCATTACAAGTATCATTATCTGTTACTACTTTATTATGATAAATTGGAACTATTATAAATTTCATGGATATTCAACATTAACTTAAAATGTTACAAATGATATGAGTTTGGAATAAATAGTAAAAAACTAAAAATTTCAGAATATAATGAGAGACAAAATTGAAAAACGTAGAAACTATCGGGTTTGCAATGTTCCATGTACAATTGTGTATTTGTTTCAATCGAATCAGAAAAAAATTACTGATAGACTAATAACTAGTGTTATCATATTTCCGCATAAGTCAAAAGTTACGGCCGAATTAACGTTAACAATTGTTATTGACCAATTTTCTATAAGGGGTTATCAAACAGCCACAAATTAATATTGCAGTTCAACCAAACCGACATTCAAAAATAAATTTATCCCCAAATTGATGATTCAATCGAAGGGCTTCACCTCAAACCGTGGAATTGTTTATGGGACTGTCATTAGATGTCGCATCGGTTCATGAAGTGGACTACGACGTGTTCCCCGTACCGTGGTTTATGTCTGAGCAGATTTATGTAGCGTTTCATGGTGAATTATGGCCACAGCAGTCAAATTTGTATCCAGTGACGTAGGAATATTTGGAAAAGTGTCAATTTCGAAACTAATAAACATGACTTGTTTGGAGCACAGCCCATGAATTATATCGAAATTATATCGAAAATTATTTATATTATCAATATCTACTGATTGAATTCATAGTGGAGCATTAGAATATCATATGGAAACAACTTTCAATGAATACTTAATTCAAAATACAGTATCATCAAAAATAAATAGATTCGAAAATGAAAATTATCTAATTTTGCTCATATTGGATAGGTAAACGTTTAAGATACTGACCTTAGCACAGAAATAAATTTCATATCGATTGGGATTTAATTTGTATTCAACTGCCGATTATAATAAACATATTGATCGCGAATCTTTGGCATTGCTTAGTTTATTTGGCAGTCGATTGATACTGTTTTAAGACCTTGCCTTCCTTCTCTAAGGAAATGAAAGCACTGGACTTACACTGCCGTCAAACGGTCGCGTACTAAATTGCCGTTGCTGTTGTCCTCACATTTTCGTGTTTTGTGCATAACACTGCCATTTATCGGTTTGGAATCTTATTTTCATCGCGTTTGCATTATTACTGTAGCAAAAATTTGTGCTAAAGTTAATTTTGAATAAGGTGTGAATCTGGATATTATCGGTGTAGGCTGGGGTAAGTGGTCCAGTTAGTTTTCTGATTGTTAATTTATACCTAGAAGCTTTCTAGGTTAGGTATTGAAATACATATCTGTAAGTAACGCTGAGCATGCTGAAAGTTGGCGATAGGTTTAGCTCATTCACTGACGCAAAGAAAGCGATTGAGGAACTTGGTGAAAATACGTACACAACATTTTGGAAACGGAATGACCGTACTATTGCGAGCAGAAAAATTGTGAGACCAATAGAAAGCTCTTTGATGTATTATCAACTTCTATATGCATGCAACCATGGCGGAAAACAGTTTGAGAGCAGTGGGAAGAAAATTCTACAGTCTTGGACATTTAAAGAAGATTGTCCAGCACATGTGAGGTTCAAAGCATTGTCTGATGGAAAAGCACTCGAAGTAACGTCGGTCCAAACCAAGCACAATCATGTCACTTCAAAGGTAAGTTCGCAGAGTAGTTGAGATAAAGTATTATTTTAGAATTCTTGCTCGAACAGTTATTATATTCATAATAGTTAAATTTTGAAGGTCGAGGCTTTCCAGTAACATGAAGGAAAGCGTAAATGATTATTTGAATATGAAGGCCAATAGAAAAATTATACAGCAAAAATTTCGAGAAAGAACTGGTAAAATTGTTACTTTACAAGATTTAACAAATATGAAGAACGCCAAACCCGATCAAACAAAAAAGCAAAACTTGGATAACTGCTTAAATATATTTAAAGCTAAATATGGTAAACTAAAATATTCTGAAATCATCTTTTTATACTCTAAATAATTACTGTTTTTAGGTGCAAATATAGCGGTTTTGCCAGACAAAGTAAATAATTTCAGAGGACTTCTCATTCAAACTCCAAACATGAATATCACAATGTAGGATTTTCCAAAATTTCTCGCAGTGAATGCTACATATAAATTACTTAAAATAGGATTACCTGTTTTTCTCATAATTATTGAAGATGGTAATTGTCAAACTGAAATAGTGGGTGTGTGTATATTGGAAACCGAAGATAAGGAAAGTTTCACCTGGTTCTTATAAACAGGAAAATCCGTCATGGATTAACGTGAAATGCATAATGACAGACAAAGACATAAATGGAACAGGGGTAATTGAGACTTGATTTCCCACTTCTAACCGTATAATATGTGTATTTCACACACTGAAAATTTTCCATCGTGAGATTCCGTGTCTAAACTTGGGTATCACTCCAAGTCAACGTACACTTAGTTTGGAACTTATACAAAAATTATATTTATTCTAAAACAGACGATGATTATCAGAAATACTTGGAAGCCTCAAAGAATAGTGTACCTCAAACTGTATCTGAGTATTTTATGAACAATTGGAATAGTAGCAGAGATTAGTGGAATTTGGGAAGAAATTATTTTAACAATAATTTTTTAAATAATACAAATAATCACCTAGAGTCTATAAACGCCAAATCAAAATCTGTTATAGACAAAAATAGTCCATTGGAACATTTAGTGAACAGCTTGCTTACAATCATTTCAAGTTTAGAGACAGATCATAAAGCAGTTTATGGTATTTTAAAGAAACCCGTCGATATGTTTCCGGAAGTTTCAGATGAAAAGAGATATTATGAATTACTTACAACGTGAAGCATCGAAGCAAGTATTAAGAGAAATTCGTCTTTGCAAACACATTGGAAATATTACCATTTCTACAGACAGTTATTACACTATTGTTGATAGTCGTGGATCTGTGAAACTACAGTTTCTTCGTGCTGCTGTGTAATATACACTGCAATGATTTTACCTTGCAAGCATATTTTTGCTTTAAGAAAGTATTTGAATATCGAGCTCTTTGACAGAACGATTGTAGCCTCAAGATGGACTTTGGCGTGCTACAAAGACAACCAGCGAACATTAAAGAGTTTTCTAGAAGAAACTGCATCGACCGAATGGGACTCTTCAAGTACATTTGATAATAATATTCAGTCTATATCACTGACCACAAAACAATTTCAATCACCAAGTACCTACACAAAGACGGAAGAAATGTCTTTTGCAATGCACAGAGCAGTCAGACTTAGCAGCTCAGCGGACAGGCGTGTTGTTTGAGCACAGGCTTAATGTATTAAAAAATCTTAAAACACTGTGGGCCAATGACACCGATGTTGCAGTTATGCCTGTAGATGAAAATCAGACCCAGTTTTCAATTGGAAACAATGATGAAGTTGCATTTGAAAGTGAAAATCCATTATCTCTGTGTCTGTCATCTGTGAAGTTACCTGATGGGTTTTGTAATGAGGTGGTTATATGAGAGGGTATGACACCAGATCCAAGTGAAGCACATAAACTTATTTTTAATGACGTCAACAACCAGTCCCATCAAAAAGTTTAAGTCAATGATGTCGCTTTGTCAACAATCAAGATTCCTGTTTCAATAAAAAAATAAACGGTTTTAAAGATTAAAACTAACTTTTCTGCCCTGTGGCCCTGAACAATATTCTATCATAAAATTGTTACTTGTATACACTTCGAGGGATGTATCGTGCTAACAAACCGAAGTTTCTCCAAAAATAACCAAACATTTAGTATATCTAGTTTTATAGGACCCGCTGTACTCGCTCTAGTCAACTGAAAATCAATAGGGTACATCTGTAAGACACCTTGAATAATACTTATTCATAAAGTTGATCAATCGTATACTCTCTGGAGGCTGTATCGTGCTAACAAACTGAAATTTCTCCAAAAATGACAAAAATTTGGTACTTCAAGTACCACAGCACCCGTTGTACTGGCTTTAGTGAGATCAATATCAATAGGGTTCATCTTTAAGACGCTCTGAATAATATCCAATCATAAAATTCATCACTTGTATATACTCCGGAGGCTGTATCGTGCTAACAAACTGAAACTTCTCCAAAAATGACAAAAATATCGTACTTAAAGTACTGTAGCACCGGTTGTATTGGCTCTGGTGAGCTGAAAATCAATAGGGTTCATCAGTGAGATGCCCTGAATAATATTCAATCATAAAATTGGAGACTTATTGAACTCCGGAGGCTGTATCGTGCTAACAAACTGAAATTTCTCGAAAAACGACAAAATGTCGTACTTCAAGTACCATAGCACCCGTTGTACTGGCTCTGGTGAGCTGAAAATCAATAGGGTTCATCCGTGAAATATCCTTAATAATATTCCATCATAAAATTGATGACTTACTGCACTCCGGAGGCTGTATCGTGCTAACAAGCCTTGCAAGGAAAAGTGGCCGACGACAACGACGACGACGACGACGACGACGACATACACACAGGATTTTTTTTCTAAAAACCGTTTTTTCGTGTTGTTGTTGATGGATAACGTGAAAATAACTCAAAAAAAAATTTCAAATTTCCAACTTTTATGTGGGTAAACCAATACTTTTCTCGCATATTAGATAGGTTGGCGGAAAAGTAAAACGAGGACGTCCGAAAGGACGTCCGAAAGGACAGGACTTAACAGTCATAGGAATACCAAAAAAAGGAAAAGGAATTCTGTAGCATTTGCTAAACAATCCTATCAAGAAAAACAAAATGTAATCCTAAAATTATTCATTATGGATAATAACATCGTTGAAGATATCATAAACGGAAAATGTCTTGAAAACCTAGACCTTAAAACGTTTCCTGAGGAATTATCACATGCCGTACTTGATGAAGCTGTTGATATCCACATGATAAGGTAAGTCAAGCGATACCTAATAATTACCAAATCAATAGCTAACAATGTTATTTCCGATTTTTATTTTTGCACAGATGAAGCGTTTGAAACAATAGCCAATCTAGTGGAGCAGAAACAACTTCAACCACGCTGGCCCTGTTCTGTGTGCAGTGAAGACACACAGAAAAATCTGATGGCACTTTGTTGTAGTGGATATCTTCTATGGAGACATATTCGTTGTTCAGGATTGACTAGGCGACCTAAATCGAAACTGTGGTTTTGCCGAGAATGCTGTCTGTAGCATATTTTTTAGTTGTCGGTGTATAATTTGCAATAAAAATCTGAAAATCAATGTGTAAATTTTCCCGTAAGAGACGTGGTTATTATCTAAAAATCGTGGTAGGTAATTATCCAAAAACTACAGCGGAAATTCCATGCCTAGATAACGTGGTATTTTCACCTTCTTAACCAAAAAATGTCTTTGATTTGCGAAATATTCTCCCTAAATATTATCAGGTAAATTTTAAGGGACGAGCACTTCAAGATTTACCTGATAATTTTTCACTCATGCGTGGTTTCTTAACAAATTTCATTCGTCCTTCGGACTCGTGAAGTTATTGAAAAACACGCATTCGTGTAAAATTATCGGTAACTTCGAAGCACTCGTGGTGTTAGCCCCGAAAATAATATTTCAAACCGACACCATAATACTCAATAATATCAGTATATAGTAAGCATATAATCAGTCATACTCTGAATTACCGGCATTTTAGTACGCGGCCGTTTGACGGCATTTTAAGCATAGCGAATAAAAAGTCATCAAGTGCGTTTAGTCAATGACGTCATATCTATTAACGGCATTTTAGTAGGCTACCGTTTAACGGCAGCTTAAGTACAGTGAAATGAAAAAATGCCTGTGCCCGTAATTTAAGCACACTCGTGTCAGTCATGAGTTTTCCTTTAAGAATTTTGTTTTCTTCACTATTATTTTTACCGTTAGCTGAAGGCAAACTGAGCAAACATCAGTCCTTGGAGAACCGAATCTAATGTTGTGACATGTGCTGAAACTTTTTTCATTTCATTACAGAAGATTTTTTTCTGAAAATTTGAGCGTCTTCCGGTAACCTACCCTGTTTTAGCGAGCTATTTGTTTTACGTCATGGAATCTTTTGAGTACACCTAATACTCGATCCTTTTTCAACTTTCAAAATCTCATGGGAAGCATTTTGGCATACAGGCTTTCATTTACTCGAATCTGCACAGTCTATATATTATTTTACTGAGAAGTTTTTCCTCTAATTTATGTTTCCCGTAAACCCCGGGCGTTTTATGTTTAAAATTTTTTTATTATATAGTTTGTAACTGTGCAAAATTCCTATAAGAAGAATGCCCCTAAAATTATGAACAGTTAGTACCAAGAAGAAAGGCTTCTATGACTGAATGAAATATTAGTTATAATGAGACTCGTTATGGTAGTTATATTCAGGGTCGTAAAGATTCTCACTCACCATGAGCAGCTCATTGTTTGTGCCAGGATTGTAGGTAAAGTAAACTATCATAAGCCGTTGATAACAATCTATTTACTAATTAAAATGGTTCTATGGATATTAGATGAAGTAAACTATCACAAGCTGTTGATAACAATCTATTTACTTATTAAAATGGTTCTATACGCTCTATATACAAAGAAATGAACCACGCGGTGAGAATTGAATTAATAGCAATAAAATATATTGACTAAGTTAACTGAGTACAACTAATAAGGTTACAAAGCTATATGGTACTACAGAATTATATATAAAATAAATCAATGAGGAAAATATAAATGTTACACTGCATATTCTAGTTGACTGATATATTACAATGTGGAAGGTGAGTTTACACAATAAAACAATATTTGCGAATACTTAAACCTAAATGCGTGGTTAACTAAAATAACACGGGAGGTCAGAATATTGGCAAGCCTTCAATACTTTCAATGCCGAAACATCATCCCTCACAATAAAATCAAAACCTCACGGCTCGTCCTAATATTTTAACATTAAGGAAGTACTTATCTTGTATACTGAAGCTTGAAAAGTCAGTACATGGAGTTCGGGTATATGTTACGTCTTCCAGATGAAATATTCCCATAAGAGAAGTAAGATCCAACGGTTCTGCAGTGGATTAATGTCCATCTAAAGATCCCCCTCGGGTGAAGCCAACTCCAGTCTAATCCCACCAAAACCAAAATCCTAATGTGGATAATAACAACTTGGAGCTGGTATTGTGCCAGACATAAGATATCCGATAACCAACTGGATTTATCATTAACTTATACAACTTACTTGGTTGATAACCAAAAAATGACTATAAGTTATAAGGAGTTCGTCAGAAAATGGAAGAGCCAAAAAAGAGAGCTGGCGAGTTAATGCCTGCGAATTTATAATATCTCAAGTTTTGTAGAAAATCTCATAGTGACAGTATGACGATGTCAGCTAACCTTTCGAAAACCATAATCGAATAATCGATTAAAGACTTGACTTCCCTCTTACAACTATTTTAAACGTGAATTATATATTAGATGATAATTACGAATAAGAACTGAATTTAGAAGATTATGATTTAATTAAAGTTAAAGAAACAAGCAGGATTAATTATCCAACATGAATAATCGATTATATCGAATGAACTATAGAGTTTATAACTAAAGGAATTACTTTCATAGAAAAATCGTCGATCGGGAGTGAGAAAGAACATAGATGAATCACACACAATTATTAACCGATCGGTACAGAATGTTGACAGTTAGAAGTACTCTGGATTATGAACAATATTTAAATGGTGAAAATTGCAAAGATCATATGTTCCCTTATAAGTGAACCCTAAAAGAGATGAACATGTCCCAAGAATTAACTATATTAGCAAGTAAGGTTTGTACGATTTGAACTAAACATTTTATTTTGTATACCCGAACCTATTAACTATTTGTGACTGTAACAAGTTATCCTGGCCTACCTTATCTTTATCGGAATAAAAATTAAGGTCTAACTGCTTTATATCTCGCGTTGATATGGTAGGTACTGCGTATATACGATTTTGTTGCACGTTGGCAACATCCATATGAGAGCAAGACATTATATCTGAAAAGAAAAAACATAATTTTGGAAAGAATGCATTGTTAAAAAATAAAAAAGATTATTTACCTCGCGTACAAAATATTCAATACTTTTTGGTTAATAATCTGAATTCGGACACAAGGGAACAAAATACTTCTCATTATAAACTGCACAGTAGAATAAAATTAAATGACCTCAATAAAGGCTCGGTCACGATACGAGCGGTAGAGCGGCTGAGTGGCGACTCAAAGTTTAATGTTTGTATTGTGCATATGGTGAGCGCTCGACACTGGTCACGACAGACGTGAGCGGCAGGGCGGCACCACAAGGTGCCGCTGATCTGCCGCTTGCCGCCAACTCCAGCTGTCGCTAAAAAGTACTAGTTCTCTATGATCGCCAGCTACACTTTTTAAGTATTGAAACAGCATGGATTTAACTTCATTGGCGCCTTTTTACCCTGACCCTCATGGTAAGTGAACATCATAACTTCATTGGTACCAAGATTATAAGGTCCGAAGACATTGTACCAAAGCTGTCTACGGTAGAACATTTCATTTGTTTTCAAATGAGGCAAAGTTAAATTTTGCATAAAGTCAAAAGATATGCATAATATTTCACCGCATTTTGCCCTTTCTTTAAATAGTCTCTTATTTTGGCTAAAAGCGTCTGCTGAATTTTGTCAGAGTTAGGATCATTCGTTTTCTGCTCATATTGATCACAAATGGAACAGGTGTCAGAACGCGGATACCCGAATTTTATATTATATTCATTGAAAATGCTCCAATACATTCTGTAAGGCAATTCAAGAAAAAGTTGATGCGTTTTAGCTACTGTTAAACTCTCAGGTGAATACTTTCTACCTGGATTGTCTCTTAATGAGCAATGAAATGACCGAGCTTTGAAAGATTGTATATGTTGCCTCACAAGTTCTGCGACTTCATTTGGGCACTTATCAGGCCGGTTATTATGCAAACCTCTCAGATCCTTGGGAAATTTTTCCAAATGTAAAAGACTATGTTGTATGCGACGAATTCTGCGTTGTGTCACACCGTGATGACTCAGAAAAGCTTTCAAACATACAGTTATTTCTGATCCACTTACTCGGATTTTATATTTAAATGCAGGATCGTGATCTTTATTGTTTTCACCCTCAGGTTTCCTAGGTCTTCGCCTGGTGATTGTTTGTATTGCAATGAGTCCAGCTAAATGTGAATCGTGTTCATTTTTGTCTGACATTGCATTAAATTGTAAAATAATTTTATGCTTGTTTTCCTTCGTGAGTTTAGAAAAACATTAAAGCCTTGTACATCTGAAAAGCGACCAATCTCTTAATGTTTAAGGAACAAATATAAGTAGTTTTACCTGCAATCCGGTCCTGTTTGATGTCTGTCAACTAGTTTGCCGGCATTGTTTACATGTTCATCCCCTCTGACTTTTGCTTCATTTATCAAAGTTTCTTTCTTTCCCAGCAACGTTTACGCTTAGGCCATTCTTGGTTTTCCATTTCCATTGTATTCACTTATTTTAATTCTAAGACGATTCCCTACGACACCTAATATCTTATGTTAGATTTTAAGGATACAATAAGCTGTTATATTATGGAAATATGTTATTTTGCATACATAAACATAATCCGTTTGGTGGACTACTCATGGACTAGTGTGTTTCTGTAGAAGCTTCGGTTGTGTAAGCTACTAAAACTTGGTATGTGTGACGTTTTTGCCTTCAACCATTATTCAGTTGCATGGATATGGGGTTTCACTATAAGATGGCGCTATATTTTGAATTTTACCAAATTTGGACTTGTGAAGTTTTTGCTAAGAACCCCTCAAATGTTGTTGACTCTGTTGTTAAATCAACTAAAAAGGCAAAGTTTGCAAGAAAGCTCGCGGATGATGAATATGAAGTTCTCATATCTGAAATTCAGTCAAGACCTCCCCTTTAGAACGATTGTCACAATGACTTCAAGCACAGCGTAGTCACCAGGAAAATGAGGAATGAGCTCGGAGCAGCGATTAACCTATCAGGTACCTAATGTATTTAAAATTATAAACATGCACGGTGTTTAAATATAATTGTTTGGATAAGTTACCTGCATACTCATTGTATCGTTGGGTGGTAGTTTTAATATTTAATAATAATTTAATTTTAATATTTAATAAAATTCACAGTGCAAAGGTCTCATGGTTATAGTTTAGGTTTCGGTTTAGGCCTAATACTTAATCAATGAAACTTAGTTATGTAACGAGAAATAGTTTTTAAAAGTCTCGCTGAGACGTATTGCTTATTCATTCGCTCTTCTGAACAGCTTGGGGATAGGACCCACATCATATTCTTGCTCTTGAACGAATTCTCCACGTATGTACGCCAAATAGTGACCGTCATGTGTACCATCTCTGTCTCTTATAATGTTGTTTAATATGCAGGCAGCTTTGATTCGTAAACTGACTTTAGAAAATGATGGTATCTCTATAGCTGTTCCCAGAAACCGTCATTTTGCATGCAAGATTCCAAATGTACATTGTATAGTTTTTCGATCAGAGGATAAGGTACTATTGTATGTTTCTTGTTGCTGAGAAAGATTCTTTCCAGGTGAAGGACACATAAGAGGGAAGACCTCATCTCCTATCTAAACATGAGGTGCAGTTAGTGCTGTACCTGGAAAGGTTTTATCAGGTTGAACATTAAATTGCTGATTTTCCACTTCAAGGAGCAGTTATGTTGCAATAAATACTCCTCCGTCACTCTGTTTCCCTTTAGCGCATACATCAATTACTAATAAATTTTTATCTGCAAAGTATCTGGATTCAGAGTGTGGTGGGCATTTCAGTTTACAATGCCGTCCATATATAGCTCTTATGAAGTTCGGAAATTTCCAAAGTGTGTAGTATCTCTCAGTGACATTTTTGAGGTGCTCTTCAGTTGGAGTTGGCATTGCTTATTGACAAAATGCTTCTACTAGTACTGCACATGTATCATATATAATATTGCTTAAAGTACATATGCAGAGACAGAATTCAAATGACAAATGTCTGAAAGTTGCTCCTGTAGCCAAGAATCTGCAAAGAATTGTACTTATTAGAGGAATTTTAGAATAAAATCAACAATGAAGTACTGATTGTTTAATTAGAATTTATTAAATAAAGCAAATGACAAATAATATTGTCGTTTTTTTTAGGTGAAGAAATTAAAACCAAACGGAAAAATTTAAAGAACAAATTCCGCAAGATTTGGCAAAAACCGCCACCAAAATCTGGGTCTTCTGGGTCTGCAGCAACTACTCCGTCACCCAAATAAAGGTTTTATGATTCAATGATGTTCTGTAAAGATGTGATTATTCCCCAGCCCCATAATTTGTAATCTAACGTCATCCATTGTCGAAGCGGGTTTGCCGGAGAGTGACACTACTGATGCACAAGGAGAAGACGAGGACAACAACACCGTTTTTGATGATGGTGCTTCCTTAATTCCAGGAGTAAAACGAGAATCGCAACAGCCACAAAAAACCCAGTCGATTTTTCAAAGTGAGAGCACAAGTCTGCTGGAATAAGGAAAAATGAAATTGAAACACAACTGATGAAGCTGGAGGAAAAGAAAACTGATGCAATACTAAAAATGCTAAATAAGAATGACCAAGGTGAGGACTACCATTTTTTCCTGAGTTTGATGTCTTGCGTAAAATTGTTAGACCCTCTTACAAGTTAGGTCCAATATTCCAAGCTGCTGTAATGGAAGCATACAGAAATCACGAAGCCCGCAAGACGCAGCAGTATTGGCCTTCATCATAATTAAGCGCTGGTAGGCCAATAGCGTCCAACTACTATGGAGAACTAACGCCAGTGGAAACAGATGGACAAATAGACGATGTGAGCGATGTTTGTGGCGTCGGTAACGCTTTATTGCAATTTAATTTGCCCTAGAATGTTTTAAAAATATCTCCTAGGCAGAGACGTTATTGTTGGTTTAACACATTATTATGCTTACGGGATATTTTATTAATATAATTACAATGTCAATGTTGTGAAAGCGTATGACTGCCCTCAAGTAAGTTGCCTGAGGTTACGGCGATCTGATGAGCCCCAACAAGGGCGAACGTTATCGTCTACACTCGGCCCGTGGTTATCCATTAGTTTTTCAGACTCCCCTCCCTCTTCTCTTTTTATTTTGTACGGACGTTAACATTCTACATATTATTAATAATGAGTTAATAAATGAATAATTAAATTATTGCGTTTAAATATACATTTTCCTATAGTAAATTAGGCAACAAATTGATAATGATTTAATAACCTACCTTAACGTTACGACTAGCCTCTCCTCTGGATTCACTTGCTGCCGCAAATGCACTCTTTTCTTCTCCAACAGGTGTCTTACTTTTCTTAAAATGTAGTCAAAAGTTCCAATTGATTCAAAAAACAGGATTGCATCTCTTCTTTAACCAGCAAACAGATGATGATATTCACCGAACCGAAATCTCAGCCTGTTTATAGGGTGAACGCCGTACATTTTACGCATGTACAACCTATCTGACGAATGTCTTTTCTAAATGCTGTTTTCACTTAAGGACAGGACTTGGACAACCTCGTCCGGAGATACCATTTCGGTGACTGAATAAAAATTAAACTCAAAAACACCGCTTGTATCGTGGCCACTAGTGCTCTGTCACTTTACCGCTTACCACTCGTTTCTTGGCCGTGGCCTTAAACTGACATGCACGCGTATCATAGTACCGCGGCATCTAAAGATGGCTGTTATTGGCTGATGCATATTTGTCGCTGTTTGGTTCAAATGTTATTTGGATTTGTTGGGTTTTGAAACGAAGTGAATATTTTAGATGCCAATATAGCTTAGATTTGTGGGGGATCTGCATTGTAGTTTTAGTGTCCATACGTAGAGTGCTAGAGCAATAATCCATTGCTATATATAACTCATTTTTCACCAAAAATGGAGTTGTCGGGTTTTAAAACTAGGTGATTAAAATGTTCAAGATGTTGACAATTACCACAAGAACAACGTTTCATATTGATTTAATAAGGCCATAAACATATTTATAAAACAAAATTATGTACTTGAAGCAAAATTTCTTTTATTTCATCATGTTCCAAATAAATGCATACCGTATCTGGTACGTGAAGAAGAACTGCTGACACTATTATGTGTGCACTCGTAAATTTTGATCTGCAAATCTGCTACCAAGACACTACAATAATTTCTCTGTAACGGTTTTGAATTATAGTAGTGAATTCCGTTGGCCTTTTTCAACAAAGAAGTGACCCCTGTATCTACGACCAGCAGTCGCATACCGAATGGTACCCTAGGATAACATAATGATGATCAAATATCAGACGCGTTTACGGGACTAAAGTAAAATTCCCCTATATATGAGACCTACTCAAATCCACATCAATGGAAAAACTTCATAGAAGCTTGTACGTGGAGCATAACAGAAGTAGTGAACTTGTGGCTGGGTAATTTTTTAATGCCCCATAAACCATTTGGAACTGTGACTGCAGAAAAGCTGCACAACTTCTACAAATTAATTCTCCTTATAAATAAACACAGGTGATATGACGAGACATGAGGTACAGATAGTATAGAAGAATGTATATATGAATAAATTTAGCAGAAAAATCAAATAACACATTGGTTCAAAATGAAAATATACAATTTAAAAACTAAAAAAACTTCCACAAATTAAATTTTCTCATAAATAAACACAGGTGATATGACGAGATATGAGGTACAGATGGTATAGAAGAATGTATATATAAATAAATTTAGCAGAAAAATCAAATAAGACGTTGGTTCAAAATGAAAATATACAATTTGAAAACTAAAAAAAATATTAAACTTAAAGGTGGGACTTTGTGCCATCTTGTTCATAGAAGAGAACATATGCTTCTCCACTGACTAAATATTTCCACGATATTAATAGCACACATAAATCGTTATATTCGTGCCACTGTCCCATGTAGGGATGTCGGCAATATGCTGTGTAGTGACCATTGTGAGTGGTTCCACTGTGATTTGATATAGCGTAGAGGTTGTACCTACAGGGTGCCACATTATCAGCCGCGTAATGGCTCATATCAAGCCTTCAATTGGAAAATGTATTGCAGCATTAAGTTTCCCCCAAATCTTTGTTGGTGAAAAGCGCTTCAGGTGAATAACCATTATTTTCGGGAAATTGTGAATGATTTAGTGCATCATCTTCGTTCCTTACATTCAGAACATGTTGGTTTCTCATCACCGTCGACGGTTTCTTCTCTTGTAAACGAATCTAAACATTGTGAAAACCGTAATTGACCTGTTCTTTGGGGTATGGAAGGGGATAAATCCCAAAAGGGATCGAAGGTAACTGAACAGTGACCACAGTGTGTGTATTTGAGTGTTGATTTTAATTGACCGACAAAGTTATCCCTAATCTGGGAGTTGTCCATTCTCGGATATATTAACCAAGATTCTTGTGCTTTCTCACTGTCACTAAGTTTGTCATGAATTTCTGTTGATATGGGCTTTGGGGCTTATTTTTTTTTGGTCACCGAAACATTGTTACTAGATTTTTCAACACTGGTTAATTTGGATTTGGTATTTAACTGTTTCACGCCATTGGTCAACTCAGATAGTTTGGATCTAACCTCAGGTGTCATATTGACGAGGTTATTACCATTTTTTACTGTTCTGGAGAGTTTATCATCAAACTTTTCACTCAAATCGGCGACTGATGCGCGATTGCCGTTATCATCTTCATCAGAAAAATTGTCTGTATTAGTATTGTTGGAGTTTGCCACACTGTTAGTATAAATACCTTACATTTGGTCGTTTACTTTTTTCTTTTATGTCTTCAACTTGATTGGAGGTAAACCAGTTTTTCATTTTGTTTTGGTCAAAGATAATTTATTGAGCATATGAATCGCATAATTCTCCAGCATTGTCATCTTCTTCGGTATTCCTAAACACCAGAGGTTTCAATTGCTACAGGAATAATAATGTAAATGTTCTCCAAATTTTTGTATTTATTGCTTTTAAAAGCTTCGCCATGTAATGCTGCAGCGCCTGCAGAAGTAGATGTGGATCGGACACGGAACGGAGCCCAAGTGTCAGTGCAAGTGAAATCCCATATACCGGGTCTGCCGCGTTGCCAAGGAATGAAGGTTATACCATCTGGACGTTTACCATCGTCGCGGCAAGTACCTAATGGTTCCAACGAACAGGGAACCTTTGCAGATGACAGGCCTCGTTTGATTAGGTCATTTACTGCAGAATGACGTGAAAAATGGCCGGCACTCAATTTCCAGCTTAGGCCGTGTCTACCATATTCATTAACATTAGCTCCGTAACGACAGCGATGTTTGACACAAATTTGACAACCTAAACGGAGACCAATAGAAAAACAGAAATTTTTGTCGTCTAAAAGCGTTCCTAATGGGGCCGACGGTAAAGCGTTCAACCATGCTCCTGATTCCTTGAAAATGCTGCCTTCAAACGAGCCTTGTCTGGTAAATTAATAGTTTTCTGAAGCACATTTTCTTTCTCAATGTTTAATAAAGGTATTCCAGGATTTTTGAAAGGATTTATATATTCATCGGGTACAACTTTGTTAGACTTTAATGACCAAATATTTTCTGCCTCCAATAATAAAGGGTCTTGTGTGGAAAAATATAGACAGAATGTAATCAATGTATTTTTTTAAACTATTTAATGACGACAAAAAAGAAGGAAGAGCGACAGGAACGATGGAGCTAATTCCTAAACAACCATATGAAACAGGTAGTGAAGCTTGTTTCCAAGAAAGGTCCTCTAATTCAATATTCATTAATGACTCTAATGAATGACGAATGGTATTGTCAAAATTGATCAAGATATCATTATGTAACCAGGTCGGACTACATCTTAAGATATATGTTAATTTTGGAATTATTAGGCAATTCTTGAGAAGGTTATCAGCAATATGTGTCGGTAACCAGGATAAACGAGATGACATTTTTTTGAAGAAGGTCAGTTTTTCATTGAAAGCTTATAGGAAGGATTCATTTAATAAAGGAGCACCTAATTGAAATAAATTTTGTTTGTTGGTAATTGTTATTCCTGGTGTTACAGAATTAAATGTATCAATGGTTAGATTAGTTGGTGATTCTAAGAAAAATGACTCGCATTTGCTGAAATTGAGTTCAAGACCAATATCCTTGTAATTGTTCATAATATAGACAAGAGACTTGAACACGGAATTAGTATTACCACCTGTACGAATTTGAATTAACACTCAAATTCTCACTGTAAATTCTTACTGTGTATTCACCCTGTATATCAAAATTCATATATTCCACATACATCCCCTTCATTTATATGATATTTCTTTAACTACAAAAAATTTCATTTCAAAGTCCCTTTCACAGAAAAAACACAGATAACCATTACCTTATCTTATGTTATATCTCCACTCACTGCGTACTTCAAAGAGTCCAACTTCTTATCGCGTCATAAAAACTGCTTAGAGGATACAGTATCGCAACAAAACAATTTCTTTTATTCACAAAAAATGCGTGATTCGGCTGATATTTTTAACAGTTGTATGACGGTTATATTTTAAATCATTAGTCCCCATTGGCTACAACTTCACATGATTCTCCTTGTTACCACCCACTTTGGACGACCTATAAATAGGGATAAGACCCTATTTTTCATCACTTCCAAGTCACACTTTCCCAGTCAACTATCGTACATAATGAGACTCTCATTATAATATATTCTACCGGCGTTTTCTAACGGTATAACATTTTAACATTCATTAACTTTCATTCATTTATATCAGATCATGTGATAAAGTGATACAAAAAAATCAGTGCACTTCTTAATTGTTCAGCAACTTGAACAACATGTAATTACCGCAAATATATACAACAAGTGAAAGTGATATACTAGTTTAATTTATTCAAACAACCTCACACCTATAAGCCTATAGTTATTTATTATCGCTAATGTGCGATTGGTCCTTCGAATTGGAAATAATAGAGATTGATGACTTACCGCATTTTACAATCTCATTAAAAAAATAATGAGAACGTAAAACACCACCTAAAAAACCATCATCAAGTTACCAAGCATTCAGTTCTGTGTCAAGTAAGTTTGTGTATCGATAGGCAAAATAGGAGAGGTGCCGAAGGGCCCCCTTGTTGGACGCCTCTTTCCGAATAAATGATGTTTTCGCCGAATAAAAGATATGAAGGGAATCGATAACATTGATTGATGAAAGGAAAGATTTCGGGTAGAATATCTGCTACAAGTTTTAATAAATGATCGCGATGAATTGCATTGAAAGCATTTCTGAAATCAATTTTCAGAAAAACTTTATTATTAACGTCTGGATGATTAGAGATGAAACGGCTTGCTGCATGTGCACCTGCTTCACAAACCACCTTTCAAGCCTAAACCGAATTGTAATGGACGAAGTAAATATCCCAATTTGTCTCTGATGTTTGAACAAATTATTTTCGCTACTAAACGATGGTAAACTAAACCAATGACAATTGGTCTGATACCTTCTGCTTTTTTAGTTAAAGCGTATAGTGACGCTCCGAATAAAATGAGACGAATATTGATGTTGACTGTGTGATTTAAAATGAAATTACATAATTCACACAAAGATAATAAGAGATTTTTTCCTGAAGGGCCAAGCACTGTAACTAATTAAATCTTGTAGATGTGGTCTTAAAGAGTATAAACCACCAGCAGAACTTGTTCTAAAAGAATTTACTGCGTTACTGACAAATTCTTCTGTTATAAGAATAGGAACAGGTTCCGAACTCAAAGTAGAGAATGTACTATTAAGTTTATTTGAAGGATGTTTCGATTTAAAGTGGCTGTACTGACATCAGCAAAACTGTCATCTGAAGCTAAGATTTTAATTGTGGATATCAAGTCACCGTCAGAAACTTTATTTATGGCATGTTTGATTTTACCATTATTTGATAAATTTATATGTTCTTCCGAACTGAGAAATTTGTGTTTTGCTGATCAGAGAAATTTAAATGATGATCTTTATTATCAAAGGTTTTTGAATTTACAATTACAAAGACTTAAAACATAGTATGGAAATAGCAATAGATTTTCCCAGGTAGGAATAGAATTTTGTCTTACGCATTCATCAATCAGACTAGAGAGCGTTGAGGCACAAAGAACTCTTGATGCTTTTGGGACTCTTCTGATGACTGATCGTTGGCTCTTCAATTTTGCTAACTTCAGATGAAAATCCGTCTCTTCTATATCTTCATTGCTGAGACTTTCTTGTGTAATAGAACTTAAACTTCGTCCACCATGGGTCTTGTTTTGTTGTGTTTTCAGGACTCGCTTCATAAAAAGTTTACCACAGATTTCACATTTTATATTGACTGGTGTTGACATCAGGCTTCAAAATATGTTGAATTTAGAGAACGGCTTCTCTATATTATAGAATTCTTTAAATTTGCTGATTATTTCTACTTATATTGTGCGCGTACATTTATACTTTATGCAGAAATTTGTATATATTGTAATTGTGACGTTTCTCAAATATTGACCAAACTCTTGCGCTTATAGCGTCCCCTTTCAATTTGTGAGGTTATCAAATTTGCGATCACCCAAAATCAACTAACAAACATTGTAGACCGCAAAATTCATTCAAATATAAATTCACCCCTCATTTGAAACCATGAAATAGTTTATAGGAACGTCACTAGTTGTTACAGCGGCCCATGAAGTAGACAACATATCTCCTGCCCTGTGATTTATCTATGAGTGGTTTACTGTGATATATAACTCTAGTATAGTCTCTTTAAAATCCAGAAGGAGAAACTTAAATGATCCTGCACTAATCCCACGAGCAATGGCTTTATATACGATTGTTTTGATATTCAAATATTTCACAGATGTCTTCGCTGTTTTCTTACAGTTTTTGTTGAATAACTGAAAAATTTATTATTCAGTTAAGAGGTAAATATGTGATATTTATTCATAAATCGATACGTTAAATGCGTCAAGCCACCAATTTTTTTCAATCTAAGGCAATACGTATAAGGTACAAAATAAACCAAAAACGGCCTAACCTCAATATTCTGAGTAAACGTTTCCCTCCGTTTCCAAATTGTTAAACAGTCAACTTACTGTTTGGCAAGAAGTTACACAATTCTAAGCGTCAGATTTTGGGGAAAGGGGAGAAAAAGTTGGTAAATTAGCAGTTTGGATGAATTTTTCTTAATTATTTGAAAAACAAAGCGGCTTAGTGCAAACACAAATGATCCTGTCCATAATTTTGCTAAAGCGAATGGTTAAAGAGTGGCGAAGGATGTGAAACAGTCGGGTAACGCTGACTTATTAATAGTTGTAACAGCAATTGATGACACGGACTTACCAGACTTGTTGACTGTCCCCGGAACTATCAGAAAATAAGTTGAGAATGGTGGTACAAAGACAGGCGACCAGCAAGGAAATGTATACACTGTTTCTGATATTCAGCGAGGCATTGGTGATATGAAATGTGTACTCTTAGCAATATACATCTCCACAGGATGTGACATGTATCAGCCATCTACAAGAATGTGAAAATTACACTGTATAGGAAAGCGCAAGCCAACAACTTCTAGTTTTCAACAACACCGGAACTGACCCCAATGCAGTGGCTGACACTGGGAAGTATTTCATTTTTGCGACGCTTGGAGTAAAGAACAATGAAGATCTATATTGTTTTCGCTACCAATGCTACTTGCAAGCTATTGAAAAGCGTTCTATACATTCACTGTTCAAGTACCCAAGTAGGGATAGATTGGCAAACACCTGAAACCAATTACAACAGTACGTCCTGCAGCTTTCCAGTAATTACAGTGTGCAATTTGATAATTACTGAGGACTTTCATGTGATAACAGTGACACGGTCATCATATAAGAAGATATGAAAATGGAGAATGCTAGTATTATGTTTAAAGAGATACTATTATTATTATTAAAAAGGTACTGTATTTACATATTTTGGTTCCCAAAATTACATATAACAGAATGGAAATAATAAGTGCCGGATGTCTGGTTTTCATCATGCTATCAACGTATGTCATGTGAGGTTATTAAGGCACCTTGCAGAAACAAAATTATCCAAAAATAATTGTTGTTTTAACTAACTTTGTCCCCGGCATATAATTATGCCTCCCATAATCTTTCAGCTAGGTTATCCCTGAAAAGCAGCTGAAAAACAGGGTCTCAATAATTAATAAGGGTTGTAGATTTGGAGAGGCAACATGTCAAACGTTGATTTTAATTTGTTTTACGTTTGGAATTGTTTGGGGTAGTTCAGTTTGGTTGCTTGTCCGCCCTGAAAATATCCCTGTTTGTTGAATGTGGGTTGATGATTGACAATCTTGTTATGTAATTAGCAATCCATGCAGAAGCCTACACCCACTATTGCGTATGTCTTCTGCGCCATTTGCGGCTTTGAGCGCATTTCGAAGATCATCTGGCAAAGAATTATTGTGAAAATTTGTAGATACTTTAGTTATAAAGTCTTTGATAGTGGGCGTGTCGGCTTTCTCATGTAACCATGAATTTCTGGGGTATTTTGGGTAGATAGAGTTGTGTTTTATTGCCATTCTCAGACACTTGTTTTGTACCACCTGCAATGAGTGAAAGTTCTGTTTTGTTCCTGTGTAATATACTGGTGCTGAATATGTTAGAATTGGTCTGATATTTTGTCTGTAGATGAGTAATTGATTTTGTGTAGTGAGTTGACTGTGTTTACAAATAAGGGGTTAAAGTTTACTCATTGCAATCTTGGCCTTGTGCACCTGACAACTTATATGAGATTTGGCGTTTGCGTTACATTGGATGGTATATTGTAGGTATTTTGAAGTGTTGCTCGGGGGGATGGTGTTACCATTCACACAAAGCGGAGATTGCAACGGGCAATCTCTCCTGAAGATTCTCCTGAGTGATAAATGCTCTGTTTTGGAGGCGTTTATGTTAAGTTTCTGGTTGTTAAAATAGGGTATTATTTGTGTGTTGATGTGAGTTTGTAGGATATTAAGTGCGGTGTCAGGATTCTTTGTAGATGCTACAAAACAAGTATCGTCTGCGTACATGGCTGTAAGTGAATGTGGTGAAGTAGGAAGTTCCTGGGTGAATAAGGGATAAAGCAAATGTGACAAAACTAAGCTCTGCGGGTCTTCAGCCTGGATAGGATAGGGTCCAGCAGCATGTTCGTTTATTTTTATGAAAATTTTTCTGTTTCTGACATATGAATTTATTAATTTAATTAGATTATCTGGGATTTTTAATTGAATTAGTTTGAATATTAGACCATCGAGCCATACGGAGTCGTTTGTATGTCGATCGCGATCATAATTGCTTTGTTTTGGTCCCGAAAGCCTTCTCTTATAAAATGTAAAACTCTAATTGTTTGCGCTATAGTACTGCTTTTCTGTGAATGATTGTATTCGCTTGAGAGTAATTTTGTCAATTACCTTTGCAATATTATTTAACAGTGATATTGGTCGACAACTATCTACATAAAAGCGCTTTTTGTTTGCTTTGATTATGGGTATGACATTGGAAATCTTGAGCATATCGGGGTAATTGCCAGTTTTGATTGTAAAATTAATTATGTAATTCAATTGCACAATAGCTTTTTTTGTGAATTTTTTAAATCGATGTTTGGTATGCCATCTTGTCCTGGTTCCGTTTTAGTTTCCCAATTTTGTATAGTATTATGTATTCCCATGTATGAAGCTAAGTTATGTGTGTTTAAAGTATGTATCGATTGTAAGTGTTGTTTAACTATTTGCGAGATGTGTCGATGATGATCTGTGTGTGGTGAATTGTTTATAAAATTGTTTTGAAAGTACACTCCGAAATTCTGCGCAATTTCCTTCATGTCAGTGTATATGTGTCCAATTACTTCTATTTTAGATATGTCATTTTGTTGATTTTTGAAAAATCTTGTAATTTTCCAGAGTGAGTTATCATCAGGTTACAATGTTTTTCGAAAGTTTTTCCAATTTTGGTATTTATATTCTAATATACTATATACTAATGAATGCTTTACATTAATTTAAAACCGCATTTAACATTCAACATTTTTATTCAATATTACTATTGAACTCAGTTTGTGAAATTCAAAAATATAATAAAATGTTGCTGCAATATGAAACCAAATAATCCTATTAAAAAACCTCCAAAATCAGCATTTTTAAAAATATTTTAATTAAAAATGATATAATTATATATCACAATCATTATACCTATTACTAATAGATTATATTTTAGAATCATTTATCATTATTATTCACATAGCCGACGGGTGCACTCGCATTTTGTACCATCCGGGTAACATGTAAACATTATAAACCAATTAGTGACCGTTTTTTTTTCATTTTGTGAAATTATCATAAGCAAATAAATTCACAAATATTCCATTGTCGCAGCAATTCAACAGCTAACTGCTCTTTTCCTACTATTTAATCCACAGGGTCCTTTTTGGACTCATGTGCTTTCCTTAATCTTAAACGTCGTGGTTTTGGCATCCAGGACTTCTCGCAAAATGACTACTACTAACCAAACATCCTTATCACAACAAAATTAGTTTCATGGCGCACCATCTGTAACTTTGGAACTGTTCACGTTAGCAAGATTATGAATGAATCGATTTTTGTTCGCAATTTAGTGTTATTTATTGTTGTATATGTCACCTTTCGTGCTTAACCGCATACTCTTCTCAATATTTAAGAAAAACTGATTAACCCATTATTGCCGAGATATAAAAAATTCTGAATTCAACATATTTTATGACTGAGATCCAATGAAATGAAACTATTTCACCTAGTTTCAAGGTTTTTTATTTTTTTTCCATTACAGTTACTACAAAAAATGGTGTTCCCATATGGAATCTTTAGGCGTTAACGGTAATGATTATCATCGAGTATGAAAATTACGAAAGCAATCAACGCATAGTCCAATCTGACACTAGAAACACACTGTTCGACCTCGACTGCTTCAATCATCACCACCGCATCTTCTTCTTTTCCCTTCAGGTACTGTAATGACATAATGGTGTAAACCATCATAATTTATGTCATTGCGGACCCTGAATTTACTTGCTGCAACTCTTGGTACTCTTCCCGGAGCTCGGGAGGTACTTGATATCGTCTGAAAAGAATAACTTTTTAAATAGCATGCCTTCAATTCTGAAAATTTATAACTGGTAAATATTCCTTCTGAATTCCATCTGAGTGATTTTCCGTCCAGTTTTTCTATAAAGAATTCATGCATTTTGAATCGCTGCATTAATAAGATATCTAAATATTGGCCAATACCATTTTTTTGAACGAAGTTCTATCCAATAGCTATAAATGATACAAAACAAGAAATAATATAATCTATCAGAATATCGACTCACCATGATATATTGTTATTCATTTGATCTGTACCACCCATATACTTGTTGTACTGCATGATCAGATCTGGCCTTGGAATTGCAACTATTTTTTTATCTTTCCTATGAACCTGTCAACTGGTCTGATTGGTTCCACTCCATAACATGTACTTGCCACTGTTACCATGCTGTTGTCCATCCACCACATATATTATTCCACTCTCTTGTTCTATAGCTGAAGAAAACCGTCCTCTATGTTGTTTTTCCATATCTATTTTTGTCAGCAGAGGAGAGTTTCGTGGTAAGAGATTCTCTCGTAAAGTACCCGTTCCTCTACCTTCAGCGTGCATTGGAGATTGGCAGTAGTGAATAGGTTATCAGTAAAAAAGTTGCACTGAAATGATTTTTTGTCCCTCAATTCGTCTATCATTTGCAATAATGGCGCCGTCGACTTTCCGAATATTTGTTCGTAGTAGGGTTCAACCTAGGATTTTTCTCTTGATAAATTTCAAAGTTTATCATATAACCACCAAATCAAACAGGCTTGCCACGAACGTTGATACCACTCAGAATAAATATTTCAACAAATACTCTCAATTCTTCAATCGATATCTGGGTATCTGAACAGATTTTCCATAAAGCATAATTTGTAGATTGTGTTATGATATGGTGCAGCAAATCATCTGAGAAGAACAGCTCAAATATTTCAGCGCAGCCCATCGAACTATATTTAGAATAATCCACAAAGCCAAATTCATTGCTAGGAGGTTGTAAATCTCCTTGAATGAAGCCTGGTACAGTTGGTTTAGATTTCAATGATATTCTGTTGCTGCAGAGACTTGGCACAGCTTCACAGGACTCTACCTCTCCATTATCTTCCTTATTATCGAATCCCAATCTCTCTTTATTCATAAAAATATTCTTGGCGGGTGCTGAAAGTTGCCTGGCATTCAAATTATCGGTCAGTCCACCCTCATCTTCGTCAGCTGGATCTTCATCCATAAGAACATTACTTTCAGGCGGCTCAATGTATATATCGGTAACATTCCCATCATCCTACCCGAATTTCAAAGCTTCTTGACGTATTATTCCGCTGAAATAAAATTATTGGTTAGTCAACATATCGTAGCTGGGGTAACGCCTAACGAGACCATATGGGAACATCGATGTATACACTGAAATTCTGGAGGACACAATTATAGTAATGCAAATCTGTAGTCATCAAAAGTTGTCCTCATATATCAGTTAAACAAAGCGCAGCTCTAAATAGCATTGAAAATAAAAATATCATTATAGTGATATTTACATCTAGTGCAGGTCCATATTTTTGGGTATATTTCACAGATCGACTTTTCAAGTACCGATTAATACATCGAAATATATCACATAAACAATATCACAGCTGTCACGCGCTCGTTGAACCTCACTGATGAACGACTTGACCATCAACTGGCGACAAACCACAAAATGTCACATCTCCACCTTCTCAAATTAACACATATTTATCGGTTCCACATGGGACCATTAGGCGTTAATAGGTTAAAACTACAAATTTAACAATTTCTAACCTCTTCTGCACCAAATCTTTTTTTTTCTTGGAAAAAATCCATGGTATCAAATATCGTATTTTATTGTTTTTTGTATTTTTCTCAATGTATAATTTTAGTTTTTTAATAAAATTATTTGAAATATTATCTAGACTGTTTTCATTATACAAAATTTCTCAATTTGCTTTCCATAAACCGAATTTTGATCATAATTTGTAATTAGATTAAATTTTCTAGAATTAATTTTACTTCTATTTGAAATTTCAGCGCAGTAGGAAGCTGATCAGTTATAATATTATTGAAAATAGGGTTTATTGGTTTAATATTCTAGACTGTTTTGAAAAAGTGATTAAAACAAGTACGACTTGGTAATCTAGTATACTCTTTATTATGAGGTACAAAACCGTAGTTGTGAGATGACATGCTGTATATATATCACGATGACAAATCAATTGTAAGAAATTTCACATTACTATTAATTCTCGGACAAGTTTGAATGTCTATTGTAACATTAATAAAAGAAAGTTAAGTACCTGCTCAACAAAAGACCAAATATATGAATTCTACATTGCTCAAATAAACATTATGATATTTCTATTAAATAGAGGTTATGGAACTTTCCAAAACTATTAAAATATTACTACAAATGAATTTGAGTGATCTACGATCCCTCAATTAGCACTGTGAACAATATTTCAAACCCTTTCACAATTGAATAAGGAATCTAGTATTCAAAATAAATGTTTTATGAATTGACATAAACTAACTAACAGAGCACTATTTATCGCTTCACGGTAAAGTGCGTAATTAACTTTATGTCAAAAAATATCACCATTCAACTGACAGAGTTATAATCTCAATGAGAAAGTTCTACCCCCAAATATCTACAGAAATTAACTAATTTTCAAGGAGTCAGTTTCTCAACATCAAGCAGTACAGAACTAAATCCACTCTGAATCGGTGGACATAAAAAAGTGTGAGAATTCTTCGCGTTTGATATATACAGTGTACGTAAACTATATCTAGATGAACCTGAAGTGTTAAAATATCTCTCGCGTTACGACGCAATATAAAAACGTGCAAATTTCTGTGACTGTTCGAGAATTAGCGGAAAAGTATGCATATCTACCACACGAGCATTTAGTACCTTTATAAAAGCTGTAACCAACTATCAACTCGCTGTGGACATTCTTGTTGCTCTACCTTGCTACTATTTTGTCGTAAATTGATTCACGTGTTTAAAATTGTCGTATTTAAGTGTTTTATGAAACGTTTCTTAAAATTAGGACTGGACCTACTTTCCACAATCTTATCGAAGAAAAACAAACAACACATCTACTTAGGTGCAGTAGTGACGACAAACGCAACATTCCACTCCACTAATCTAGTTCATTACAAACCCTAAGATTGTTCCTTTGAGCCGTGATATAAACCATTGCAACTCTAAACTAAACGTAATCTCATACACGTAAATCGAAGTAAAGTCTCTCGATAAGCAAAGTGCAAACAAAAAAAGTGATAACAGATCAACAAGTGTACCATCAGCAAGTGTACCATCAGCAAGTGTACCATCAGAAAAATTCAACCGATCGAATCATCTATAAACACACACCTATAATCAAGAAACTGTAGGTAACTCTTCGCTGGATTGGAAAAGGTCAGTTTATTCCAATTCATTATACATCACTATCTCACTGAACGAAAAATGGAAAAAGACATTTATTGTTGAACTCTTTAAATTGCTTAATATATTTTAATTTCTATGTAAAATCGAATATTCAGTTTAATAACAGTAGCTCGTATAAAACATTATCTCAAAAATTCCCAGCATCTAATTTTATGTGATAAATATATCATTCACATTTTTGCTCTTAAACTTAAAACAAACAAACCATAACAATGGATCTAAAAACTTTAATCAATGAACGCCAGTCAATCAAAAGTAAATTCACTAGAATTAATACAATAGAAACCACTTAGATATATTTGATCTGGAAATTCTACAAGAAGAAATTATAAAAACTTCAACCAATATGAACTTACACAAAATAAAATTGAAATTCACCCTCCTAAGAAGAATGAAAAAGAAATCACAGATCAGGAAGATACGAACAAAATAGAAATTGATTATCGTAAAACTAGGAGTCAATTAGCTAGAGCGATTAAAAACTAACTATACCTGAAAGTAGCCGTATAGAGTCAGTTAGGGAAACCCCAATAGAATCAAACAACAACTCAGGTACTAGACTAACTGAAATAAAAATAAAAAAGTGTAACGATGCTCCGGTGAACACCAGTGATGATACGCCTAAGGTTCGAACCAATCCAGTTTTATCGACAGCTGATGGATATATAAACCGACCAACAATTTCAATGAGACAGCCCGGTCACAGTTTAAAGCTTAACAGAAGCAGTTCGCTCACTCTACCGATTTTTGTGTTACAATCTTTTATCTCGCTCATACACACTCGTGGGAAACAACTTCCCGTTGCGCAGAAAGTTTGTTATTTATTACACACTGTTGTCAGATATTTTATTCTGATAAGTTTCCAAAACTTCTAATTTTTCAAATAATTTTTTCAACGTCATAATATTTTAGATATTTGATCAGCCAACATTCAAATTTCATCTTACTTCACTAATTCATAAAATCGTAAATGGTTGTGCATAACTAGATTCTAAAAATACAAAAAAAAGTATTACTTTGCATCCTTTAAACGTTAAAAGAATAACATTAGGCAACATTGTAAGTAAACGTTCGTTGTTTTTCGAACTTAAATTGAGGTTATATTATGTTCCTTTGTTGTTTTGCCAGTGTGTATACATGTTTTGAGTGTTATTATTATAAACAGCATATTATTTCTTTGTGAACTATGAATAAAGTGAAAACTGTACATTATTGTTGTGTGTGTCGTAGGAATTCCAGGCACGAGAAAAACCTTTCTTTTTTTCGCTTTCCTAAGGATACAAAACGGTAAATATTGAAGTTGCATTGAAAATATTAATACTCCTATCAACTGTGATGTCCTACGGAGGTTTCTAAGTAAACACGTAGGTTCATTACTTATTCCAGCATTGAGTTTAACAATATCAAATTTTTTTATTTTAGATTTGGACAATGGAAAGATATTCTTCAACTAGAGAAAATATCTACACACAGCGCTCAGTATTGCTATGATCATTTTAGAATCTGTAATCTTCATTTCGAAGATAAAATGTTCGCAAGCAAACAAAAGAATCGTTTGAAAAAATATGCAGTTCCCTCACCAATAGCTGCACTTGAGGAATCTCAAAGATTAGAAGGTATATAATCTATATTATATTACCGATGAATTAGTACAGGGTCTGCAAAACTATGATTCAATAAAATAATTATCATTACTACTACATAACATTGAAAGATGGAAGCATGCTAACTTTTCAATGTAATATAAATGTAATAATTAACTTTATAATGTAATGTTTGGTGTTAGGATAACAAATATTTCATAAACCCACTTTTAATGTATTTTGATTTTTGCAGAGCCATATGTACATATACAGACTGTCGAGTTAGAACCTGTTACACCTAGCACATCAGCTGAAGTTCATGAGAGCCAAAACTATTGTTCAAAAGGTATGTATACAGTGATGGGCATAAGTGTGGAACCAAGTGAATATTTCTGGAATGGTTAAAGACAGCAAAATGAAGTTTGGTATGCATATAATACGCAAAAAGGTACACCTTTGAAAAATATTTTGACAACCGGTCCACCTCCGGTTATACCGGAAATGAACAACTTACATCGTGATTTTAAATGGAACACTCTATATATTAATGGATTTTTGAAATCTATGTAAAATCTTAGGGCACTTTTGTATGGAATACTTTTTTCCCGAAATGTATACTTTTTGAGTTATTAATTTTTTTAGGAAAAAATTGACCTTTGTAAAATATTACAAATTATATTTGTACGAGCACATGCTTAAAGAATCGTAAAATTTTTCTGTAGGGTGATTACTAGGAAGGTCAAAGGTATTTGAATACGTGTTCCAAAACTCTTCTATACAGGGGGCGCATACAAAGCTTCAAAAGTTGAACTTCGAAAATATCAAAGTTCTTCATTTTTTTAAAAGAAGCCCCCATTTTTCTTTCAATTACATTGAAATCAGTGGTAAAAATGAGGTACGGCAGAAATGTAAAAGTTTGCAACCAACCAAAACTATTAGGTTTAGATATAACGGTTTGAAAACATACAATTTCAAAGTTCAAATATTTAAACTTTTTATGCGCACCCTGTATACAATGAAAAGTTTTTCAACACATATTCAAATACCTTTGACCTACCTAGTAGTCACCCTACAGAAACTGTTTACAGCTCTTTAAGCGTTTGCTCGTACAAATATAATTTGTAAAGGGTGTACATAGGTCAATTTATTTTCACTTATAATTGCACAAGTGGTTTGTATTTTATCGGGTAAATTTGGGTTGTTTAATGTGAAACTGTTTCCTAGCAATTTGACGAGAATAACTGTCAACTATTAAAAACACGACACCGAAGGTGGAGTGTTTTTAGGTTGACAGTTATTCGAGTCAAATTGCTAAAGGAAACAGTTTAGAATTTGAACAACACAAATTTACCCAATATCAATACAAACCTCGAGTGTAATTCGGCAGGACAATTTAATGAATGAGAAATTTGGAAACATATCAATGCAAAATTTATTATTAGCAACTGTATTAGTAGGCACACAGGTATTAACAATTTAACTAATTTCGGCGTTCGTAGACACACCGAATCGACTCATTGTTAGCTCTTGAAAATTCAATAAGTTGTTGACAAACATGCTAAACTATTTATTCTGGTAACCAACACCGCGATAATTGATGAACAAATGAATAAGTGAAAAAACCACTAGTGTATTTGTCGCTGTAAAAGTTAAAGCTAACTTTTGCCGCTGTCAAAATGACAATTGCACTGTGGCATATGCAATTTTTTATACATGAGTTAAATTGTCTGAAAAAATTAATAATTCAAAAAGTATTTCATACAAAAGTGCACTGAAATTTTACATAGATTTCAAAAATCCATTAATGTATAGGATGTTCCGTTTAAAATATCGATGTAGTTGTCTATTTCCAGAGATATTCACTTGGTTCCACACTTATGCCCATCACGTATAATAAACTTAATTGTTTATGATTGTATCTTATTATCATTCAGCAATGTACGATGCCAATTCATATATATCGAAGATGTTTTTCTAATCAATTTTTTTTTCAGAGGTTCAAACTCCTGAAGCTTTAACTTATGGAACTCCAAGAAAAGTTAAGTTAAGGAAAACCGTCAGATATCTCACGAAAAAACTGTCCACTTCTCAAGAATCTCTCGAAAAAGTCGCCGAATCATACAATGAAATGTCAATTGATTCCATTACTAAATTCCTAGAAGAATATGTGTCTCCAAATTTAGCTCGATTTTTGAAGACTCAGTTAGTATTGGCAAGAAAGTCTCCAAAAGGTTCTAGATACTCAAACGAGTATAAGCAGTTTGCTTTGACTATACATTTCTTGGGTCCAAAAGTGTATAAGTTTCTCTCAAACATGTTTCGGTTACCTTCTAGAAGTACTTTACAGAAAATCACTGCTAGTTGGTACATAAGAGGAGGTTTCAATACCTTTTTATTTGAAGCTCTAAAATTGAAGGTTTCTATGTTAAATGAAATTAATAGAGACTGTACTTTATGCATAGACGAAATGTCTTTGAAATCAAATTTATTTTACAATTTGTCTAAAGATGAAATTATAGGATTCACTGAGACTCCGTCAGAAAAAACTTACCATTTGGCCCAGAATGTTTTGGTATTAATGGCCAGAGGTATACATGTCAACTGGAAACAACCTTTAGCGTACTTCTTTGTCAAATCTAGCTGTCCAGTTAATGACTTAAAAAATATTATTTTCGAAACTTTGAAAAGACTCAGGGATATAGGACTAAATGTTATTTCAATTATTTCAGATCATGGAAGTAATTTTTTTAAACTGATAAAAGAACTAGGTGTATCAGTTGAGAAACCATTTTTTATTTGTGAAAACATGAAAATTTTTTATATGGTAGATGTACCTCATTTACTAAAATCGACTAGAAATAATTTTTTCAAATACACTTTTAAATTTGATGGTGGTATTACCAATAAAAAATATTTGGAAGAATTTTATACTTCAGATAAGGAAGAGAAATTTCGTCTGGCACCAAAATTATCAAGTATACATATTTTTCCAAACAACTTTCAAAAAATGAAAGTGAAATATGCAGCTCAAGTTTTTAGTGCCACTGTATGTGCAGGAATGAATGCTTATATCTCATTCAATAAACTACCATCGGCTGCATCGAAGACTGTTGAATTCATAGAAAAAATGGACAATCTCTTTGATTTACTTAATTCATCGACATTCCAAGGGGCAAAATCATTCAACAGGCCTTTTATGGGGACTGAAGTACAAACCAAATATCTGAAAGATATGTTGGTATTTTTTGAATCGCTTATTATTTTAAAAGGAGACCAAAATGTAACAAAAAGGATGAAATTCAATTTTGGTTGGAGATTGTCCATTTCAGCTTTTCTGGGAATGTGGGATATGCTAAAATCAAAAAATATACACAGAGTACATACCAGAAGATTGAATCAAGACTGCCTTGAAAATTTTTTTGGAAAAATACGTCAACAGAGTGGTAATTGTAGAAATCCCACACCTATACAATTTCAGAGGGCATTCAAAAAAATGTTTGGACTTAGTTATTTGAGTAATTCTGAAGGAACCAATTGTCTTGATGAGTTTGACAAAATCCTTAGTAATATCACACCTGATGTTATTGAAAAGTGCCATGTTTTGATTTCAGGTGAATCAAATTTCAAGGCGTTAAAAGTAGGTACTAGAGATTATACCAACTTGGAAATTAGTGAAAAAAATGGTTTCATATATGTCGCTGGATATTTCTTAAAGAAAGTGTTGGATAAACATCAATGTCCTTCATGCTTGGAGTTTGCAAAAGAACAAACGGAATTAAATGAAGCCAATATATACACTTTTTTTAGAGCATATCCAAATGCTAATAATGATACATTTGGTAATTTAAAAATGCCAAACATGGTTTTTGTAAATTATATAAATGCTATGGAAAAATCTTTTTGTGAACTGTTTCCAAACATAGCCATCAAAGAAGGAGTTGGACACAACATTAAGGATGCTCTTCTAAAAATCGAATTTCATAAACCTTGTGAAGAATTTCCAATGGACTATTTAATTTCTTTATTTGTGAGGGTGAGAATTTACTACACGATCAAATTTTTTAACCAAAACAACAAAACCAGCGATACGAAAAAAAAACCATGTATCAAACTGACAATTTTGAAACATCAATAGAGGTGCCGCACCCTGTATATAACATTTCAACTTTGTACTCATGATTTAACATGTAATTATTAGTGTATTTTAATTAATAAAAATTATTAAAATATGTGTTATTTTTTCATTATATATTGAAAAAAATGTGGTTGTCAAAAACGATTCATAATTGAAACTTTTTCTATAGTACATTTATCTAGGGGCTAGAGAATAGGGTACTCTCCTTTAATATCATAGTCAACTGCTCAAAGGATACAAAAAGGGATTATTGTAATGGGAATGAGTATAAAGTTATTTTAAAATAACTAAATCTTTTGTGTCATTGATTGTGGAAGCTCTGAGATAAAGAATAAAGTAAGTTTTTATTTAATACTTTCAGTGTAAAGCAAGACAGGAAAATGTATGTTAGCCCTAAGAACAGAAGATTTTAAACAGAATAAACTAAAGTATACTCGGATTTGTTCAAAACTCTTTATAACAGGCAAAAGTATATTACTGATTTGGTTACTAAAAATTTGATAACACAACTATTAAAAAACTCATCATTTTACATTTTTTTTCAAAGAAACCTTTTCGCACTAAGCACTTTGTGTCCGTAAGATTCAGGATAACTTATCAAAAACCGAAAGAATAAATTGCAAAATATACAGATGTTTCATAAAAATCGACAAACTTGATTCGTGTTTTTATAACCCAACAATCTGTTTCACTGTTTGTCATCTAACAGCAATATTGAATTTAATCAACTGCTTTCGTTTATATTATTAGTAAAATTCATAACTTCGAAGATATTAATTATAATTTAGATCACTACACTAATGGTTATTATTTTTTATTCATCATTATAAATTATATTAAACTCATCGATTTATTCGCTTCATAATGTATACTAGTTACATCTTTCGTCGAGCAGTTTATATTATTTGATGTCGGGCATTGTATCAATTGGATACGCCCCTAAGCGCGTGGGATACAATCTCCGGTTGCGCAGTGGAAAATTTGAACCCTGAACATCAAAGACGCCGACATCGAGTGAGCGAACTGCTTCTGTTAAGCTTTAAACTGTGGCCCGGTCGAGGCATTGACTCGAAAGGACTTCTCCTCCAGTCTGGCGAGGTATTGACTCGTTAGACTCTACCCTTCCGTCGGCAAGGTATTGACTTGCCGAGCATCCTTCTTTCCATTTGGTAGGGTATTGATCTACCAAACGACGACCACCCGTGTGAGAGGTATTGACTCTCACATATTCCTGTACTTCCCGCCTCTAAGGTACTGACCTAGAGGTACTTCGTCTCGCCCGAGGTATTGACTCTGACGAGCATCCAGAACCCGTATCACCGCTTACACCCGTGTATCGAAGTCTCAGCGTTTGCATCGTCCAAACCACTATTCCATAGGTATACCTCCCTGGTCAACGAGAAATAATTAGATACGCAGCCTTATACGGACTGATATAATAAATATTTAATTCTAGGCAAGGTATTATTCTTGTTCTACATATGTGAATAGCGTCTGTAAATATCTTTATAAGAATAAACTTATTTTATTTTGGAATCCTGTCTCTGACTGTACAACACTACCCGGCAATCCGTAACCACCCCCTTACAGATGGTTACAAAAGTTTTCAGGAAATCATACTGAATGGGAGAGTTTCTATAACCTGTTCTAAACTAGTGTCCTCGAAAATCCACAACTAAAATCAGATGCTGAGAAATTTTATTATTTAAAAAGGTATCTTGAAAGTGATGCAGTAGTGAACGACAAACTCAACAGTCCACTCCACTAATCTAGTTCATTACAAACACTAAGAACCGTAATAACTCAGTAGCATATTTAGTATTACAAACAATAAGGATGTTGTACCTATGGACAACAATGTAGTGAAAAGACACGGACGGAGGACTGACTTCAAACAGAGTTGAAGCCTATATTGAAGAAATTGTCGAAAATGGAATGAAATTTCCAAGAAAAAATCTTTGTGGGGAAGATAATAAAGAAAATCCACAACGATCGATATCAACTTATTTGCAAGAAGAAATCTCGATTTGTATGCAAGAAAATTCAATTTGCATGCAAGATAAAAATCAAATTTGTATACAAGAAGAAAATTCAACAATTACCGAAAATCCTGGTAATAATATCACCTCCTCATTCTCAGTCATACAGAGCTCGCTTCAATTAATAATTGCATATTTATTATTAATGTGAATGAATAAATTATAAAGATTTGTTAATTTTGAATTTTACTTAAAAAAAGCAATAATGACAATGAAAAGACTCAAATGACAATATGGTTGTTATTGTTTACAAATTGCAAATTTGAAGATTAAAAAAAAAGAAGAAGAATTTTACTTAGCGTTCTAGAATGATAAAATGCTTACTGTCGAATTTGCCATAACAACCGGTAAACACAACTTTCTGTCTTGGATACACATGCGGTAAGCAATCAAATAGAGTTCAATCGCGCAAAAAATAAGTTTATGTTCTTCTACATGTTTGATGTCATCAGGCAAATTTATATTTATATCACCAGTAAATACAGTTACGTCATTTAAATTCAAATTGGAAAAAAAATAATTAAATCCGAGTTAAAGGCTTTAGGACATGTACTTGGAGATCCGCAAAGAGCAATTATTATGTTTATTCTCAGTTTATCCATTCTAGTATCAACGATTACAGCTTTACTGTCTCCTATTAACGTGACCTCGTCACGAATAGCTGTCCTTCATAAGCGAGGCGGCCACTGCTAGCGAAACGAAACTGAGTTGTGTTAGACGAAACTAACGATTACTTAACTAAACTAAGTTTGAGGTTAGTGGATTATCTGTGGTTTGAGCGGCAACTGGAAACGATTTTTGTTTAGTTGTCAGTGTCCTCTTATGAGGTAGGAGAAATGAGTTCTGTCGGAGCGGAAACCGAATTTGATACGAGCTAAATCGAACGAAACGAAGTGATGGTTTACTTCCTAGCTTAGTTTAGCTGGAATGGCCGAGGGTATATTTAAAAATATGGTATAAACTAATTCACTGAAATATTATCTTCGCTTAGCTTAGTTTCGTTTCGCTCGCAGTGGCCGCCTGACTTTTTATATGTAGAATACACTTGAAATTATTGACCTTTACCCTGACGTCATTAATATCTGATAACATAACCGAAATAATTTTAAGTGGCATCTCTCTTTATTAATATTGAAGACCATAACAAAATAATTTGAAATTTGTCAGCTATGTTATCAGATATTAATGACGTCAGGGTAAAGGTCAATAATTTTAAGTGTATGTCCTCCTAAGTTGGAATCATATGGAAACTTTTTTATTATTAATTTTAGGAAAATAAGTTCTGCATTATCTAAAACTTAAAGTATAGTCATCAAATATCAAATTTTTAGTCGCATACGAGGTTTGTCAAAAATATGGGTTTTACATAATAGTAAAGTAACTTTAAATTTGACAATATCGAGAAATGTTACTAAAAAAAGTGGAGCTGAATTGAAAACTACGTTTAAATATGCTAGTACATCCATTTAAATTGAAACTGCATAATATTTCATTTATTACTAATATTCCTCCTTTACTATCTAGTACTCCAGTGTACACAGCTATATTTAAAATTATACCATTTGGTTCCGAAAACATATAGAGCTTTATTCCATATTTATGCCGCTTGTTTTTCATGTATTGCCTGAATAACAAGCGGCTCCTCCATAAAACCATGGACTCGTCCAGCGAAAGTTGTTTTCCTGGGTAGTAAACTGCGGTCATCTTTTGATTAAAAAAATCCAGAATGGGTGATACCTTATATAATCAATCATTTGTTGTTTCGCCCTCAGTTGGATTCTTTGCGAAATGCAAACATTGCATAATAAGGAGGAACCTGTCACGACTCATACGACTCGAAAAACTTTTAAAATTGAACAGTGGATGCACTTTCGAGTAGTCTTGAATTTTATTTAATTTTATCGTGCCTGTGTGCAATACCAGACCCAAAAATGTAAGTAATTCCGTTGTAGATAATGGTTTCCATCGAACAATTCCGGATTTTTAGGATATACCTGGCTGACAAAGTACTTCTATGGCATAAATACTGGTTTGCTCAACTATAATGTTCAAGAAATCGTCGTCGAGCAGGAAACGAAAATAATCAATTGGTTTGTCACCCGGTAAGAGCACCAGAAGCCCATTTCTTCTCGAGAATGGGAAGTTGTAAATCCCATTAGAATTGTCGTCCCATAAAAAAGGAATATTTTCGGCTTCAGGCACTGAATTATTTGATGCTTGGTCATTGGCCACGATAATTCTTGTGAAATTTATCAGAGGTACATCATCATCTGGAATTAAAGCAATTGCCTCATGAGTCCGAGTACAAAAAAAACACAATAAACACACTTACCCTAGTCGGATGCGTTAAAACTCTCATCGTCATTGTCGTTACTAGGAATGTAATCCGACGCTCCATCAGTATCAATCAAAGTCGCTGAAGGATTCATAAAATGCTGCCTCAAGCTCACCTTCAGTCAATTTACGAGGGTTTTCAAAAGTCAATTTCCTTTTTTTAGGCTCCGAGGGCCCTGCCTCACTATACGCCGTTTTGTTCTAATATCAGCTGTTACGAAAGTCCGATACGGAAACGGCGCAAAAAATACGAATTTTCTATGCTTTGGCTATATGCTAATAAGCGCACGACTGCTTTCAACCGATGCTCGCGGTACACTGCCAGCCTGACTTAACAAATACGGGCGACACGGATCCTTGTCATGCGCATGTGGCTACGGGTGATATGTGACACGGATCCAGGTCATCAGCATTGAATGTAATATACTCTGGAGGCTGTATCGTGCTGAAAAACTGAAATTTCTCCTAAAATGACGAAAATGTCGTACTTAAAGTACTATAGCACTTGTTGTACTGGCTCTGGTGAGCTGAAAATCAATAGGGTTCATCTATGAGATATCCCGAATAATATAAAATCATAAAATTGATAACTTGTTGCCCTTCGGAGACTGTATAGTGCTAACAAACTGAAATTTCTTTAAGAATTACAAAAATCTGTGAGATGTCCTGAACAATATTCAATCATAAAATTTGTCATTTGTTGCACTCCGGAGGCTGTATCGTGCTAACAAGATGAAAAGTGGCCGACGTTGACGACGACGACTACGACGAAGACGACATATACAAAGGATTTTTTTCCTAAAAACCATTTTTTCGTGTTGTTCTTGATGAAAAACGTAAAAATCTTTTGTCAAAATTTCAACTTTTTTGTGGGTAAACCAATACTTTTCTCGCATAGTAGATAGGTTGGGAGGAAAAGTAACAAAGTCGAAAATGAAAACGTGTGACCGTAAATACCACAAACGTGAGTACTAAATTGGTGGAACAAGCTATACCACTCAACGGCAACGAACAAGATGATCCTAATTTCGGGGACTCTATGGACGAAGTTATAGAATTTGTCATTGCAAAAAATATTAATTACTCCGAAGAGCAAATTTTGGATGAAGGCACATCAGTGGCCAATGCAATGAATGCAGCTATTGTCTGGGGCCCTGTCAACGGTGATAATTTACATAAATTTACGTTTGAGGACAAGGATTCTGCAGGGTACTTGCTAGACAAAGGACGAACTCCTGCGATTGATAACTATTACACCTCGGTCACACTTGCTCATGAACTGTTACACCAAAAAACTTATATGATTGGTACACTACGTGCTAACCGCAAGTATCATTCTAAAAACGTTATTTCCAAGCAATTCAAAGTAGGCGAACATGTAACTGAACAAAGTAACTCAGACATCGTTATTCAAAAATGGAAAGACAAGCGCGATGTACTGATGATTATTACCAAATTTGGAGACGAAATGGTGACAATTCAGAAGGCACGGGGGGATGTTGTCAAGCCAAAGAATGTTTTCGAATATAATAAATATAAAAGTTTCATTGATATATTAGACCAAATGAAAAGCTATAATTCGGCGTTACGTAAATAAATAAAGTGGTACCGAAAATTGTCCGTGGAACTCTTGATCAGTACAGCACTTATAAACGCTTATGGCGTACATCAAAGTATTGCCAACGAGAAAATGACAATTACCAAATTCAAGGAACAGGTAATTATGGGCCTAATGGGGGATTTCATTGCCGTACTAGCTCCTGTCCTTCCGGAAATCGAAAACAAACTCAACGACGTTGGTCGTGCTGGCAGAAGACGATGTATAGTATGTTACGCAAAAATGTCAAACGAACAAGGAAGTCAAGTTGCACAAAGAAGAGCCACAAACACAACGATGAAATGCGATGCGATGAGAAATTCTATTGCCTAGACTGTTTTTACTTCTCCGCCTAACCTAAGTACGACATTTTTATTGAAATTGACTGTCTCGACCCTTACTTCGTGGAATATGCTCATATTAGTGTTTTTAAATGATGATGATATTGATTTATCGAAACAATTGTCAATTGTTTAGAATTTTCAATACTTTGTATTATATTGTGGAATTAACTAGAGACCGTGAGTTTCATTTAAAAACACTAATACGACATTTTTGTTATTTTTTGAGAAAGTTCAGTTTCTTAGCACGATACAGCCTGCGGAGTGCAACAAGTCACCAATTTTATGATTGAATATTATTCAGAACATCTTATAGCTGAACGATATTGATTTTCAGCTAACCAGAGGCAGTACAACAGGTGCTATAGTACTTTAAGTACGACATTTTTGTCATTTTTTGAGAAATTTCAGTTTGTTAGCACGATACAGCCTCCGGAGAATATACAAGTAACCAATTTTATGATTGGATATTATTCAGGGCTACTCAAATATGAACCGTATTGATATTCAGCTCACTAAAGCGAGTACAAAGAGTGCTATGGTACTTGAAATACCAAATTTTAGTCATTTTTGGAGAATTTTCAGTTTGTTAGCACGATACAGCCTCCATAGTGTATAAAATTGACTTTTATGATTGAATATTATTCAGGGCATCTTAAATATAAATCTTATTGATTCTTAGCTAACCAAAGCTAGTACAACGGGTGCAATGGTACCTGAAGTGCCACATTTTTGGTCCTTTTCGGAGAAATTTCGGGTTGTTAGTACCAAACAGCCTCCGGAGTGTATACACGTGTATACAAGTGACCAATTTCATAATTGGATATTTTTCAAGGTGCCTCACAGATATACCCTATTGATTTTCAGCTGACTAGAGCGAGTACAGCGGGTCCTATACATCCAGATATACTACATTATTGGTTACGTTTGGGGAAATTTCGGTATCTTAGCACGATACATCCCCCGAAGTGTATACAAGTGACCAATTTTATCTTACAGATGCGGAAAAGTAAGTTTTAATCTTTAAAACCGTTTATTTTGTTACACATTCAGTGAAAAAACCCTAAATTAGTAGCTACGTTAGAAATAAATTTGTTGCTGTATTATTTTTTGTTATGTAAAAATGAACTTCAGTTTTACCTTGACTTTTAACACTTTCAACTTAACTCTCTTGTTATTTGTATTTTGTGGGAAAAATAAAACTTGAATTCATTTTACTTTTAATTGCGAACAATATGAGCCATGTGAGTCCAGCCTGGACTCTCAGAAGCACAGGTTTCTAGACCATCTGGCAGGGGCGAAAACGCTACCGTGTATTTTAAATGGATACGAGAAGTTATTGTGGAACTACACAATATTTTATGACAGACTAACACGAGAGTCCAGGTTGGCTTCACGCGGCCTTTATACCATTTTTTGAGTGATTCCGCGATGGTCTCACGTGGCACTTAACCTGTTAAACAAAAGATACAACATGAAGAAGAGCAGGAAAATTTTTTTCAAACGTAGGCTGTTTGAAGCTGAAAGTCAGGACCTAGTAGGTAGTGTACGTTGTCGGCCCGAAAGGGGTATGCATCTTTTGTTTCGTAACAAAGAACTAGGATGCTCATTATTATATGTTACTTATTAAATACGCTTTTATTTCCATTTTCAACCCTATATTTACAGGACCACTACTAAACTGTTATCAAGAAACTGTAGGATAACCAATTTAAAATTTCATGGAATTTGTTGTGGTTCCAAACATTTAATACTTCGATTGTTATATAGTGCAGATTGTATTAAATGATGTAGACAATACAATATTTCAAAAATAATCAAATTGTCCCGTCAGTATCAATATTTGAATTAACGTTATAAATGAAACTATTTCAAAAAATTCCACAATATAATGAAAAAATGATATAAATTAAAAAAAATTGACATTTTTTTCAATGTTACTAAATGTCTAAACAATTGTCAATTTTTATAATTTTTTCATTATATTGTGGAATTTTTTAAAAACAGATTCATTTATAACGTTAACATGAGTAGATTCAAAACAGTAAATCTACTATTTAAATATCCCGGAACAAAGTAGTTCCGATCCTATTCTTCAGATGGCGCTCGATTTTGTCTCCATCGAATATCATTGGCGAGAACCGTCTAAGGGTTTGTGTTTTGTGATAATGATACATCTCCTATCAAGAAACCAGGAACCAACGATACTCAAGCTGATATGAAAGAGACGTTATAAGCAATTTTGGTCTTTATTTATCATTCCCCGAATTATTTGTAAGGTCCCAGACGGTCTGTTTACACAATCTTATCGGCACGAATATTGGTTTGTTTATGTTATCGCCCTTAATGTCCATATTTCAGATTCCTACTAGCAATTCTTCTTTATAGCATACATTCTATGATACAAATATAAATTCGATGTTGAGGAATATTGTGGTCGTATTTTAAAATTTACTTACAATGACAGTTGTAAATAAGGAGTCTAAAAATCAGTCTTCAGAAATAACTTCTGAATTTACTGATTTAAACCACAAAAAACTCAATTCATCTGATGACAATATAAAATAAATACATAATCAGATTCCAGATTTCTGTCAATGTGAACGATGATTATGTTAATTACAGTTGAAACTACTGAAATATAGTAACTAATCATTCTAATATCATAAATTCCAGTACCCCAGTGAATGAAAATCGAATTCTCAGGTGACGATTCAGTCATTCTTGGGGCGACGGCGTATCGGCTTTGGCAACGGCATTGCCTCTGGACACTTGTCACACTGTCATCCAAAATGGAAATGTCAGACGAGTAATTGAATCTCGCGGTAGGTCCATACGAAACGGCATACAACGGTTAACATTACAGATCAGTGACAGAACTATGAAGGGGGGCATGATATACATAAATATCTTTGACCAAGGATTATCATACAATAAAGGATGGATGGAAAAATGGATGTAGTTATGAGAATCAATGAAAATTACGGGTAGGAAATCATTATATGGAACGAGACTTCGATCATTGTGTAACTTATTCCCTATCAAGTTATTACAAATAAGGTGGTTTATATTGTATACAAAATATTCATCACGTTCAGCAAGCTATTGAACAATTTAAAGGAAAAATACATCACTTGATTGTTTGTTTCAATTTTTGTTTCCCATTTATACAATGGGGTGTTAAACCGATATCCCGTTTCCGGTATTTTATTAAAATATATTAATACTACTTTGCAAAACTTGAATAAAAATGTTTTTTAACCGAATATTTTAGGAGAAAACTGGAAATTCCTAAATGTTTGCAACTTTCACTACAGATACGTCACAAACCTAAATATGGGCCTTGTTTATATATAACGCTACGCTATAGTTGTTCAATGAAGAGTAATTCAGGGAGTTGGCTCAGAGGGGGTTCTGGTTTTGAGGTGCCCATTCATAAAATCAATTCAAATAATACTATAAATACGTTTCGCGCGAATCAAGAAAGACAACGACAACACAATCACTCTTGTTGAAAAATTTCCGAAGAGATATATTTGTGTTCCTTAAGTGTGTTAAAACATTCTAATGAACTTACTTTGTAAAAATAATTTAATTGAAGAACATGTTATAATATGCTTAATGAAAATCAAATTAAATGATTCATTCGCAAGATTAGCAGATCAATTTTCATTATCAGTAAATGGAGTTTCAAAAATATTCGAAACTGATATTTATAAACTTGAACAATATATGAAAAAATTCATATTTTGGCCTTCAGAAAGTCAAATAGAAACGCATTTGCCTATTCCATTTCGAGCAAAATATAATAATGTGCAATCTATTATAGATTGTTTTGAAATACAAATTCAGTAGGCTACTAATCCTGTGCACCAGGCATTGACTTGGTCACAATACAAAAAATTTAACACAGTCAAATATCTTATATATTGTACCCCCTATGGATTTGTGAATTTTGTATCTACAGGCGCATTACTGATACAACGTTAACGCAAGAGTGTGGTTATTTAAATTGTCTACCTGACAATGCTGTGGTAATGGCAGATCGCGGTTTTGAAGAAATTGAATCCCTATTACAATCAAAACATTGTAAGCTCTTAAGACCCCCGAGTGTGAGTAGTTCAATAAAACCTTAAAAGCATGAGGTGATGGAAACGAAAGTTATAGCGAGTTTGAGAATTCATATTGAAAGGGTAATTGGTAGATTAAGAGAATTTGCTTTTTTAAAATCACATTTTGTTATTGACCATAATTTATTACAACATACAGATGCTATTGTTTCCATAGCCTGTGCATTAATAAACTTACAATCTCCATTAATTAAATCTCAAGATTATCTTTTTTGTAAGAAGATTTGTACTTGTTCTCTATTTGTCTCTACATATCAATTATAAATGAAGTTGTTGAGTTTATTGTATTTAGTTATTTTGAATTCGGTCTGTTCTATTATCCATCTATATATAATATATAATTTAAAGTCGTTTGTTTGTCTGGCCGATACTTGGTTTCTATCTGAAGCCAGAACGGGTTGCTTTTGTTAATATAAATAAACCCAACTCATATTCTTAGCTTGGTGGAATAACTAAATCATACTACAAAGATGTCAAATCATAAGTGTACTTTTCAAATTAATCAAATACCTAGTTTATTTATATGGATTTATTCTTAGTGATACTTGATCTGATACATACACCTGTAAATGTTACTCTATATTTGTATACCTATCTATTGAATTAAAGTTGATAGATTGAAAAACAATCCAAGCTATTAAGTTACTTCAAGTTTCTACCTAATTATAGTAATAATTACTACCATTCCACTTACTTTTACTTTTGTTATGTGTATTATATTATCTAAGTAAAGTTTTAAAATTGGGTTCTTATCAATTCAGTGGTAGAATTTTGTATTTTAAGTTTTGTGAATTAATTTGAATACATTTACTGAAGAAAAATAGTGTTTCGCCGTGAAGTTTGCAAAAGTGGTGTTTATTGTTTCACATGTAAACAATAAGTTCTCAACTCCAAACTTTACCTGAGATAGTGGTTTCAAACAAAGTTTCTTGTCAGTATTGAGGATTATTCATCCAGTCCGTTGAAAAAATAAAAAAAATACACGACAGAGAGCAGTTTATTGAAAATAAAATTTTCATAAAAATGTTTGCAGTTAGTAACTGTATCTGTTATAAACGTTTCATCATAAGAACGTCACTGGAAGATTAATTCATTTGAAATTTCGAAATCTGGTTTTGCTACAACAAAAAGTCCCTTTTTAATTTGATGACATCATTTGCAAATTAAGCTGAGCTTTGTAATTATTCGTAATGTCACAATTTTTATTATAAGTCTCTAGACTTTTTGCTGTTGCTGGACATTTGACTTCTACTACATATTCATTTGTCATTGCATAAGGAGAAGCTCCAAAAGTCGGATTGTCAGCAATGATGAATAATCCTGCATCTTTAAATTTGGCAGAAACTTGCTTTTCAGCAACCTTTAGAACCCTATTTTCCAATTTAACTCCTCTAGTCATTGCTTTTGTATCACGTACTTTGTGAGCTCCTCTAATAGAGGATACTAAAGTTCCATAAACTTTTTGCATTTTGAAACTTCATACACTTTAGAGGCTGTAACTGAGCTCATACCAAAGTGCACTTGTATTTTGCCCTCATGTTCATTTTTCTGCTTGAATATGAGCACCTTGCATTAAATCAAACATAAATTGTCGGAATGAATTAAAATCTAATGTTGCCGATTCAACCTTAAACTTGTGTACTAATTTGTGTAGTTTCAAATTATCATATTCCAGTTCCATATTTTCATACTTTGTTAGGTGGCAATTCATTTTCCTTCTCTTAGCTTCAACAATCAGTTCATTACGAAATGCCTTATTATCATTGAGCATTGACATGGTTAGAGGAGCTGGAAGATAACTGTTTAACATCAATAAATTTCAGAGTTTTTCCAAGTTTTGATAGCAATTGTTTTTGCCAGTAACTAGTGACCTCAGCTGGAAATGGTTCTTCACTTCTTCGGTGAACCCACATCAAAAAGGCAAGGGTATGTTTGCAGCATCCTAAAATCAAACATTGTATGACTGAACAGATATTTTTAAAGTATTTTCATCAAATAGTTCTACACTTAGTTTTTGTAACAATACTTTACTTTGTGTTTAATTTTATAAAGCAAATTTTCATTGTTTACTGCCAACGATGTAGGTGAACATAAAAAAATTATTTGAACAAGTTCCCTTGTTAGAGTGAGCTATGTATATCCTACACATTTATATACTATATTTAAAATTTAGATTGACTGTAAACCATATGTATACTTTGTCAACCATGCCAACTTTATCCTTTGCAACAATAGATAATACAAGCCTTTTTTGATCTGAGTTGTATACTGTTCATCAAATAAAATAAAATGAAATTTCAACATATATGTCTATTTAATTGTAGTGGCGTGATATTTTATTACCTTCAGATGCTGGACATGTATTACAATGAACAACTTGAACAGTTTCTTCTTCCTGTACCGATAACTCCACAGTGTAGTTTGTCTTTCTAACATTATGTTCTGGACATACTTTTCCCCGAACAGTGCAAATGTTATTTTCTCGTTTGATTTCAACAAAGCCAATGGTATTATCACCATAAGATTCTCTGATCGATCTAAAATATAATTATTTTTTAACAATATAATATATTAGCATTTTTATCTGATTTAAAGACATTTCTCAATTAATATACATACACTAGGTATTAATAGCATAAATTTAATGTGAGATATAAACTTACTGAGATGCTTTGGAACCCTTTACTTCTGATATACTAAATCTATCGTCCTTTTTTAAAAACTCATGCACCATAAAAATGTGTAAATATGGTAAATTATTGGAATTTGTCTGTACGAACCTTAGAGTAATAATAAACATATTCATTCATAAACACGTTTATTTTTGCGGCCAACAATTCTAAACGCCAGTAGTGAAATCATGAATATATTATATATTACAAAAAGTGGGGACGGTATTGTAGACACATGGTCTTTGTAATTTCGGCTGTTTTTCTGACAAAATTGGCATTTACCAACCATGATAATCCAAAAACATTAAATTAATTAACTGGAAAGTTTATTTTCTCACCAAAAGTCTTGAAAACACATGAAAACGAAAGAACCAAATGTTTACTCTCTAGTCGTAATGGCGCTCGTATAAACAAACCACGTTTGACATTATTTACTACAATACTTCGGCGTATTCGAAATGATCGTCGATCACACTCAGACGATATTTGCATATCTCTTTATACGATAAGTAAACAAGGACAAAACTACTAAATAGATTACTATTGACATATTAAACAGGTACAATATACTTGTTTAAAATTTATATAAGAATATGCCTTTATTAAATAAAATTCAAGTATTATTAATTAATTTTAAAAGCAGCGACTCAAATGCATAAATTAGTATGATTATTTTGATTTACATACCTTTTTAACACATTTTCAACTAAACTTCTTTTTTCATTTTTCCCGCAACTAAAGAGACTTTGGAAATATGGCAAAGCAGGGAACTGTCCGCAAGTGAGCTTAGGATGTGACTTGATGTTTGCGGCAAGAAAAAATCAGAACAAACATATCTATTTTATTTGTTAATCTGGAGTACGAACCCAGTCATTCTAATAATTTACGAAAAATAAAAACTTACTGTAAATGCGTTAACGAGAACTAATAATAGGTGACAGTAAGATTTTTAAAATTATCTAATAGCCATAATGCCAATATAAATCGGAAGTAAATTTGAACAACTCCTGTCACTCAATATAAAAACAATACAACATAAACATAACCTATATCACCATTTTAAAGTCAAAGACGACAGAATTGCGGTCCTATGTCGACCCTTATGTAGCTAACTTCTCTTTTAGGTAATGGACGTCACAGCATAAATGGCGAACTATTTAAAACATCCAGAAGTTGAATTTTCAAATTGACATAGAAACCTTGTGAGAATAAAAAGATTAAAAATAATTGATTCTCCATTATGATTTTGTGCATCATCATCATTAACATTCAGAAAACATTATATTTTTGTTAAGTTCAACACCCCATTCTCCGAATTTTCATTGATTTTAGAATGGCAGTGGCAACCTAAAATTCACTTCATATAATAAAATCATCATTTTGCTGTTAATTTATTCAAGTAATTCTCTCCACTAAATCTTTTATTCTCACAAATAAAAAAAACCAAGGGAACAAATCAGAAGCTGATTCTGGCAGAAACAAAGTTAATGGTAACATATTTATGATATACCGAATAACTATTTATCACCACCACATCATCACTCAAAATGACTCTGTCTGAGGGGTGCAAAGCTAGTTCGCCTTCTCGTGGTGCACCCTGGGTAACGCTAAATGAATTAGCAAATACTGGCGGTCAGACAAACTAGGAGGTTCTTCTAACCACGCAAGACACAATTAATAAATTGTTAATGATGCCTCTGAATAAACCCAACAGTCCTTTTGAGGACTTGTTGATACGGAATATCGAAACCACGGTTCCTATTTTCCAAATAAATATAGAGAGTATTCCAACAGCCAATTACTGAAGACCGACATATGGTTGCAGTTCAAAAAACACGTTGCACTCGTTGCAGTACTGAGAAACAACTGCAAAAACGAGGCAGGATCCCTGTATATAAACTACTAGGTTGCACATACAATTATGCATACGGAGTCGCAACCTATATAAGGAGTGTTGTTTCGTTATTTCCGTGTCATTTGAGCCAATAAGTAACAAAACATAAAACTGCCACTTCTTGCTCCAATTAACATTCGTTTTCCCAAGTCTTGCACGCTTCCTTGGTCATACCGTGCTGATGACGGCTAATGAGCCAGAAACATGCAAGTTTACGGTTACCACTCATTCTCCGTGACCTCTTTTGCGTGATATGCCCGTTAAATTCTGTTTTTGTCTTACACTCCACGCGTTATTCGTTCATCTTTTCATTGGTTATTTGTCCATTTCCTGGGTCGGAAGTTTCAGACAGGAGTGTCTTTGTTGGTTGTTGTCCTGAAAACTGGGGATTTTCCACTTGATAGCACAAATGTGCGTTTGGTTATCTTGTTGAAATACGTTGTTTGTGTTTTCTCATATTTCAATTAACATCCTTGCTTCCAAGTCGTACACCTTTTCTTGATTATACCGTGCTAATGAGCCAGAAACATGCATGTCTACCGTTACCACTCATTCTCTGTAACCTCTTTTGCGTGATATGCCCGTTAAATTCTGTTTTTGTTTTACACTCCACGCGTTATTCGTTCATATTTTCATTGGTTATTTGTCCATTTCCTGGGTCGGAAGATTCAGACAGGAGTGCTATAGGCGCATCCGTGTCTTTGTTGGTTGTTGTCCTGAAAACTCGGGATCTTCCACTTGAAGGCACAAATGTGCGTTTGGTTATATTGTTGAAATCCGTTGTTTGTGGTTTTTCATGTTTCAATTAACATCCTTGCTCCCAAGTAGTACACCCTTTCTTGGTTATACGGTGCTGATGACAGCTAATGAGCCAGAAACATGCATGTCTACGGTTACCACTCATTCTCTGTAACCTCTTTTGCTTGATATGCCCGTTAAATTCTGTTTTTGTTTTACACTCCACGCGTTATTCGTTCATCTTTTCATTGACTATATTATTCAAGTCTCATTAATTATAGCGAAAATACGTACAAATACTACAAATAATAGTGAAAAATTATTCTGTACCTCCTACTATAAATTTCCGCACACAATAGCACTAACGCCGCTGACCCGAAGATTGACATATTTTTATTATCGCAAGTACAAGAAAACTATTCTGTACATTTACAAAAGCGTTACCGCCTTATTAGAAAATACCTATACTGTCTGATCTCCTACTATTCTCATAGACTTTCACACATTACTGGTACCAGGTCGGTGGCAGTTATGTGGTAATCTGTAACTGTTATTTCCCGACTTGTAATTTTGAAATTCCTCATATCCCTCTTCCCATACTTTTTTGAGCATATGCAACAAATCTCTCACACATTTAGTACACGTGTCTGTCAATATTATGAAATAATTGGGAGAATATTAAGCACTTTGAAAGGAGTAAGTGCCACTTCAAAAGTATTCTACTAATTATCGAAATATTAGATAATTTGGGATGTATCTTAATAACCGTGTCTCTAAAAAAACCTCTTAAAATAAACATGTTCCGTTACTGCACAGTACTGTATGCCGTTAGCTAACCATCACAACGCTAGAGATGAAGCAGATTCGATTTAAACCGTTCGACATCGACATTCAAATTGCACACGCTGGTCGGTGTCCCGTGGGACATGGGAGGAACAGTAGATTCATTGGCGATTAGCGATGCATTGACCATTAGCGGCACATGATGCAGTATATTTTTTTTCATTGTAAATTTTGTTGTGGGTTACAGGGTATGAAACTTTTCTATATCGGTATAAAAAAATGTTCTTTTGGTATAGATATGTAGATGAGATATTAGCTTGTTTTATGGGTAGTGAACGACAATTAGATATATATTTCAACCACATTAATAATTTACACCCAAAAATTGAATTTACATTAGAAATTGAAGAAAATAGTTCAATAAATTTTCTTGATTTAAAAATTCAAAGGGTTAATGATATACTTGATTATTCGATTTACCGAAAACCAACACACACTGATGTGACTATTCCATATAGTTCCAATCCTCCCATGTCACATAAACTAGCGGCATATAATTCAATGATACATAGAGCATTTTCAGTTCCTATTAACTAATGTAATTTTGATATAGAGATTAACACAATTGAACAAATAGCAACATCCAACGGTTACCCATTACATATGATATATATAGTAATGAATAAAAAAGAGGAAAAAGTGTCATTACAACTAATATTTCCTAAACAAATTGAAGAAATAAAAACTTATAAAAACCATTACATATGCGGGAAATATTTCTAATAATATTCCAAAGATAATATCTTTAGCAACAAATACAACGATTTCTTTTAAAACAGAAAGTAACATAAGTACCAAATTGCTAAATGTGAAAACAAAGATATCACTATTAAAGAAATCTGGCATATGTAAACTAAAATGTCCAGAATGTAATGCTGTCTATTTGGGTCAGACCCTTAGAAATTTTGTCATCTGATACAGTGAATACTTACGAGCATACAGATTAAAACAACCAGATAAATCCCAGTACGCCAGATATTTACTTGACATCAATCATTCATTGACACCTAGCACAGAACTAGAAATACTACATATTTATGAAAAGAAACAAGAACTGCACTTCCTTGAAAAATTGGAAATTAGAAGACACAATATGAAGTCGTCAATGAACAGATAAATCTAGAGAGTTCCCCACTTTTAAACTGTCTTCTTAAGTGATAATTGTAAAGATCAGCAGGTATAGTTTTCCTGGTTTTCCATATCATTGCACAGTTATACGGATCTTAATTGGGAAAAATGATATCCAGGATATCCCCATAGGGCTAATAATACCTACGTATGTGACAGAAAACGAAAGGTAACCAACGGACTTCAGAAATGCATTGAGAACACCATTTTCCAATAAAGAAGTTTTTTGAAAGACATCCAATGAAAAATTGTGAATTTACTTGAAGTTTATATATATATATATATATATATATATATATATATATATATATATATATATATATATATATAAATATATATATATATATATATATATATATATATATATATTTTGTGCACGCACTGTTAGTTCAACATTTTTTGTACGTGGATTATAGCCTTCGATCATAACCTATATAATGCCAAATACACACATCTCTATAAGCATTCTTAACTCAAGTATGTATCTCTGTAATGAGGTTATTTTTAGTCGTGAATTTTTCTTCTCATATACATATAATAATAATCAGTTTCTTCTAAACAACAAGTATTAGAAAATCGATGAAATTTGTGCTGGATGTCGGCCAATTTAGTCATTCAATTTGATCATCAAAACACTTAATATAACATGGACTTCTGTTAGGAATCTGGCGGCTTTTTTCAGGAAAGTGACAGCAGAGGCAGATTTGGAAGGGATAATTCTCAATTATGACAAGGACATCTCAAGTTCCTCCACGTTTACCTTGATACAAAGGTCAGAGGATATTCATGGAATGAAGAAAGACAAGTCTATCATTGCCATACTCCACATACTGACATTGAGTAAACAATGACTGGTATCAAATACGCTGAAAACATTATCGAGCTAACATTTGCGGAACGACACCAAAGCAAACTCCGTTTTTCAGAACGCGGAGGGATAAATCATGGTACGGAGAGATGGGTCTAGAATGGATTAGTCAACTCAAGAAACATGATCATCATTGCATACCTATGTATTAAATTATATAGATAGATCAATATATAACCAAACAAATACTTCCTGTAACTATTCAATAATCATTTGATGATATTTTCAAAGCTAAAATAAAACAAAAGATTTTTAAAGAAATAAACAAATAAAAAATTAGTCCAAATATACTGTCTTTTATTTGTTTTATATTTAAACACGTATTTGCTTAATTATTGAGTGGTATCTATTACATACCATTATTTGCGAATAAATGTTGTCTCAGGGATAGAAATTTGTAAAAATGTCTCGAGGAATTTTCTTCTACTGAATTTTGTATATCAATGATCCCATCCACTATCAATTGTCAATTACTTTTGCAAGACAATCATCAAGATTCTTCTACAATTACAGTACATTACCGTAAAATATGATAGATATATTAAAATATCCAAAAAATATATCGCACGTCCATGGTACGAGTATTGACACCACGGATCAACATTTATTAATATAACTAGGATTTGATCGGGATCATTTAAACTAACGAGCAATTATTATATGCTCCATTAACGTTTATTAATTACACGCAATCTCGTTTAGGAATTATAATAATTTTCTCTTTAATTCACTAATACTTTATGGTAAATAGTCCCGCTGTTACTATCATAGACCAGTTGTGAGACATTTCAGTACACCACACATCAAATTAAAATTAATCTAGCCCTAATGTATGAACCAAAACCAATATTCATCGTATAATTGTGTTTATAGTTTCAAACAAAAGCTATTAATAAATTATCTGGATTTAGATAATACTGGAATGTTAACAATACCAACGTAGCCGCCAATAAGCGAAATTGACGTTTTCTTACAGGATGATTCTTCGGAAGTTCCATTAAGACGATTCAGAGAAAATTAACATAATTGAAATCTGAAAATTTGGCGTATGCGTTTCTTATATCTGCACAATCTAAGATATTCAGATCCTTTCCAGTCACACCGGAAGTTAACTGAAACTTTTTTACTTTAAATGGAAAACTTTTTATATTATTACGCTTTCCAATAGAGCTTCTTTTGGATATTCTCTCAATATATGGTTTTATTATTTTACAACGAATGTCTCAAGGCCTGGCTTCCCTGACCTGATCGGCCAAATTTTTTTCGGTGAATATTCGCATACTGAATGCTCTAGTCAACCGAATTAGGTTCGATCAGAAGTTTTGATTGTGTGTGGTTTACCTGAAGATTCAATTAGTTGTGATATATTTCAGTCTTTAAAGTTTTACGTAGGGTGTTTCAAATGGATAATATGGATTTTTGGAACGAAGTTCCTTATCGCGCGTTGCGAAAGGGGGCTAGACGGGAAAAATTAAGACCAAAAGTTGTAACAACACTTTTTGCTATAGTTGTAAGCCGTGCAGCGTGCTCGTGTTTCTTTGTCTGTCTGTCTCTCTCTCTCTCTCTCTCTCTCTCTCTCTCTCTCTCTCTCTCTCTCTCTCTCTCTCTCTCATAGAAAGCAAGCCGGTTATTCTCGTTTCGTCTTTCTATTTCGCATTGAACAGTGTGGTGTCGCAACAATTATTTTTGTTGAGTGTATACAGTTTTTTTGTACATAATAAATAATAAAAATAATAAGAATAATGAATCTTGACAGTGTTTCTACACAAGTTCCGGATATTGCTGATGGAGTTAGGTAAGTACAAACTTTATACAGACAATAATGAATGCTTATGTATTTTTTTTATCTTTCTAAAATATATTTTAGGATGTCTTTTTAATCAATATTTTTTATTGGTTAATTTTAGATCACTTGATAATTGCAGTACAACCAGAAGAAATACGTAATAATGCAGAAGAAACGCAGCAAAATAATTGATTTCACGTGATATACCGAATTTAAATTGTATAACCCACTTTAAACGCGATTTTGTTCGTTCAGGTGCAGTTGCGATATATCACAACACAAATGATATGACCTATCTTGTAATACCAAATATGTCGGTCATTATGAACAATATTCAGGACTTGCACGTAAGACGTACAGATGTATGTGCAGCAGAGTGTGTAATGGAAAACGGCGTTACCTTATTCATGGCAGTCATATATGTCTCACCAAATAACAAATTAATAGATATTCAGGAGTTCATCCATCGAGCACTGCTAGAGTATTCTAAATATGTATCTCGAACGCTTAGCAGATACAACAAAAATTTAGATAAACTTCCACTGATTTTGGCCAGTGATTTTAACATAAAACTTCAGTAATGAAAAATCAAAACCATTGCTACAGTTTCTAGAGGAAGAGTTTGATTTATGAATAAACGATAATCCAGCAGAATCAACAACAAAATATAATACTACCATCGATGCAGTGTTTTCAAGACATTTAAAAAAAATATAATCCCAAACAAATGTTTCCTACATCAGTTACCACAAGCCAATATTATTATAACTTAAAAAAAATTATTACAATTCTTTCAGTAATCAATCGAAAGGAACTTCGTTCCATCCGGGTGCCCCTTGACACCTCTCAAGTTTTTTTTATTGCTATGGTTCTAGAAGAAGAGAAAGATGACGATGATGAGGCTGCGTTATTAGAAGTATGTAATGAAAATAAGGCTGCTTCAAAAATGTTTGAGAAGAGGGCCAAAGAAGGTTTTTATAGATTGTTGGTGTTAAGGTACAGACTTCAAAGAAATTTTCTTCCTACGCCACAACTGTTCCATACTGTTAAAAATTATAGAAAGGATGAAATCGGTTCGATCTAATTTGTGGTACTTCTTACCAACGAGGGACATATTTTCACTTTTATAAATTAAGGCTAGATTTCTCTGTCCAGTTCGGGCCAAAATATTTTGGTGATATAGCACGAAAAGTTCGTTAGCGTTTCCGGTAAAACGCAGTATATGTGTTGTCAATAGTAGCTGTTTCTATAGAAAATCTGAACGAAATTTCGTGGTAGTGTGCGGATAGCAGTTCGTGTCGATCAAACTAGGTTTGATTTGAACGATCTCTAAGACAGTGTACACACAGACACTATGTGTAAAACTGTATGCTCTGAATGACCTATTGTGCCTTAAGATGACGAATGCCAAATTTCTATATTACCCTCACAAGTATGATAAACCTGAATTATCTGCAAGGAAACAGAACGCCCAAATGCACAAGATGTACACTACAGAAGCGAAAACATGCTCACCTTAAAAGTAGAGACATATGGAAATGAAGCTAGTGTAATTGTTTCAAAACTTATCTCACTCAGAGATACAACTATTGGTCTGCATCAATAAGCATATTGATGCAGACCAAAGCAATGAAGAGTTATTTGATGGTTGCTATAGGTAATTATGCATCTCATATCACCTTATATTATATATCACTAAAAATATTGGTAACGCCTATATTAAAACCATTAGGGTAAGTGTGCTCAGCATATACACGGCCAAAACGGTAATGGTAGGCGTGTGTTCTTGAATACCAAAATAATTACCAGTGACTTTTTAATTTACCAAATTTCGATAACCCTTTAATTATTCTGTTAGATTTCGATAAATAGAAGGTGTACCTGTTCTCAAATCGAGCCATGCGAATAAAATAAATGTTACTTCCTTCAAACTTGTAACGCTCTTGCGTCGTTACTTGACGGGTTGGCGCCTTAACTACAGGTGACGGGTTGCCTCGGGCGCCAGTTTATTAAAGTGGTATGCTCCACTCGCACCGGGCAGCGTCAGTGAAGAATAAAAATACTCCAGGGGTCACTTTATGGTGGTGACGAAAGTGTTGCGGCCGGTCGGGCAGATTTTACTTGCCTCCCCGGCTTCGTAACCTGGGTTATTAGCTGCTTAACGTTCTTACCTATTTACGGAGGTTTACTGGTAATTGGAGTTGGAGAGAAGAGAAACCAAAAGTTACTTATTTACAAAGAGTCTTTATTAAACGGAAAACTGAACTAAATGTCCTCTAATTCGGGTAGACGGGGCAAAAGCACTAGTACTAACTACTATCCTACTGGTTCAAAACGGTCTCTACTACGGTGAGTAAAACAAAGCTATGCAAGCGGAAGCAACAAAAAATGGGCGGGGGTGCGGTGGACGGTTAGCGGAAGCCGGGTGATGCGGTGGACGGTTAGCGTAAGCCGGGTGATGCGGTGGACGGTTAGCGGCAGTGGGCAGAACTACTACGGATTGCAAGCGAAAGCAAAAATGGGGCGAGGATGCGGTGGACGGTTAGCGGCAGTGGGCAGAACTACTACGGATTGCAAGCGACCCTCTAGGTTAATCAAAGCTCTACTTTCGGGGGATATGGCTCTCGGTTTCCGCGGTATCGAAATCTCGGAGTTGCGGCGGCCACCACTAGGATGTGAGAACTCAACTTTCTAGTGGCGGACACGGTACTTCCTCGATCGGATGGCTTAAGGCCCAAACACGGCCGCTGCTAGGATGTGAGAACTCAACGTTCTAGCAGCGGACACGGTTCCCCTCGATCGGATGGCTTAAGGCCCAAACACGGCCGCTACTAGGATGTGAGAACTCAACGTTCTAGCAGCGGATACGGTTCCCCTTTACTTCCCCTGATCGGATTGTACGGCGAGAACCATATACCCTAAGGTATAAAATTCGGAATATCACTCACCTCGGTAAACGGTACGGTCGAATTAACGGAATCGGTTTTCTGAAAGAGAACGGTTTTATGAGCACAATGAAGGCTCTTAGATTTAATTCTCACCTGCGTATGCGGGTGAGGAGCTGAGTCTACGGATAGACTGACTACACTGAGAATCGTTCTGCTTTACGGTATGGCTTGTTGGGGATACGGCGCGAAGTCGTAAGTGTCGCCGACTGTCGGTGCAGGTTTGATAAATTATATTATGTTATATTGTACCGATGTTTATATTACTTTGTATCGAAACGGACGGAGAAATACGGTGTTCGAACGCTTTATTTTATATTATACGAAAGATTGTGCTTTTGCCCGGTCTTTGAAAATGTAACTTCGTTACACACCCTTCCCACTTCGGGGAAAAAAAAATGTATGCATATATATTTTTTTTCTAAAACTTCCCCGTACTATTTATTATGAAAGAGAAAAGATCCCACAATAAAAATGAACCGACTAGGCGCCTACCCCTTTTCGGCCGAACCCTTTTATTGGGGGTAGGTACACCTATCACAATTATTCGGAACAAAAGAATGAAATTCACAAGAAAAATAAAGTTTGATTCTTCTACGTCCTTTTGGCTGATGTCGGACCGGGGTGGGGCTTCCGACGTCTAGTGAAGACGCGTCTTGAAGAGATGCTGACGGGGCAGGCTGGATGTTGGTTCGGTAGCGGGCAGTCACACAGACGGCAGGTATCGTGGCGACTCTGTTTGGCTGGTGGTGGTGCACACGGACAATCTCGGGATAGTACGTCCTTCAAACCGCATCGGGAGCAGAAAACGATAGAATGTCTGCGGTGGCACTGGTTGCGGGTGTGTCCGTGTTGACCACATCTCCAGCACAGCTCCTTGCTGACGGGTAAGTAGACTGGATCTTGACATATCTCCTTCGGTGCTGGTACCTGCAGTGGGCTGGCGGAATTCGTTTCCCAGAACTTGCTATTCCATGGGTCCTGTTCGGGATGTTCCACAAAGTAGGGGTATTTGGGGCTTCCGACGACCGCAGCTGGGTTGGCAGGGCGAATGGCGGCGCTGGAATGTGACTGGTCCACTGAAAGTCCGGGGTCGGCGGCGGTGTCTTGGCTTTCCTCCATGGCATCCAGAAGGTCAGTGACGACTTTATGTATTGTTGAAGTTGTTTCGGGAATCAGATCCATACTAACACTCTCCTTCTATGGCTTCGAGATTCCTGAAAGGTCAACGCATATCAGTATTCTAACCAAATAAACGGTCCGGCGGAGAGATAACAAACAAAAGACTATTACAACGGATTGTCTTAAATGAAGTTCGGACGCAATTTATATAACGGAAACGGGTTCAAATATATAAACGTTAACAACTCTAGTATATATCTATAAAAAAATGATTAAAACAAATAAACCAACGGAAGACTAAGATTCGGAAGAGAAGAACAACTATACTACAGTAACCCCTCTTGTCGAGGCACACGCAGAGAGTGCGGTGGGGCGGCTCCTCTTGGGGGCTCTCCTGGACATCGGCTTGTCATCTCTGAAAGGAAACGGTTATTTCTTACCTAGTGTTTATCGGAAGTATGTGCCGGTCGTAGATCTTTGACATGAATCCGATGGAGTCGTTTGCCTGTTCTGCTTTTGAGGTTGTATACTACCGGCGAGAGGACATGGGTCACGGTATAGGGGCCGGAATATTTGGGAGCAAGTTTCGCGGCGAATCCTCGGTCCGCTGATGACAGGTGGTGCTCGCGTTTCATGACTTGATCGCCTACATGGCAATGCCAATCCCGGCGCCGGAGGTTGTAATGACGACTCTGAACGGTGAATGCCTTGGCTCGAATTGCCCGTACCATCTCGAATGTATCTTTTAAGCGGGGCAATCTGTCGGTGTGCTGAGTGGCATCCTCTTGACTGGCATTTACGTTTCCCTTTTCAACGGGAGATGCAGTGCGGTATTTGGCCTTGGGAACTTCTAGTTCTCTTCGGGAGTTCTGAGGGTGATAACGTTGCTTTATTGAGTCAGGAATTGTAAGACGGATCCTGTGCTCGACCAACGGTATTACCCTTCGAATATCCTCAACTAAGGGTAGTTCCCTCTGTAGATGATTTTCTTCGTGTTCGGTGGGAGTCAGCGGTGGTCTTACTTCGGTGAGCCCAATGGGAAAGCATGGTACGGTCCGAGTCTCCCTTGTGACGGGACGGTGGTTCACCATAATTTGTCCACTTCCTAAGTCCAGACTAAATCGTCGGTTCCGTAATATATCCATTCCTAGTACCATGTCGGATGATAGTCCATAAAGATGTCCAAAAGTTTCGGTAAAATGCTCCTCTCCAATCTGTATCTCCACGAGATATGCGTCGGATACGATGACGGTTTCTCCATTAGCCATACGGGCGGAACTCGTCGGGATCGGAGCTTTTGGTACTCCTAGTGCGTTCCATAGTCTAGCTAGTCTGTCTCCTATGTAAGAGATCACAGCTCCGGTATCTATCAAGGCTTCTGCGGTGCCTCCAGGCACTGCAACCGAAATATGAGGGCGACGATCCAACCAAGATGAGACTCCATGGCAGGGGTCGTCCGGCGGATTGACGGTGCATACGATTTCTTGGGGAAAATTTCTCGGTGGTGGTATAGTAGCTCGAACTTCGCGGGGGACACTATCATGTATTCTATCTGGGCGGTTTCCTAGTTCAGATGACGTAGCGGCATATGAGGGGTCTCGAGGGCTTTGCTGCGTGGGCCTCGAGTTGCTGCAGCGCCCTGCCTGTGGACACGGACAGTCTCGGGACATAACTCCGTCCCTCTTACATCTGGAGCAGAAGATCCTGGGAGGTCCTCGACATTGACTGCGGAAATGTCCGGTCTGGCCGCATCGCCAACATTCTTGGTTTCTGCCGGTTGGTTGCCTGTCTGGATACGAATTGGTTCGATCGGTTCGTCCGCGAACCTGCTCAATCTCGGAGCGTAGCAGTTCGTAATCCCGGGCGGCTTTGGCAAATTCCCGCGGATTTGAGAAGTCCGTTCTACGAATCTGACGGCGAAACTCTGGGTGGAGATTCCGGTACAGCCAATTCAATTCCTGTTCCGGGGTGATACTTCCATGGCGACGGATGAGTGTTTGCATATCTATGATATATGTGGCGGTACTCTCTTGAAGCCGGTGAGTTCTTCTACTGATGGCTACCTCTAAATCGACGAGATAATTGACCGGGAAGAAAAAATCTCGGAAGGCGGTGCAGAACTCTTGCCAGTTAGACCAGTATTTGCGGTTGTTCCGGAACCAAAGTGCTGGCATTCCATGTAATAGCTCGGGCATAGCTTGCAGTAGCCAGTCGAGAGAGATGGCTTGTGACTCACAAATCTCCTCAAGCCTCTCGAGGAAAGCAGCGGGGTCTCCTGATCCATTGAAGCTTATCCTCCAATCCTTGGTTCTTAATGACGGCATCATTGGTCCTGAGATTGGCCCTGGTGTGGGCTGGATTCCTGCCAGTGTACCATTGAACACGTTTGTCGTTGCGGGTTCTTCTGCACTGGTAACGGTGACGGTCGGTAATGCGGCGGTAACTGTGGTTGCTCCGTATGCTTCTGCCCTTGTTACGGTGACGGTCGGTAGTGCGGCGGTGGCGGTGGTTGCTCCGGATGTGGCAGGAAATACAAACGGCATTGCGGCGGTCGGTGCGGGGGAGGCGCAGCCTTCACGGATGAACTTGGAAAGGCGGCGTCTCTTATCATCTACGGTTCCGGTGACTTCTAGCGTAAATTTGGCTAGTTCCACGTCTAGTTCCTCCTTTCTTAGGAGGTATACCCATCCAACACGGGTATCAGTCGGTTCTTCTCTCGGAAGCGGGTTCTGGGCGGCGGTAGCTTCGTCCGGAGTGTTTGCGGGTACTGAATTCTTAGTAGCCATTTTACTAATACTCTGAATCGGTATAGCTTCCTTGCTCAACGGTCAGAAACCTATTTTTCCGTTACCAATTGCTCGTATCTCTAGACGGGTGACTCTAATCAATAAACGGATGGTGCGAATCGGTTCTACGTACTCGGTAACCTATTAAACGAGGGGTCGCACAGGGGGTCGGTCCTCGGTTTAGCCGAAGCTGGCAACCTGTCAAAATGACAGGTCAGCGGATTTCGTCGGATTCGAGTATAATACGGTGCCCTGAAGTGTTTGCCGTGTGTTTCGGACCTCTAAAGTGACGGAATCAATTTCACTACCTCAAAACGGGTTTTACTCAAGTTACGGTGATCAGCGGCCTCGGTACACTATAAAAATGGTCTTTTCCGCGAAAAACGGACAATCTGTCAAAAATGACAGGTCTGCGGATTTCGACGGATTCGGATATAAGACGGTCTACTAAAACGTTTGCAACGGTTTTTACCTCTCTGTAACGTTTGGATTACTTCCACCAACTCCAAAACCGTTTTTCTGCGACTTCTGGTAATTAGCGGATACGGTACACCATAAAAACGGTCCCTGCTCGGGCGCCAAATTTGTAACGCTCTTGCGTCGTTACTTGACGGGTTGGCGCCTTAACTACAGGTGACGGGTTGCCTCGGGCGCCAGTTTATTAAAGTGGTATGCTCCACTCGCACCGGGCAGCGTCAGTGAAGAATAAAAATACTCCAGGGGTCACTTTATGGTGGTGACGAAAGTGTTGCGGCCGGTCGGGCAGATTTTACTTGCCTCCCCGGCTTCGTAACCTGGGTTATTAGCTGCTTAACGTTCTTACCTATTTACGGAGGTTTACTGGTAATTGGAGTTAGAGAGAAGAGAAACCAAAAGTTACTTATTTACAAAGAGTCTTTATTAAACGGAAAACTGAACTAAATGTCCTCTAATTCGGGTAGACGGGGCAAAAGCACTAGTACTAACTACTATCCTACTGGTTCAAAACGGTCTCTACTACGGTGAGTAAAACAAAGCTATGCAAGCGGAAGCAACAAAAAATGGGCGGGGGTGCGGTGGACGGTTAGCGGAAGCCGGGTGATGCGGTGGACGGTTAGCGGCAGTGGGCAGAACTACTACGGATTGCAAGCGAAAGCAAAAATGGGGCGAGGATGCGGTGGACGGTTAGCGGCAGTGGGCAGAACTACTACGGATTGCAAGCGACCCTCTAGGTTAATCAAAGCTCTACTTTCGGGGGATATGGCTCTCGGTTTCCGCGGTATCGAAATCTCGGAGTTGCGGCAGCCACCACTAGGATGTGAGAACTCAACTTTCTAGTGGCGGACACGGTACTTCCTCGATCGGATGGCTTAAGGCCCAAACACGGCCGCTGCTAGGATGTGAGAACTCAACGTTCTAGCAGCGGACACGGTTCCCCTCGATCGGATGGCTTAAGGCCCAAACACGGCCGCTACTAGGATGTGAGAACTCAACGTTCTAGCAGCGGATACGGTTCCCCTTTACTTCCCCTGATCGGATTGTACGGCGAGAACCATATACCCTAAGGTATAAAATTCGGAATATCACTCACCTCGGTAAACGGTACGGTCGAATTAACGGAATCGGTTTTCTGAAAGAGAACGGTTTTATGAGCACAATGAAGGCTCTTAGATTTAATTCTCACCTGCGTATGCGGGTGAGGAGCTGAGTCTACGGATAGACTGACTACACTGAGAATCGTTCTGCTTTACGGTATGGCTTGTTGGGGATACGGCGCGAAGTCGTAAGTGTCGCCGACTGTCGGTGCAGGTTTGATAAATTATATTATGTTATATTGTACCGATGTTTATATTACTTTGTATCGAAACGGACGGAGAAATACGGTGTTCGAACGCTTTATTTTATATTATACGGAAGATTGTGCTTTTGCCCGGTCTTTGAAAATGTAACTTCGTTACAAACTTTGGAATGTGATATTTGTATCAATTGCTATATTGATAGATTATGATTATATCCTATTTTTTATTCTTTTAGATAACTGCCTATGTAAAGAAACCTTGTAAGTGAAAAAATGGATATTTCAAACATTTTTGTTGTTTTTTACATGATAAGTTGCCTGATTTTTACTGCATTATATATTAATAAACACTATTCAGAATGAGAATACTCACAAACATTTTTAATATAGTGGCAGTAGTGTTGTGTGCGCAGTTAGATATTGTATAATTTGATACAAAATGATACACTTCTCACTCTATTTTTAACAGAATTACTTTATTATCTTGTTTCATGGTGAATTCGATTAGTAAAATATCTCGTCACCATTAAATTTATCAAGGAAATTTTATTATTATTTAAAAATGCACCATAATATACATTTTTTGGCCCTTGCCAAATGCAATAACTTCAATCGTTGTTGCTTCCTCTGAATATCATGAGGAAATCTAAAAATATTCACAAATTAATTAAATTCTTCAAATCGGCAATTAATTACTTATGTGCCGCCTATGTAATAATAGGTGTGGTTATTTTGTTCACTAGCTATGAACTGGTAAATAAACTAGCTTTAGTGCTATTTTCACAAATTAAGTCATTTTAACGGCCGAAATGTGAACGAAACTCACAGAAATATTTGTTTTTCTACGCCCATGTCTGTAAACATCAAAAATCGCACTGTCAACATTCCTTGTAAATGACACTTAACAATAACATGCACGTAATGAGATCTCATAACATACACGTGCGTTTTGAGAAGAAAACTTAAACTTCTTGGTTGAATTAAATTACAATCAATTTTTTATTTATGTGAGAATTTTTTTTTTTTTTTTTTTTTTTTTATTTTTTTTTTATTTTACCGCATCAACCTCGAGGGTTATGAGCGGGGTTTCAAAAAAAAACATACAATAGGTACTTATAGTCAAAAAACATACAATAGGTACTTATATTTTATGATAAAAATTGGAGTCTTTCAGAAATTTGAGCACTTTTTCACAGTTTTCACTTAACGCGCGGTTCATGTTAGACGGAATGTTGTTAACTGTTCTTGTAACACTTAAATTTGTTCTTGCAGGCTAAGTATTAACGGTGACAATTCATTAATTAAGAGTTGTATGTTCGGTAGGTGGGTGTAAAAACCATTTAGGTTCCACTGAAGAATAAAATTTGAGTAAGCCATTACTTTATCTTGAAAAACCAGAGTGAGAAGAGATATCGCTTTCTTCGTCTGTTGATGTTAGGTCAGCTTCTTCCGTCAATTTTTTCTTAATCCTTGTTATATTATTTTTTACAGATGTGTTATCGATGTTTTTATAAACGAATGTAAGTAGATTTTTCAGATTGTGTAAGTCGTTGGTGTAATTTTTTGCTATGCTTGCAGCATGCTTAGACCCAGATGCATTTATTATAAAATCACATAATTCGGTAAAGTTCATAAAATTTGGTGGTTTGAAAGTAACTAGGAGATCTTTTATAGGTTCTAAAAGGTGAGTTAATTCTTCTGCGTTTTTCTTAGTTTTACATTTTTTTGAAGATTTCGGACGTCTAAAAGATTCTTCATCAGGTTTTTGGTTTTCTAAATCAGGTGAAGTAGAGATTTGACGTTTACAAGCTGCAGAAATCGTCTTAGTTTGTTCAGATTCGTTAGGAATGTCAAGTGATAAATTTGATTGCCTTTGCGATTGCTCTGGGGATTTGGTAATTTCAAGTGATGTGTTTGATGGCTTATCTAATGGATTAAAATCTGGCTCCATGTCTAGATTTGTTATAATTATATGGTCGTTAGAGCATTCCCTTACGTTAGGAACCATGAGGTTATCTTGATTAGAAATGCAGCTTGAATGTGAATGTGCAAGAGTAGGGATATCTGTTGGTTTAACTTTATTTGTGGATACTGGAGATTTGGGAGTTGAGTCCAGTAATACCATATTTGGAAGTAATTTAGAGTGAGAACAATTATTTGCAGTGTGACCAGGTTGTTTACAAGTAAAACAGACATTGTCTAAAGATAGGAATATTCGGTAAGATGTATTATCATAATTGAAGTCCAGAAATTCAGGTATTATGATTTGATCAGGAGGAGAGATGTAAATATGTCTACGAAAACTATAAATGTGTTTATATTCCGGATTTTGTGTGCCAATCTTAAGGAAATTCAATCGAGTTTCCAAATTCAGTCCCATATTAACAAGCTCAGCTTCAATGATGTTATGTGGTACGGAGGGACACACATTTGAAATAATCAATCGTATGTTTGGGTTTAGTAATCTTCGTGCTTGAATACGTTGATGGTTAACTGTGATAATTCCATTATTAGTAGATACGAAGTCGTTAACAATTTTTTCATTGGTGAGGTAAATACATATTCTATTGTTAGAAATCCGAGAAGCGAACAAAATATTTTTTGGCGTAATTATATCTCCCACCGCATATATATATTCTTCCAATTTTGTATTGTCCAGTGCATTAAATACAATTGCTTGCTGTTTTTTGGGGAAGGTTGAATTGCTTTGGCTGGCTATATATGAATAAGGCAGTGATGATGTGCTTGCTATGTTCTGAACTCCCCCATTTGAAGTTCCTAACGGCGGATATTCATCCATTTTTAAGTAATGACATGGACCTGCCTGTTAAGTGCGGCCCTGTTTTCCTTTGGAATTTACAGATAACCGATGGTAATTAGGTATGGAAATGTATATATTTATGACTATGTGACGATACAAAAAGTTTTTGTTTTACCTTGTAAATGTTCTTGTTTGTTTTGGTTCACTTTGAAATATACACTAATTACTTTTTAACTACTAATTAAATCGTTTCGGAGCGCACAACTCTATGTGAAACTTTATTTGGTCTATTTACACAAATTTAGTCAATTGAAAAACATAAAAACTTTTAGCATTAGCGAGATATATTTAGGATTGAAAGAGTGATGCCCCTAAATGTAGGCAGCACATTATGCAATTTCTTTAAAAATTGGACACGTTTCCTTAAGTAGCATGCTATGAAAATAAATGTTATGTTATTTATTTTGTCAATTTCTTGAACACAATATAATACAATTATAAATAACCGTTCATCACCATTAAATAATAAGGCACAATCGATTTACAATAATTGTTCAATTGTCATTACAACTATTATAATAAAATTTAAATAATTGCGATGTTTTTTATTTAATGGAAGAAAATGAATGCGCGTAGAAAAAGTATAGTACGTTACACGAGTTGTAAGCCCATTACGCACTCATGAAATTTATGCACTCGCCGCCGCGCGGCTTCGTGCATAAACTTTTTCATTTCGTGCGTAATGGGTTACTTACAACTCATGTTACGTAATATATTATTACATACTTCAAATCACTTAAACTGTTGCAAATTTGGAAAAAATATACATAAATATATGCTAGTGTTTTTAAATAAAACTCAAGGTCTCTAGTTTATTCCACAATATAATACAAGTTATTGAAAATTCTAAAAAATTGACAATTGTTTCGATAAATCAATATCATGGTCAGAATGACAGAAGTTACATTTCATTTTATGCCTCCCTGATGTTTAGTAGTTATTTTTGGCTAGACCAAGAAGTAACCTAACTTGTGATTGGCTTAATATATGTTTATAGAAAAAAGAAGATGTGATTACAAATATTGAAGCTTAGATATTATTAGCCCTATGGTGATATCCTGGATATAATTTTTCCAATTAAGATCAGTATAACTGTGCAATGATATAGAAAACCAGGAAAACTATATCTGCTGATCTTTACAATTATCACTTAAGAAGACAGTTTATTAGTGGAGAATTCCCTAGATTTAACTGTTCATTGACAACTTCATATTGTGGGTTTCTTAAATGTCTTCTAATTTCCAGTTCTTCAAGGAAATCCAGTTCTTGTTTCTTTTCACAAATATGCAGTACTTCTAGTTCTGTGTTAGGTGTCAATGAATGATTGGTGTCAAGTAGATATTTTGCGTAGTGGGATTTATCTGGGTATTTTAATCTGTATGCTCGTAAGTGCTCACTGTATCGTATTTCAAAATTCCTAAGGGTCTGACCCAAATAGACAGCATTACATTCTGGACATTTAAGTTTATATATACCTGACTTCTTTAATAGTGGTATTTTTGTTTTCACATTTAACAATTTTGTACTAACGTTACTTTCTGTTTTAAAAGAAATTGTTGTATTCGTTGCTGAAGATATTATCTTTGAAATATTATTACAAATATTTCCTGCATATGTGATGGTTTTATAAGTTTTAATTTCATCAGCTTGTTTAGGATATATTAGTTGTAATGCCACTTTTTCCTCTTTTTTTCTAATCATTTTATTTATCATATCTAATGGATAACCGTTAGATGTTGCTATTTGTCTAATTGTTTTAATCTCTCTATCAAAATTACATTTGTTCATAGGAACTGAAAAAGCTCTATGTATCATTGAATTATATGCTGCTAGTCTGTGTGACACAGGGTGGTTAGAATTGAATGGAATTGTCGCATCAGTCTGTGTTGGTTTTCGGTAAATTGAATAATCAAGTACATTATTAACTCTTTGATTTTTTAAATCAAGAAAATTGATTGAGCTATTTTCTTCAATTTCTAATGTAAATTCAATTTTCGGGTGTAAATTATTGATGTGGTTGAAAAATGTATTTAATTGTCGTTCAGTACCTATAAAACAAGCTAATATGTCATCTACATATCTATACCAAAATAAAATATTTTTCGAAATATTACTTCAAAGATCTTTCTTTCTAAATTGTCCATAGAAATGTTCGCTAAAATAGGTGATATAGGGCTTCCCATTGGTAAACCTTCATTTTGAATATATATCTTATTGTCAAAAGTGAAATAATTCTGATTAATGCATACATCAAATAAATTAAGTATATCTGATATTATTCCTGGATTAATATTTTTATCTTCTAGTAATTTTCTTACAAGTATTAGACATTCTTTAGGAGGAATTTCAGTAAACATATTAGTTACATCGAACGATATGAATTTATAGTTATCTTGCAAGTGGATTGCTTTCAACTTTTTGATTAGTTCTATCTAATTTCTAATTGAGTACTGAGATTCATATCCGTAAGTATTGAGTATATTGTTGAGCTTCTTTGCCAATATATTATTAGGAGCATTAACATAAGAGACTACAGGTCTAATTGGTTCCGCTATTTTATGTAATTTAACTGTTCCATATAATTGTGGACAATGATGATTCTTATGTATGATAGACCTCTTTTCGTAATCATTTAAAAGATAATTTGAATTATTAACAATATCCCTTACATTATTAGAAAACTTCTTTGTTGGGTCTGCTTTAAGAACTTTCACATCGCTGGATTCTATAAAGTTATATACTTTGGAATTGTAATTTTCAGTCGTCAAAATGACAATAGCGTTCCCCTTATCAGATTTTGTAACTGTTAGGTTATTATTCTCTATCTTCTTTTTTATTGCATTTAAAACTGTAATGTAATTTTTTGATTGACGTTTAACTTTTGAAGGTTCAATATTTTTGATTAAATTGGCAATTTTTAATTTCTCATAAAGAAAATTATTTGAATTAGATTTTAAAGCTATTTCTGACTCTGTAGCTATAATTTGTTTAATATTATTCGTAAATTGAGGTGGTATGCTGTACTTTATACCTTTATTTAAAAATTCAATTTCACTATTTGTAAAATTAGTGTCTGAAAGGTTTTCAAATCGTGGTGCAAAGTGTGTTGGTATGTAGGTACTTACAGTTTCATGATGTTTTGAGTATTGAATTTTATGTTGTGTGTGTTCAAGATTCTGTAGCTTCTTTTTTTGTTTCTTAAATTTCATATGCTTCATCGTGCTGACATTTTCTCTAATTTTGTCATCCAAACAGTCAAGTTCTACTGGATGTAATAATCTAACTTTGAACCATATGAGCATATTCCACGAAGTAAGGGTCGAGACAGTCAATTTCAATAAATATATGCATTAATAATGGCCTCTTATTCGAAATTACATCGCTCGGGTTTCTATCGGATATGGAAGGGAGGAGGTGTTGATTACAAACAATTTGCCCTGATTATCCATCTTTTCACCGATATATAATATAAGCATATCACTATGGACAATAATTGGAAGACATCAATTGCCATACTAGAATAATTATGAGATCAGTAATAGAATCATAAGAGAACCAAATGCCGAGAAGTGCGATTGAAGTTTCTATTTAATTACTTGAATTATTCATGATTTTACATCTGAAAATCCTTGTGAAAATTGCGAACAAATGGAACGAACAAGTTCTATTCGATAGGAGTTGTATAGTTTCTCTGATTTTTTTGTTGATATTCAATGCATTTTCATGCATATTTTTGTTGTCAGGTAAAGTAGAACGACAACAAAAAACATGTTTCAGGTTATCTTTATAAATAACTTCATTTAAGATTGTAAACTTCATTTATCAATAAGACATTTTTTATTAGTTTTGATTGAAACAATTCCATCAGTATGAATTGAAAACTAAGATTACACGTATCCTTTTCTCATAGTCCTGGTTTCTATTTTCTCCTCATAGGACAAATTCAACCTATAATTGTGAGAGTAAAATTAAAATCAGTCGATTGCAATATTATGTTCCATTTTTTGGTTTTACGACATAACAAAAAATAATAGAGCTCTTCTAAATTTATGACTATATTGAAACGGTTCATTGTTAAAGACATGAAACGAATATAAAATAGAGTGGTCCTGATTCGATAAAATTGTCCATTTAATAATAATAAAAAATGAACGAGCAAAGTTGAGAGGTTGATTTAATATCTCACTAATTTTCCATCTACTTTCTATCAATATTCAATACACTGGACCTACTGACAATTACAGGAAATCACGTCATACGATCCCTCCGAACAAACAGGGATTTCAGATTTCATTAAAATTTTTGGCACGTTTCCTGTTGATGTGTGGATTAAGCCCTGTCGGTAAATGTTGCTCTGGAGTTAGGCTCTTTATGCTTGTGTCAAAAACGTCAAATTTTGGATCGTCCTTTGTAATAAGCTGTTTTTTGCGTCGTATAGTTGTTTTGAAATCAAATTGTTACTATTTATTTTCAACAAATTCTCAATGTGAATAATGTTTCTAATTTTGCAAGCTTAAAGTCTAGACCTGTGTTTATTAATTGAAGTGTAGTTACACTGTAATCTCGGCTAATGGCCGCACTACTAATTGTGGGCCATTCTGTGATTACAATTCACTTTTACTACGTTTTCGCACTCGATTATGTTCGTAAAGTAACTGTTTAACAGGAAACAGAGTTCTAAGAACAAAAAAAAAACAGAAATTGAAATGAAATTAACTGTCTCGACCCTTACTTCGAGGAATCTACTCATATTACTGTTTCTAGATAACTCCACAATATTTTGAAAAAATGTTAAAAATTCTAAGAAATTTGACAATTGTTTCGATATTGAATATCATCGTCTGACTGACAGAAGTAACTTCTGGATGGATATTACTGGAGAACTTGCTAAAAACCTTTTTATATATAATTCAGCTTACCCAAAATTATATATACCAAAGATACATAAACAAAATGCACCAATTGTTGGTTCAATTATCTCAGTTACGTACAACATTCCTAAATTTGTAGCTGATATCCTCAAAGAGGAGTTTAAAAAATTCTCTAATTATAATATCAAAGATACTTTATTGTTTGCTGTTGGTATGAAGGTTACGTCTTAATATTCTTGGATGTTGAGTCTTTATTCACCAACCTGCCTTTGGGTCTGGTGGTGGAGATTCTGCAGTCTGGGAGAAGTTTGATTGAAGTCTGCACCACCTTGTCTAAGTACAACTTTTTTACTCTCATTTGTTTTATATTTAATAATACTTATTTCAGATTTTACAACAATTTTTATTCTCAAATATCCGGAACTCCTATGGGTTTGCCGGTAAGTCCCATTCTAGCTACTATAGTGTTGGATGAAGTGATTCCGACATTACCATTGGATCTTCCTTTTCTGTATAAATACGTTGGTGATTTGATTTGTGCTGTACCTAATAATCATATCCAAGCTTGTGTGGATGCTATTAACACCTTCAATAGTAGCATTAGATTTACCGTTGAAACTAAAACGGACCAAAGACTACCTTTTTTGAACACGAGTGTAATTAAACTAGACGACAGTAGGATTGGGTCCAAAAATCCACGGCATCAGTTAGATACCTGAATAATTTTTCGGATCACCCAAAAAACTAGAAATACAATAATGTAATGGCTTTAATAAACTGAATATTACATACTCCTGATGAACAGTTTCTACATAAAAACTTAAAACAATTGTATTCCTCATTTGTAAATAAGGGGTATCCAAAACTTATGTTAAAAAAGCTTATATTTAACTCGGACTATTATGACGGTCGAAGAGACTTGAATAAAAAACGAGACACTATATATTGTTACGAAATCGCACACTGGTGTAGTGCCTGAATCCGACTCTGCCTACGCTATGTATGAGAGTTAAAATTTTTGCGAATACGCCGGGATTTCGTAGAACTGTCTACGATTTTTTTGGTACTATTCTTATCTGAACATTATTTTTGTGACTGGTCTTATCTAGAAAATTTCAGGGAGGCTATTGTTTTTGTGTAAGCCGCAATCTAGAATTATCTAGTAAAAAAGGCACTTATGTAAAGAATAACGACCAGTCTAAATAGGGAAATTTTTATGCAAATTAATGTGAGTAAATATATAATATAATATAAATTAGTGAATAGTGTAGTGACTAAATAAATTAAGTTAGTTGACATAACGTGTGAGTATAAATTTATCCCACCCGTAGTAAAAACGTTTAAATAAATGAAAAAAAGATTACATTGGTGTCAGAAGTGGGATAATATAAATAAATTGCTACGTAAAAACGGCCAAGAGACTATGCGACATGAAAACGACGGTGAATTGCTTAATAACCTGAAAAATTTTTGAATTTGGATTATTTCATTCGCATGCCAATAGCACTCAAAAACCCTTAGGACTAAGGATTTCTAGTCGCCAACATGAGATGGTAAGGTAAGAACAGGATCAACAAAATTGAAATTGTAAGGATGCGCCTGGTTTACTAGCTTCTTTCTACACTTTTTATTTTATTTTGATTTGAACAAAATAGTAAAATTGATTTTTCCGCCTACCTCTATCCCAAGTATACATTTGCTGGCCTCATTGTAGGGAGCAAAGTCGAAAAGTAAAAGTGACTTTTAGACCCAAGGGATATAAAGGGATTGTTAAAATCCCAAAGGATTTAAAGTACAAATAAAAATGTATATCCCCGATGTCTAGCTAAGCATTTTAGAAGTCCGTCCTCGATGCCCAGCCAAGTTTCATAAAAGTCCATCCTCGATACCCAGTGAAGGTTCGTAAAAGTCCATCCTAAGTAGTATTTATTAATTTTGTTTGTTAGTTTCATAAATAAATTATCTAAAAATGTCTCGTTATTTGAGGGAGGTGGAAAAATCATATGTGAGCTGGAAACGTCCGGTAGGAAAAGTAAATTAGTAGAAAGACTTAAAGTGGCACTGGAAAATGACGGCTTTGATCCAGAAATAATTTTATTTAATGACGAGGCTTCCACCTTAATCTCGTCAATTTCGACTAATATTTTTGCTAACGTGGACGGGAAGATTTCTGCCATGGAAGAGAACATGGACGAGAAGATTTCTGCTATGAAGAACGACGTTTATGCTAATATTGACGAGAAGATTTCTGCTATGAAGAACGATATATCTGCCGATATCTTACTAATGGAAAACGACATTTCCGCTGACGTTGAAAATGAAATTTCGTCTCCAAAATCTGAAATGGAGAATAAGATGTCAACGAGTGACGAGAAAATAGAGAATAAGATGATAACGATGGACGAGAAAAACAAGGAGTTAGACAGAAAAATAACAGCTATCTTCTGCCTCGAATTGACGATACGCTAGATACTTTGGCCAGCAGCGAACTGTGTTCCACCTTGGACCTGAAGTCTGGTTATTGGCAAGTGAAAATGGACCCAGAAGTGAAAGAGAAGACTGCTTTTACAACCGGATCTGGATTATGGCAATTCAACGTCATGCCATTCGGACTCTGTAATGTACCCACGACATTTGGAAGACTCATGGAGAATGTCTTGAGAGGGTTTTCTTGGAAGACATGCCTGGTCTATTTGGACGACATCGTAGTACTGGGGAAGACATTTGACGAACACCTGAAGAATTTGGAAGATGTATTCAAACGACTCCAATATGCCCAGCTCATGTTAAACCGGAAGAAATGTCCGCTGTTCCAAAACCGAGTCAATTACCTAGGTCATATAGTGAGAAATGAAGGAGTGGCGGTGGATCCAGAGACAATTGCTTCCATTCAGCAATGGCCTACCGTTAAACATCAAATTAGGAGTTTCCTTGGACTTTGCACATATTATAGAAGATTTATCAGGAAGTTAGGAGATATTGCCAAGCCCCTAACTGGACTCACAGAAGAAACAAGAGCATTCCAATGGGACGAAGACTGTTAAACGGCTTTTGAAACCTTTGAGAGGCCTTTAACCACGGCGCCGATATTACGATATCCATTAACAGAGAGAGACTTTATTCTTGACACTGAAGCAAGCAACGTAGAAATTGGAGGAGTGCCCAAGGAGGGCAAGAAAGGGTGCTGGAATATTTCAGTAAAGTTCTCCCCAAACCAGAAAGACATTACTACGTCACATGAAAAGAACTTTTGGCGGTATGGAAGTCCGTGGAACACTTTTACCCGTATCTCTATGGTAGGAAGTTCTTAATCCGGACTGAGCATGCAGCACTCAAGTGGTTGATGCAGTTCAAGAATCCCGAGGTCCATATCGCTAGATGGATTGAACGGCTTCAGGAGTACGATTTCAACATCGAACATCGAGCTGGTGTGAGTCACCCAAATGCTGACTCCTTGACCAGACGGTCTAGTTACACAACCTGACAAGGAGAAAAGGATTTTCTCCAAAATTACAGAAATCATGGGAGGTCTATACTTAATCAAGAAGAGGATCAACGTCATCATCTAACTTATAAACCAGATCCCCAATGGAAAACTGAGAGTAGTCCACCAAAATCGACTAGCGCCATTCGAAGGAGACCATGACGAAGAAGGAGGGGTGAACCATCTACAACAAGAGTCTGAGCCAGCCTTCGAAGAATATATGGTCGCATACGGAGGTACCGGGAAAGCTAGATACGGAGTGACTACAGAACAAAGACAAGATTTGTTCAAGCTCCCTGGAGAGTACTCACTGGCACATAACATCTCTGCCAGTAACAAACACGCAATAGGTTTGGCAACCGCCTTTCAAAAGAAGTTTGGAAAAATCGATAAACTTGAAGATCAGATACCAGCCCCTGGAAGACACCGAGACTCAAACACAATTCGCCGTACGTCTTCTAGCTGGTAACTACAAATTAATTTCCAGATCGATCCACCTACCGGGATGTGTGGGAAGCGCTACGAAGCCTTCGAGGTCATGTGCTGGAATCCCACGTGGAGAAACTAGCAATGCCCAGGATAGAGAGCAACCAGTTGGATTGGCGAGTCATCAGGAACATGATAAAGGTGATCTTCCAAGATACCGGTGTCCACATATTAATTTGCAGTTATTCCCCTCGTTATCGGTACCGGTTGAAGACGGTGTCCTGTTATTTCCATATGGGTCCAGTTGCCGATTTAAACATCCAGTCCTGGCTGCATAGAAGTTCCAGGAGGAACTTTCTTTTAAGGAGGGGTAATGTTACGAATTCTTCTTGCTTCAAACAATAAATTTCGAAATTTGTTGTTTGAAGCAAGATTTTTCCTGGTAATGCACCCTGAGTTAATTGTTACTAAATCAGATAAGGGTAACTTTACGGTTGTTATGGTAAAAGAGGATTACCTCAAGTTATCTCAAGATATAATCGATAATGATTCTTCCTATGTTCTCCTCTCGAGAGATCCCAGTAGGATGATTCAATCCAAATCAAACACTCTGGTAAAGAGATTGTATAATAAGAGACAGATTGATGAGATCACGAGGAAAAATATTAACATCTTATAACTCCGGTATAGCCAAATTTTACACTCTTCCTAAAATTCATATGCCTACCTTGGCAACGAGGAGACCTATTGTCGCTTCTATCCACTCTCCTACTGAGTTTATTTCCTCTTTCCTCACAGATATCTTGACAAGGGCATACACTACTGAGCATGAGTATTTCATTGATTCCTCTCAGGTTTTTGAGTTATTTAATAGAAGCACTCTTTCACAAGACTATGTTTTAAGCAGTCTGGATGTGGTTCCACTTTTTAGCAATGTTTACTTACAAGCAGTTATACGTTCAGTTCACAAACATTGGCCATCCATTAGTGGGGTGTGCAATATTGATATTGACATGCTCATTGAGTTGATTGAATTCCTGTTCAGTTCTACCTGCTTTTCTTTTGATAATACATTTTACAAACAGACTTTTGGTACACCTATGGGAGCTAGTATTTCTCCGATATTAGCGTGCTATGTGATGGATGATCTGTTGGACGTGGTCCTTCCGGTACTTCCTTTTAATGTACCTTCCATCAAAAAATATGTGGATGATATAATCCTAGCTTGCTCTGCGAACTCCACCCAAGATCTCCTTTTCACTTTTAATAGTTATGATCCGTACATCCAGTTTACTCTCGAAGCAGAAAACTCTAACATAGCTGTTCCCAGTTTAGATACTTTACGGACTAGGTCTCCTGAAAATGTGATTATAATTGATTGGTATAGAGAACAAAGTAGCTCTGGGAGATATCTCAACTACAATTCTTACCAAAAATTTAGCATAAATGTGAACTTGGTTAAACAAATGACAGCTAGAGTTATGAACCTCTCGGACCCTATATTTAGAAATAAGAATCGTGATATTGTTTTCTATTTATTCCTGGACAATTCCTATCCAAAACAGTTACTAAGAAAGATCATCTTCAACACGTCTTCTGTTTTGTCACGTACCCCAATACAGTCAATTGACGTGGCAGGTGCAGCTGAGTTGGATCCTCTCTTGGCCTCTAGAACAATTCCTTCCGTTTCAAGTGTGGCTCTGCTTTATATGAGGGAGATTACGCCCAGACTTACTAGGATTTTTTCACAATACTTACAGAATGTTAGGTTTGCCTGCAGGAGTTCCTTGATTGTTAAGTGAATTTATAGTCTTTTAAAAGACAAGATACCTGTCGTGGATTGTAGTAATGTTGTTTATAAGCTGTGTTGCAACAGTTGTGGCCTCTCATATATTGGTCAAACTTCTCAGAAAATTTCCAGCCGTGTATCCCTTCATAAAAGTGATATAAGGTTACATCCTGAAAGATGTTCTCTGGCGAATCATGTCTCCTCGTTAGATCATGTCATTGATTTTTAAGGAGTAAAGGTCCTTTCTCGGGAGAGAAGCTATAACAAAAGATTGTCTTTGGAAATGGCGTTCATCTTCCAAGAGGATGGTTGTATAAAGAAAAAGATTGACATTCAGAGTTTGAGCAATCCCTACTCCCTCCTCCTAGCGCTTGATAAGTACAATTGTCTTCATAATAATAATAATAATGATATTAATAATAATAATAATAATAATAATAATAATAATAATAATAATAATAATAGATAAATAGATAGATGGTTTATTGACCCCATTCACATACATAGTACATTAGAAGTCAGTGAAAGTAGTACATATGAATACATTTTACCAACTAAAAATATTAAAGATTGTATAGTGTTGTATATGACAAATTTAAAATATAATAAAAATAATAGAAAGTAAAAATTTTACATAAATACAGACATACATTTCATAAAGTAAAAATATTGATGAAAATATGACAATTTTAAAATATAAAATAAGTTAAAAAATAATAGAAAGTAAAAATTAAATTAAACAAAACAAACAAACATATAAGCATTAAGCCCAAGTATTCAATTCCTCCAAAAACTCATCAACTGTATAAAAACAATAATTTAAAAGAAAAGACTTAGCAAAATGTTTAAATTGAACTCTCGTCATATCACTTATATTTATATGTTCAAAATATTTTACAAATGAATTGTACAATGTAACATCCAACTTATTGTTTTTTGTTGTTTCCAGTCTAGATTTGAGAATGACAATGTCTTTACTATTTCTAGTATCATAATTATGAACATCTGCATGTTTAGTCAGAACATATCGATTTTTATGTGTTTCAATTAACACTTCAAAAATATACAAGCACGGAAGCGGCAATATTTCAAGTTTTTTGAATATTTTTTTACAATTGGTGTTTCTTGGTGCGTTGTAAATTATTCTAACTACAGTTTTCTGTAGCACAAATACTTTGTGCACTGATGTGCTACTGCCCCATAGCATAATACCATATGTTAAATTGCTATGAAAAAGTGAATAATATACAGACTTTAACAAATGAGTTGGTATACATGATTTTAATTGACGAATTACAAAAACTTGGCTCGCTAATTTTGAACAGAGGTAGTCAACATGAGGTGACCAACTTAAGTTTGTATCCAAATGAATGCCCAGTAATTTAACTGGCTCTGATTTTATAGCCCATTTATCTAAACTGAAAAGAATGTGTTTCGTTTTAGTGTCGTTGAGTTTCAGCTTATTTGCCAGGAACCACTGATTCAACAAAATATTATCACCAGCTTGTGTGCCATCAGATAAAGTTGTAGTATCATCAGCGAATAAAATACAAAAAGTGTCAATAGCCTCTGGTAAATCGTTAACAAATATTATAAAAAGTATTGGACCCAAAATCGAGCCCTGAGGAATGCCGTTGTCTATATTACGTAAATCAGACTGGTTGTTTCCACAAACTACATACTGTTTCCTATTACTTAAATAAGATGTCAGTAATTTGTGTGCATTTCCTCTAATACCATAAAATTCCAGTTTATTTAGGAGTAAATCCGCTGGAACACAATCAAAAGCCTTCGTTAAGTCGCATAACGTGGCAACAGAGTTGACGCCTTCCTCTAGTTTCTGTACAACTTCCTCTAAGAGTCGAAGAAGAGCACGTATGCATGATTTATTTTTGCGATAGCCGAATTGAAATTCCGTTAGAAGTGACTTATCTTCCAAATAATTGATTAATTTTTCTTTGACTATCAATTCAAATATTTTGTTAATCGTCGGTAAAATTGCTATGGGTCTAAAATTTTCTGGAGAATCTATATCACCATTTTTATATAATGGAATAATTTTTGATATTTTAAAGGAGTCAGGCCAAGATCCTTCCTCTAAGCATTTATTAAATAAAATGGTCAGTGGATATGTCAATGAGTGTATACAACGTTTCAATATTTTGCTATTTATATTGTAAAAATCTAAACATGACGAATGACTTAATTTCAATATAGCCTCATGGACATCACTTTCCAAGATTGCACTCATAAAGAATGAAAATGCAGGTTTATTTAGTTTATTTAAAAAGAAACTCGACTCGTATTGAGAATCACCAAGAGATTTTAATACTATTTCCGATACCGATGTAAAAAATTCATTGAATTTTTGTGGTGATATATCGGACTGTTTGGTTTTATTAATTTTAGTTATTCTTTCCGAATTAACGATTGTCCAACATGTTTTATTTTTATTATCCGAATCTTTTATTATAATAATAATAATAATAATAATAATAATAATAACAATAATGATAATAATAATTCTCCAAAACCAACCCAACTTCCCCGTCGCGAGAGGCGGACAACGGTTTAACCGGCCAACTGGGCTCTGGTACCGCTCCATGGGTTAGCAGCTCATGAAGTGTGAAGTCATGCTCCAAAAAATATAAGAAGCAAACAAGGCGGCGCAGGAGAGCGAGCTGCTCCTGTTCGGAACCGTCGTGATGCTCAGCTCGCAACGAATGACGACCCGGCAACAAATAACCAACCAGGACCCACTGAAAATGTTTTGCAGGACATCCGCCTCGCAACCACTTCAATGGGAACGCAGGAACCTGCCCAAGATGTTTTACCGGTACAACCGGTAACCACGAAGGCAGGGAAACCCAGACAACGCATGATATGGACCACGGAAATGAACATTGATGTCATGCGTTGTTATTTCACAGCCACACACCTAGAAACCATTACAACGGGATATAGATTCGATCTACACCGCTTGTTCATAAATCAATATCCACATTTAGCTGATCAAATAACCGAGCAACGTCATTTAGACCAGAAGAGGGTGATAATAAAAAATAACAGATTAACTGCACATGAGATAGAGCAAATAAAACAAAAAGTGGCAAAACATCTACATACAGACCAAGAACAGCAAGGAACTGAAATAACCCAACAACACCAAGCCGAAATATCCCAAACACAACCATACAGATCCCAAACACAACCATACAGATCCCAATCATCCACACAACCACACACACTCAAATTACCCGAAGACACCAAAAAACATAGTGTAAGAGAAAGGCTCACAGAGGAAATGAGAATGAATTTTGCAATTTGGGAAAATAGCGACCCCACAAAAAGAAATAGAATACCAAAACTACAGTTCAGACATGAAACGAAGAGCCTGATAAAAATTGTAAACGAGGAAATCATAATAGAATATCTCGAAGATGCAAACACACTGGAAGAAATACAAACAATCGTATATGCAGCAGCATCAACGGTTGTATCATGTAACGACCAAAAAATAAGAGAAACGGCACAGAGAAGGAGAAAAACGGCTAAACCCAGGTGGCAGATCAGACTGGAGAGGGCTGTGCAGCGACTCAGGGAGGATATAGGTAGAACACAACAATATATTAACGGAAACAGATCAAAAAAAATTGTAAAACATATGGAACAGAAAACAAATGACAACAACCAACGAACAGTCACTGAAATGCTTGACACCGCAAAACAAAAACTTAAACTATACGCCGCCAGACTGAGAAGATTTAAGAGTATAACAACAGAAAAACAGATAACATGCTATTCACACAAAACGAGAAACTATTTTATAATAAACTGACCAACAGGGAACAAATACAGATAATAGCACCGAACCGAAATGAAATAGCGCAATTCTGGAGAGGAATATGGTCTGATAAGAAGCAACACAACGAAAAAGCAACATGGATCATAGAAGAAGAAAAAAAGCACAAAAAGGTCATAGAACAACAGGAACACATAATAACAGTAGAAGAATTGACTGACACAATTAAAAACACACACAACTGGAAATGTCCTGGAACTGACCAAATACAAAATTTCTGGTATAAATAACTGACATCCACACATAAATATATTACAAACCAAATAAATAATATAATAAGAAATCCCCAGCTAACACCAGATTTTCTCACACAGGGCAGAACATACATAAAACCAAAGAGTAATGAAACACAAAACCCTGCCAACTACCGACCGATAACATGCCTCCAAACATTATATAAAATAATTACATCATTGATATGCAAGAAAATAGAAAAACATTTAGAAACAAACAACATCATAACAGAAGAACAGAAAGGTTGCAAAAGAAGAAGCCAGGGATGCAAGGAACAACTTATTATCGACAGTGTCATTATGAAACAAGCAGAAAAACAACAAAGAAACATACACACATGCTACATTGACTATAAGAAAGCTTTTGACTCTGTCCCTCACTCCTGTACATGGATGATATCAAATTATATGCTCCATCTCAAACACAAATGAAAAACTTGCTCAAAGTTACAGAACATATCACAAACGACATAAAAATGGAGTTAGGAATCAACAAATGCAAAATACTACACATAGAAAGAGGAAAATGGAAGGAAGAGATAGAGACAGAAATACTGAACGATGAAGAACTAAGAAACATGCAGCAAAATGAAGCATATAAATACTTAGGATTCCAACAGAACACAAGGATAAACCATACAGAAATAAAAGAACATATTGTACAAGAATACAAAAAACGACTAACATTGCTAATGAACACTAAGTTGAATTCGAAAAACCTCTTCAAAGCAATAAACACATACGCAATTCCCCTTCTCACATATTCATTCGGTATTATCAAATGGACGCAAACCGACCTTGAAAACATCAGCAGACTTACGAGAACAGAACAAACAAAACATAGGAGCCACCACCCACACGCATGCAAAGAGAGAATAACAATAGGAAGAAAAGATGGAAGAAGAGGAATGATGGATGTTGTCACACTACACACAAACCAGATACAAAAACTCAGAAAATTCTTCTATAGTAAACAGTCATTATTACATAGAGCAATTGTACAAGCAGACAGAGAATACACACCTCTCAACCTCTCGCACACGCAGCAAATATACAATAAACAAACATAACAGCAGAAGATATAAGAATGGACACAGAAAAAATTACATGGTAAACATACTTACAACATAAAAAATGAATACATTAGTAAGACAGACTCGTACAAATGGCTCTAAAAAGGTGAACTGTATCCTGAAACAAAAGGCTTCACATTAGCGATCCAGGATCAGGTTATTGCTACAAGAAATTACAAAAAATACATAATGAAAGACCCTAACACCACAGACGACAAATGCAGAAAATGCCACCAATTTCCCGAAACAATCGACCACATTACGGCAGGATGTAAGTTGATGGCTGGATCTGAATATACTAACAGACATAATACAGCGGCAATGATCATACACCAGCAGCTTGCACTAAAACATAAACTCATCACAGAAACACAACCATATTACACATACACACCACAAACGATATTGGAAAACGAAGAATACAAGTTATATTGGGATATAACCATTCATACAGACAAAACAGTAATGCACAATAGACCGGATATAACATTACAAATCAAAAAAGAGAAGATCACCTACATTATTGATATTGCTGTTCCATCTGACAATAATATAAATAACAAATACAGAGAAAAGAAAGATAAATACCAGCAGTTAGCAATAGAAATAGAACGTATATGGAAACAAACAAGTAATTGTAATACCTTTTATAATATATGTTACAGGAATTACGCCAAAAACATTCATCACACACTTCACGCAGTTAAATCTTCCACATTACACCCACACCCAGATACAAAAAGCAGTCATCCTACACACATGCAATATTACCAGATCGTTTGTAAACCAAAGATAGAGTAAAAGTAGACTTGAATGCAAACTCCGTCTGCTCATTATAAGAAACCACAATTGTGAGAAATAGAGACGAATAATAATAATAATAATAATAATAATAATAATAATAATAATAATAATAATAATAATAATAATAATAATAATAATAATAATAATAATAATAATAATAATAATAGGGGTCTAAAGGGTAGTGAAGCGTCTCTCACAGCCTCTCCTACCAATTCCTGCTCGCACCTCCACGTCGGTAGACCCTGGTAAACCATCTGTGAGGATTCAAGATCGGGTAACCAACCCCCGATGGCGAATCCGCAACAGGCGGGCAAACGCGAGAGGAAGAAACCACCGCTAGATGGGCCAACCACCCTATAGTGTGTAAGAGGGTTCCAAAAACTTTCAGAAACGCCTCGGACGAGCGCCGTGACGGTCGAGAACGGCGCGGGAATCTGCAACTCGACCACAAAGGTACCGACACAGCTACGACGATGGAAAATGAACCAAACCCAAACCCAAATAGAGATGTTTTGCAGGAGATGCTCCCACCAACCACTCTACGAGGGAAACAAAGACAGAGAATGAAATGGACAGATGATGTAAATAGACAACTCATGCTCTGTTACTATCAGGTAACTCTTTTAGAAACAAACTTAAGTGCATATAGACCTCAGCTACATGCTGCATTTACCAGCAAGTATCCCGAACTTGGCGACTTAACAGAACAACGGTTGGCAGATCAAGTACGTGTAATAAAAAGGAACAACAGGATAACGCAACTTGAATTAGAAGTAATTAAAAAGCAAGCCCAACAAACAATCGAACAAGACAACATACGCACAGTCACAGACATCACTGAAGCGCAAGAGACTAGCAAAAGTAATACAGCAACCGAAATAAACGCAGATGATACACAAATAAAAGAGCGTCAAGCTGTCCAAGCTGAAGAGATCCATGAGCCAGAAGTAATCACAACACTAAATGAAAAACAAAAAGAAGAAAAAGAAATAGAAGAAGAGTTTAATATCACATACATAAAATACAAAGATACAGGAATGAGCTACAGACCATATATACAAAAAGTACAAGAAAACGCACACACAAAAACAACAGTCGACCACATAATTAATATAATTAAACAAAACATAACTACCGATACAAGTGTGGAAGAAATACAATTGCTCATATACACAGGGGCAATAACAACCACTCAACTACACACAAAACAGAAAGAAACAAATATGCCCTATCAACCAAAAACACCAGCCTGGCAACGGAGACTTCAAACTAAAATAGAATTCCTAAGGAAACATATTGGACAACTAACGCAATATACGCAAGGAAAATTGTCGCAAGGAAAGAAAAAAGCCATAGAAATGAAATCAGATGAAGAAATAAGGAACGAACTTGACACAAAGAAGCAAAAACTACAAGCACTAGCGAAAAGATTAAGAAGGTACAAAAAAAGCGCAAACAGAAGGAAACAAAACTACATCTTCAATACTAATCAAAAGAAATTCTATCAGACGCTAGAAAATAAAGAAGAAAACATAACAAATGATCAAATCGATGTGGATATCATTGAAGATTTCTGGAGTAATATCTGGTCACACCCCGCTAAACACAATGAGAACGCACATTGGATACATGTAGAAAAAGATAGGTTCAACACAATCGAACCAATGTCCGGAATAATAATTACACCAGAAGATATATCAAGAGCAGTAGCTCGAACACACAACTGGAAAGCCCCAGGGGTAGACAAAATTGCAAATTACTGGTTAAAAAAATTTCCTTCCACTCACTCACAACTCGCAAAATTATTTAACACATATATATATCAGACCCGAATAAAATCCCCCGAACATTAACACAGGGTATAACGTATCTGAAACCAAAAGGCAATGCTACAAACGATCCAAGTAAATACCGATCTATAACCTGTTTACCTACTATATATAAGATACTAACATCAATCATCACACAAAAATTAACTGAACATATAACAAAAAATAAAATATTAAGCGAGGAACAGAAAGGCTGTCGTCAAGGATCTAGAGGATGCAAAGAACAACTAATTATAGATGCAGAAATAACCCATCAAGCAAAAATAAAACAAAGATCTCTCTACTTTGCCTACATTGACTACCAAAAAGCTTCTGATAGTGTACCCCACTCCTGGCTAATCGAAATATTAAAAATCTACAAAGTACATCCAATTATAATAAAATTTCTAGAATTGATAATGAAGAACTGGGAAACCACCCTCTCAATCAAGACAGGACAAGTTAACCTGGAATCCAAACCTATACAAATTAACCGAGGCATCTTTCAGGGAGACTCCCTGAGTGCATTATGGTTTTGCCTCGCCTTAAATCCACTGTCCAACATCTTAAATGATACCAACTACGGCTACGTCATCAAAAGTCTTCATGCATGTAAAATTTCTCACTTATTTTATATGGACGACCTCAAACTACTAGCAGCATCGGGTCATCAACTCAACCACCTACTCAATCTTACTCAAACATTTAGCTCAGACATCAAAATGACGTTTGGAACAGACAAATGCAAAATAAATAGCATTATCAAGGGAAAACAAACCACGCAAGAAGACTACTCTCTGAACAGCAACAATCAGATAATACAAAGTATGGAAAGTACTGATTACTACAAATATTTAGGATTCAACCAACAAATTGGATTAGAGCATACAACACTGAAGGAAGAGTTAAAACAAAAATACAAACACAGACTAACAGCCATACTTAAAACAGAACTATCAGCACGAAATAAAACCAAAGCAATTAACACGTACGCAATACCAATACTAACGTACTCAATGGGAGTAATTAAATGGAGTGATACAGATCTCGAAAGCCTAAACACCTTAACCCGATCGCAATGTCACAAACACAGAATACATCATATACACTCAGCAGTGGAACGATTTACACTTAACAGAAGAGAAGGGGGAAGAGGTTTCATAGACATTAAAAATATGAACTACACTCAGGTAGACAACTTGAGAAAATACTTTGTAGAAAGAGGGGAAACAAGCAAAATCCATAAAGCCATCATACACTCTGAAACATCAGGCACACCCCTAAAATTTTCCAGCCATACATACAACCAGACAGATAGAATAATAACACCAGCAACAAAGAAAGAAAACTGGAAAGGAAAAACACTACATGGAAAACATCCACAACATCTAGCACAACAACATATAGACTTAGAGGCATCCAACATGTGGCTCACAAAGGGGAATATCTTCGGTGAGACAGAGGGGTTTATGATCGCAATCCAAGACCAAACGATAAACACCAGATACTACAGCAAACATATAATAAAGGACCCAAATACACAAACAGACAAATGTAGACTATGCAAACAGCACATAGAAACAATTGACCATATAACGGGAGGCTGCAACATACTAGCAAATACAGAATACACCAGAAGACATGATAATGTAGCGAAACACATACATCAACAGCTTGCGAAGCAATACAACCTTATAGAAGAAATCACCCCTACGTACAAATATACACCACAAAACATACTAGAAAACGACAATGCTAAACTATACTGGAACAGATCAATCATCACAGACAAGACAATACCGCAGAACAAACCGGACATCACACTAATAACAAAAAACAACAAAACCACTTACTTAATAGAAATCTCCATACCTAACACGCACAATCTACAAAACAAAATTGGAGAGAAAATGGAAAAATACATCCGTCTCTCAGAAGAAATTAAAGACATGTGGCACCAGGACAGAGTGATTATAATACCCATAATATTATCTAACACAGGAGTTATACCAAGAAATCTACACGACAGCATTCAGAAATTACAACTTCATCCAACAACATACATACCACTACAGAAGTCCGTCATAATAGATACTTGCTCTATAACTAGAAAATTTTTAAATGAGAACTACAGGGAATAATAAAAACAGAATGGAAACTATGCTTGACCTGACGTCCGCATATATTCCTAAACTAACCAGAGAATATCTGAGAAAGGAAGAAGATAATAATAATAATAATAATAATAATAATAATAATAATAATAATAATAATAATAATAATAATAATAATAATAATAATAATAATAATAATAATAAAGTTAACCTAAATCATACAGAACTAGAAACTGAATCTATCAGTATTGAAAGAGAAATCTTTCAAGGAGATACACTTTTCGCTCTATGGTTCTGCTTGTGTTTAAACCCATTATCACGTGGCCTAAACCACACAGGATATGGAGCAACTATTAGAGCGGATCGAAACTCAACAACCATAAGTCATATATTCTTTATGGATGATCTGAAACTATATGCCGCGTGCAAAAAACACGTAGAATCAAACTTAAAACTCATGCACCAGTGGAGCACAGATGTCGGAATGTCGTTTGGTATGGAAAAATGCCAAACTGTATCGGTTGAAAAGGGAAAGCTAAAAGAAGGAGAACCTATAGAACTAGAGCCAGGCAAATATATCGAAGCCATGACAGACAAACCCTACAAGTACTTAGGAATCCTTCAGACACACAAGATAGAACATAAAGAAATAAAAGCCATATTAACCACCGAGTTCGAAAAACGCCTTTACAACCTCTTAAAAAGTAAGCTAAATTCAAGAAACCTTACCACGGCCATAAATAGCTACGCCATATCCGCTCTTCAGTACTCCTTCGGAATAATTAAATGGACTCAAACGGACCTGGAAGCAGTAAACAGAAAGATTAGAACCGAGCTAACAAAACATAGAAAACACCATCCAAAAGCGTCCGTCGAAAGGGTAAATTTACCTAGAGAAAAAGGAGGTAGAGGAATAAAAGATGTTGTGGAAGCTTGCACTCAGCAAATTGCAGGCTTGAGGAGTTTTTTCCGCCACCAAAATAGTCAACTTCATAAAGCCATAGTGAAAACAGATACGGGTTATACACCTTTAAACCTAAGCATGGAAAACTTTACGCCCTTTAATACACGAAATGAGGAAGATAAAATTAGGAATTGGCGTTCAAAAGAATTGCACGGAAGATTCATTCATGATTTACAGAAAGACACGATAGATCAAGCTAAATCGGTTGAATGGCTTAAAACTGGAACGCTGTTCCCAGAAACTGAAGGTTTTATGGTTGGTATACAAGATCAGGTTATAAAAACGAGGAATTACCAAAAGTATATCTTGAAGGAAGAAATACCAACAGATGGGTGCAGAAAGTGCAACAGAAGTCAAGTAACGATTGAACACATTCTTTCTAGTTGCCAAAGCATAGCTGAAACTAAATATCTAGAACGACACAACAAAGTTGCCACAGTAGTATACCTAGGAGTACTGAAAAAACTTAACCTTGATCCACAAAACAACGAGCCATATTACAAATATAAGCCCCCTCCAGTTATCGAAAATCAGTATGTTAAGATCTACTGGGATAAAACTATCATGACGGACGTAACAGTACGACACAACAGGCCGGACATCACAGTCATTAATAAACAATCCAAGCAAGCTCTGCTCATTGACATATCGATCCCAAATAATTCTAACACAGAAAGCAAATACAATGAAAAACTAAGCAAATACGCCGAGCTAAGGACCGAAATAAAAGAATTGTGGAATCTTAAAGAAGTCAAGATCATTCCAATTGTTTTATCCTGTAAGGGGCTAATTCCCAAGAAACTAAGTTCTTCCCTGAAAGACATTGATATTCCTGAGTCAACCTACCGATTAATGCAAAAATCTGTAATCCTGGATGCGACAATCATTGTTAGGTCATTTCTAGAATAGTGACACCCAACGAAAGTCTTGCTGTTGAGGCCGACTGTCGTTGAAACACGCCGGGTGTAAATCCGGTGACACAAAAAGGAAAATAATGATGATAATAATAATAATAATAATAATAAAATCTACGAACACCTCACAGACCATAAACTTCTTGCTGAGGAACAGAAGGGATGCAGGAAGAAAGCGCAAGGATGTCGGGAACAACTTATAATAGACAACACTGTAACAAAACATGCAATAAAGAAAAAGAACAATATGTATATGGCATTCATCGACTACCAGAAAGCGTTTGATAGCGTTCCACACTCTTGGCTTATTGAATGTTTATCTATGTACAAAGTAAACCCCAACATAATTGAGCTTCTGAAAGTGATGATGGCACAATGGGAAGCCAGACTAATTGATGGAGCCCCAGACAGCGATGAAATCAATATAAAAATCATGCGTGGAATCTTTCAAGGTGACGCCCTAAGTGCGCTCTGGTTCTGCCTAGCCATCAACCCACTCTCTACTGCTCTTAATGATCTAAAAAATGGATATGAGATAAATGAACATGTTCAACTCTCACACTTAATGTACATGGATGACATCAAAGTATTCTCGGCAACTCAAAATGGATTACAAAAAGAGCTTCGATGCATTGAGAACTTTTCGAATGATATACGAATGAAATTTGGATTAGAGAAGTGCAAGATCAACAGTATTCGGAGAGGAAAATGGCACGAAACAGAGGATTACACGCTCACACTGGCATCAGGTGGTGGAATCATCTCTCGCATGGAAAAAAGTGATACTTACAAATATCTGGGATTTGCTCAATCGCTAGGCATCCAAGAGCGGGAAGTAAAAAATCAGCTTAAAAATAAATTGAAAGAGCGAACCAAAGACATTCTCAAAACACAATTATCCGCACAAAACATCACGACGGCAATAAATGCTTATGCTATTCCTGTAGTAACATATAGCTTTGGTGTCATAAACTGGACTATTACGGAACTCGAAGACCTAAATAGAGCAACTAGAGTATGCTTTACTAAACATCGGAAACATCACCCCAAAGCATGCAAGGAGAGGTTCCACCTACCTCGGAATAAAGGAGGCAGAGGTATAGCTGACATGCGCATTATGCACAAAAAACAAATAGAACTCATGCGCAACTACTTTTACAACCGAGCAATAGATTCCCCCCTCCACCATGCAATCATAAATGTCGATAAAAATATAACCCCGCTAAACCTAACTGATACAGAATACGCATGCGACCCGCAGCACTCCGTCTTAGCACTGGAATCACAATGGAAAGAAAAAGAGCTGCATGGACGATATCCAAATACACTAAATAATACTTCCTTAGACAAAGCGGCTTCCATAGCATGGCTCAATAGTGGTAATCTTTTCCCAGAGACAGAAGGATTCATGTGCGCCATCCAAGACCAGGTCATCCCTACTCGTTCATATCTTAAATATATAGTCAAAGACCAAAGCATTATATCAACACAGTGCAGAATGTGTGGAGACAAACATGAAAATGTTGAACACCTCCTTAGCGGTTGCAAAACACTTGCTCCTAGAGAATACACTACTCGACATAATAACGTCGCTAAAATCATACATACAGAACTTGCCCGCAAACTAGATTTAACTGAGGCGAAAACGCCATACTATAAGTACACACCCCAACATGTGTTAGAAAGCGACAAGTTTTTGCTATACTGGGACAGAGATATCCAAACAGACAGGACTGTACAACACAACAGACCCGACATACTGGTTTTCAATAAAACTGAAAAAGAAATACTCTTGGTGGATGTTTCGGTTCCAGCGGCTGCTAACATACAAAAAAAGGGCATGGAAAAAATAGAAAAATACTTACCATTGTGCGAGGACCTGAAAGAGACATGGCAGGCGAAAACGGTTAAAACCATCCCAATTATTATTGGAGCCACTGGAGAAATACCGAAAGACCTGAAAAAGAACCTGGATAGCCTAGGACTCCAGAAAAATCTTTTCTACGAGCTACAAAAAGCGGTCATTTTAAGCACGTGCAATATAATCAGAAAAGTGTTGAACAAAAATACATAGGAAATGCTGGAAACCTTGCAACTAACCTTGCCGGTTCTCACGCTAAACATCCGGTTAACGTGAATAAAAAAAAAAAAAAATAATAATAATAATAATAATAATGATAATAATAATAATTCTCACTAGTTTCCTACTTGGGTCAATATATTTGGTGGTTGTTCCCTTCAAGAGGAGATTCATAATAATATTAATAATAATAATAAATAATACTAATAACAACATTTTAATTCTTATTAATGATAATTTTCTTGTTGTGATCTTTCATAGCATTTTCATAATTTTTGGTACCACCCTGGTATTCCTTCGAAAAAATTGAATTCGATTGTTTCGGTGGCTCGCGTTATTGCAAAGATCGATTCTTTTCATTCATTAAGTAATGATGAATGAATTTTGTACGTAACCTAACATTTTCAGTTCCCGTCAGAACTCTCACAGGTCCACGAGGGTGTGTGGATTCACGTTATTTTAATGTTTCTACTTTGATTTTCAATAATGTTTAAAAATTTAACCAGTAGTGGGCAAATGTATTGCCGACTAGATTTATTTCTTTAACTATTTGCTGTTTTACACATTTCCTGTTTCCAAGATCTAGGATGCAATCTCGATTATTGTAAGTTGTAGAAATGTTTGTAGGGAAACTTTTAATAATTTATGTTTCTCTTTCCTTTATCATAGTTCCCTGATGATGTAAATAAAGATTTACGAAAGCTTGTAGAATTAAATAGAGTATACTTTTCCTCATTTGCTGCTATCCCCATAAGATATTTTTCAATTTGTGTTCTAATTGATCAGCAACGATCACGGCGTTTGTCGCTTTCCAGCTATATATGTATATATATATATATATATATATATATATATATATATATATATATATATATATATATATATATATATGTATTATAGAGTGAAACACCCTGTATATCAAACAATAAAGAATTAAGATTGTGCATTGTAATCTAGAAGAATTTTTTTTTTAAGTCAAAAATTTTTTTAAACATTTGAATGGAGACAATCTGTACGATCCACTATTCGATGGAGAAGGCATCCAGAAAGGACAGACTGTATAATGTAGGGATAATTGCGAATAGGTGTGATAAACAATTTATGTGAAATAAATTAACCAAACTTTTATTAAAAAGATCAAGTGTCAGAATTTGTTCATGATAAGAAACTAATAATGCTTTATTCTGTAAAGTCAAGCTAATCTCATAATATTTGTTGATTAAAACATTAAAGTAAGTTAGTGTAGCTGTTTAGACATAACAGAGCAGAAAAGTATATAATAATGTGAATTTCAGAGAACATGACTCATAAAAAAGAAACGAATTTTCATTTTGCATATATATTTAAAGGTAACAGCTGTCATCTATTAAAACATTATGAATATTCATTTGACATACATACTTATAGGTTAGGAAATGTCATTTTAACAATACTAGGAAATATTATTGAATGAAAATAATATAGGAAGTCTAAGCAATTAAAAACCTTAGAATACAATATCCTGATATAATGGATGAACATTTCACTGGTTGAAATGAAGAATTTGAGTGATAAAATAAATAGTCAAATTTGATTGGTAAATAAACATTTAAAAAGGATCATATCGGCGACAATTATGTTGCTAACGAAAAAAAAATCGGAATGTGAAAAGGTTGTTGATTATGGGGTCTATTGACTAGAAGCTTTTTTTTGGGTAGAAAAATTTGTAAGCAGAAAAACTCTTTGGTAAAGAAAATCATTTGAAATTATTTGGAAGATAAAAATTTGACTATAGAATTCAAGAACAAATACATTATACTTACAAGATATACATCAGTGTAAGTAGTTAAGTTTATATTAATAATTAAAAAAGGAATTGTCGAATGTTGTACAGTACTAACCATGATTTTTATTTTATAATATGGTGTTTTGTGTCTTGTGGAAGTAAAATAGCCACAATAGCTATTGGAAAACACTGAATAATGGAATTTATATAAACTGCTTGGACTTTAAATGAAAAATAGCATCGATTCCTGTTCTGGTAGAAACGGAATGCCAGCATGGAGTTTTTCCAGGAGGAGAATCTGAAACAAATAAAAGAAACGGATCATTGAGAAGAACAAACAAAACAGTGAAGTGAATAAGGTAGTAAAAGTTAATTTATAATTATATTAAAAAGTCAAGCGTACTTACCAATTTATGCAAAGAACCAAAATTTTGTGACGCATAGACGCTTTTAGGAGTGTATTTCGCCAATTTTTAAAAATCATATGTTTATGAAGTTGTATAATTGTATTTCACTCTTATAATAATATCTCACCAGAGTGCGTGTATGTTGTATGAAAGAGTCATCCTTTTAGATAGTTGAATTTTTTCAAGAACACTTGTAAAAGTGTAATGTATTTATTTTCATTAAATTAAATATCGTTTTTCCTTTGAAGAACGTTTTAAACTATTTTTGAGTTATTCATTTCATCTGGTGACTTGCGCACCATCTACTTACCATAGGCAGAAGCTCTGAATGACATCTATTGAATTATGCAGATTTGTTTTAAGCAGGACAGGACCGTATTTAGTTTGGAATCATTGAACAAGTAACATATTCTGATTAACAAATTTATTTTTGAAATATAAAGCATTTATTAACTTTGGCGCTAATATATATAAAATTCTAAAATCATTTTATCCTAAATACTTGAACTCTACCCTGAGATGAGAAGTTTTCATGTTAGTAATATAAACTGTTTATCATATATATAAAATCATCAATATACCGGGCAAACAATAAACTTAAAGTAAATTTAAACTAAAATAAAATAAGTATAACATTCTTATTACACCATAGCCAATTCATATTATTATATATATATATATATATATATATATATATATATATATATATATATATATATATATATATATAGAGAGAGAGAGAGAGAGAAAGAGAGAGAGAGCGAGAGGGTAGCAGCAAAAGGCTAAGAAAACTCTGTAGAATTATCCAAGCTTTCGAATATTATTTATTATATTCATTTTCAGGGAAACTACAAGTGAATGAAGCAGATGGTAACAATACCTATTTAAATGAAGTTTTAAGCTCTACTCACATCCTTGTGAGATTGAATCAATGATGTATGAAATTTACTAATGTACATAATGTACTTTCGTTAAAATTTAAAATAGTGAGGTGATCTTTGATCAATGATTGTGTAAAACACAGATAACAACAGATTATTGAGCCGACACGTGTTGCTTTCATTTGACTCTTAGTTGGGTTAATGTCTTTCTTCGTTTCCTATTGTTCATCAATGTTAAATAATTTAGTAGCCTTTTGCTGTGTCGTTCTGTGAATAGTTGTTTTAAATAATAATAAATTGCCAACAACGTATGTGTGATTAAACTTTGCATCTGTGTGTCTTAGCTACTACACCAAATTATCACATCCCATGTCTTGTCTCTTACAGTAGACTGAGATGCCGAACGCCATGCAGCCTCCAAGTAACTTAGGTTCTTATAATTAATTAAATCAACTCGGATTTCCCATTTGTTCCGATAACCTTGCTACTAGTCATCGCCACAACCAGGAAACTACTTGCGTTATAAAAGATGTGACCAGTATCCATGAAAGAGTTCCTGTTAGATATTTAATTGATTTCGTAAGAGTAACTGCCTTATGCGTATCATTTCCCAGACGTATCACAGCATGCCAATTCTGTCGCCATTGATCGCTGCGACACACCCATAGTGCAACACCCACAATGCAGGACTTGACTATACTATATCTAATCGGGTCCCCTGCCAGCCCTGACGACTCTGTCACTAGTGCTCAGTACAGTATCCACTTTTACACTTCTTAGAAACCCATGCTTAGCCCTTTGCTATGTATATCTTAAGACATCATCATCAACTTATTCATGATTATTAATGGTTTATTGTTATGGTTAATTCCGTCAAGGATAATGCTGCTGCTCAAATTTTGTTAATATTAATACTTAGCAGATAAGAGTATATCAGACTTAGGTGTTCAATGTCAGTTCTTTTGTTTATGCAATTATTTTCTTCAAATATGCATGACATCTCCAAAAAGAGTCTTTTACTAAGGTTGGATTCTCTTTCCAGAACCGTAGCAGACTCATAGTCCGTTATATGGTCATTATTGAATACATGTTCACCCATAGCACACCTATGAGGATACAGTCTGGCATCACTCTTATGTGATATTATCCTGTTAGCTAAAGATCTTGAGGTTTTTATTGTGGAAATTATTCCTCTTTCCTTATTGTTATTAGTCTTGATTTTATGGAACAGTTTTTCAGCTTTTTAATTTTGTCTATATGAAAAGTTGTTAAATATGTATTCATTTGTTAGATTAATGATGTTAGACCTAAATGTTTAGTTTTTGTTAGATTGGAGTGACAGTTAGCAATTTCAATGTTAATGACATTTGTTCCTAACCTGCTGTTGTGAAAGTTGAATGATCATTTGTTAATGTCTTGTCGGTGTAGAAGATTTTCAAGTGGTATGGTGCAGACATTGATGTGTTGTGGTTTTAATTCTGGGCGTTTGGATCTTAGTAGGAATATCCGTCTATATTCTATTTTAGTCCTTTCTTATGTTGGTTTTGGCCCATGCTTGGGGTTTTACGAAAATATTCATAATTACTACGGTGATGTAGCAGTACAAAAACTGAAAGTATGGGCCAAAACCAACATAAGAAAAACCAACAACAGAAGTTTTTCCTGAGATTAGGCAATCTAACAGTCAAGTGAAAACTTGCATATAAATTCCAACAATTTGTCTAGGTCACTTTTACTCAGCATGTTATGAATTTTATAGTTTCTCATGTACAGAGTTAGATTTATGAGTCCACCCTGTAAGCAATGCCAAGTGAAAACCAAAAAATTTGAGTGATTGAAGTAATTTAATACCATACATGGACCTGTCAAAGTGGGCTTCAATTATATGTTTTTATACATAGATCAAAAACGTTATTAATGGTGGTGATTGGTACATTTCCCATACATGACATTAGGCAACATATTCTTGACGTGAAATGAGATCCAGTTAGATTATTAGTTCAATACAATTCTCAAATTTTTTTCTCATTACAAAAACATTTCCTGGAATATGAATAATGGAATACATATATTGCTATTAGGGATATTTAATTTATTTTCAAGAAATATGGTTGAGAATCAAATTTAATTATTTACAATGTACCAATAACGTTTAACCAATCAAAGTTATCTCCCTATACGAATTTGATTCGGCTTAACAGAAAAATGTTATCGAAAATCCGTACATTTCGAACTACAATCGTCTTATAAAAATAATTTCCTATCAAATCAAAATAAATTGAGCGAAACGTGAAAGTTCAGCAACTTTGAAAACTCGCACACACATACGCAATCGTCTTCGACAAAAACTCACATTTGGAAATTGTCCTTCAGCCTGTGACAACCAAAAATTGTGATGTGGAAGTAAGTCGGAAATTGATTTTTATTTGGTGGTAAAGAGTAATTGCGGGAGTTATTGAATGGCGTGCTGCTGAACGGTCCTGTGACCGGGAACGAGAAGAAATGGGTAAAGCGGAAGAAAAAGGAAGACGAGAAGAGAAAATCTAGGAGGCACTGTTAGCAGGATTCTCTGAAAATCCACTGCAGTGATGAATAAATTGTTGTTTGGTTCATTATTCTTTGATATAAAACGATCGTGTCGGTATGTTTATTTAATCAGTATTAGAAAATACCTCTAACGTTTCTCACAAGATAGTCTATACTCATATTCTGTGCAGACAGAATTTAATGTTGAAACGAATTCCAGCTATCAGAACTCATCGAGCCTCTCTTTCATCTACCAGTTTGATAACTGAAAGCTTTTGTATGTGTGAATCATTCAAAAGAATTTTAAAATCAGTTTGTTTCAGACCTAAGAGTTCACGAAAAGCCAACTAATAGTTTGTACTCCCTTCAAGGCACTTAAATATTCACTACAAATATGACAATCACTTCCAAATCCTGTTGATCTTTCAATGAACCAAAGTAAATGTAGTATTATTCATCATCTCTAGCATATTGCCATATAGATTAGATTATAATATTAAGCACATTCCAATTTTTCCCAAGTTAAATTGCTTCAAACGTCAAACGATATTGCATTCCATGAGTTGAAAAACAATTATTAGAACTACAAAGATTGTAGAATAGGTACTTGCATGTAGGGTATAGATTAAAAAAGATAATGTAGATTTCAGATGAGATAGGCGTTTGGCATTATTTATTGAGTGTGAGAATCGTCCTGGAATATAATTTCAAGATGATGGACAGTTAAAATCAAAGCATTACATACGCATCTTTGATAATGTTACTATCAGTGAAAGAAACTTGTCTCCTAGCATGTACTGTTCATCATAATAGACTAGTATTACATGACCATTGGGCAGTTCATTTGGTTCGTATAATGAGAAGTTAGGTAAAAAAAGGCTACAGAGTATAATATGCCAGCGTATATCTGCTTCATTGATCTAACAAAGGCGTTTGATAGGGTCCGATTGGTGGACATTTTACAGATGTTAATGGAAAATAAGGCACCAGCAAACATAACGAAGATAATCCATAACCTACATAACATTAACGTAACAAAGATCAAGGTAGGAGATCAATTCACTGAAAATATTCCAACACCGGGAGGAATTAGATAGGGTGACAGTCTAAGTCCCTTTTTGTTTAATCTCCTCATGGATAAAATCATAAACAAAGTAACATGTCTCAACCTTGAATACAGACTGGGCAACAAAAGAAAACGACCTACAGAGACAGCTCTTCCAGTTCTTTCTGGTAAGCCGCCAACTCAATATCAACATTTCTATCAGCAAAACCAAATTTATGACAATCGCGAAGGATCCGCTCAGATGTAAGCTGGTGGTGGAGGACAATCCCATAGAACAGGTGATGCAATTCAGATATCTAGGCATAGATATATCAAGTACCCACGACCCAGTTAAAGACCTAAGAAGCCAGATTAACAAAGCATCCGCAATATCAGGATGCCTACGAGATATAGTCTGGTCCAACCCGTACATGCGTAAGGATAGCAAAATTAGAATCTACAAGACTTGTATCAGACCCATCATGACGTACGGCACGGAAGGCCGCGAGGACACCAACAAGACAAAACAAATGCTGAGGGTGGCCGAGATGAAAACACTGAGAACAATGGTGAGGAAAACAAGAAGAGACAAAGTAAGAAACACAGATGTCAGAGAGCAGTGCGGGATACAGGATATTGTGAGATGGGGAAGAAAGTGTAAGGAGGCAGTGGTACAACCATGTAAGACAGATGGACGAGAGCAGACTTCCGAGAATAGTCCTAGAAAACAACCCGCCCAGCTCAAGACCTCCCGGGAGGCATATTTCAAAACTGCACATTGATACGAAACCAGTAGCTAAATGCGGCGCTACTATTTGCTGTTATTCCTCATGCGACTGCGATCGTTTTTATTCGAATACAATACATCAATTGGTTTTATGCTGTCGCTGCCATTATGGACTGAGAATTACTAAATTATGTATTAATTCAGATTTGAGTGAAATTGCTATCAATATTTTCATGCAGGGTGATCACATGGCATTAGTACATTGTTTTGCAAAATGCTATTATGAAAATTAAAATCTAATTGAAGAAAATTGACATCCCTAAGTTGTAAACAACAGCAAGGAATATTTTAAATTCGAGTTTAAAAGACGGTAACTGCACAATCCAGCCAATGACAGCGCAGCATTTAACTACTGGTTTCGTATCAATGTGCAGTTTTGAAATATGCTCCCGGGAGACCACCTAAAAGGTAGAAATATAGCTGGCAATCCACCTCCCAGGAAAAGATGCAGAGGCAGCTTCAGTAGTAACAGATCGACAGATCTCCAAGAAGTAGAAGAAGAGGTAAAAATAACATCAAATCATGTGTAATAGCCACTAAACCCCATTGATAATGTATGGTGCTTTATAGTCAGATACAAAAATAGACTTGGTAGAAGTTCATTGATCCTACAATAGACGATATATATTTTTGCCCTATCCAAGAAGATTGAGAAATATTGCGACAACTAATGGTTCCACAGTTGAATACTATAAACATTTATCTTGTAGCTGTAACTGAGACACATGCTCTATTGCAGCGGTTCTCAAACTTTTTTGGTGACGGAATCCTTTTGGATAGTGAAATTATTGATGGAACCCCACAATAAAACAATTTTTCTTAAAAATATATTCTCTATTAATAAGAATAATAAAAGTACTGTTTCAAATGAAACTTATTATTTCTAGTTAATTCCACAATATATTGAAAATATTTTGAAAATTCTAAGATAATTGACAATTGTTTCGATATTTATATATTTATATTAAATATCGAAACAATTCTCAATTATCTTAGAGTTTTTAATATATTTTCAATATATTGTGGAATTAACTCGAAACAGTAACTTTCATTTAAAACAGTAAAATGAGTAGATTCCGCGAAGTAAGGGTCAAGACATTTAATTTTAATAATAAAAGTACATTGTAACAAGTACTACTTGTTACTTACTTTATTCAGTAAATTACTATATAACAAGTATAATAATAAAAAAGAAAAAAATCTAACTAATGGGAGGTATGATAATGTTTTTATTTTTCATCAACTAGTCGATGTCAGGTTTTATAGAAGGCAGTTGAAGTCTCATATCAGGTTCGGCGTCCATTCCATTGCGGTATTTTATTTTCGTGGCTGCATCGTAGAGTGGGTCGAGAGTTCGAATTTTCAAATTTCTTTTCAGAATAGTACCCAAAATTTGCCTTATATTATCCCCACCAAAATGTTTATTTTCAGTTTTTTTATTGTCATGCATCTTCTGCTCCCTACCGCAACTCAACATTTAAAAAAAAACTGAAAATCGAAATTTGGATTTTCGATTTGGAATAGTGGTCAAATGTTACCTTATGTTATACTTACCAAAATGTTTATTAACAGTTTTTTTAATTGTCATACGTCTTCTGCCCCATACCGAAAATTCAAGCGTTAAGGACAAACAGTTAAAAGTTTTCAGTCAAATCATATTAAAAATTATTTTATTTTAAATTTTTCACATTTTACACTGACTAAAATAGTTAATAAAAAACATACAAATAAATAAGTTTATTGTGTAAAGTCCTTTTTGCTTTCAAATTGTGGCATTAATTTACGAAAATCTAATGTTGCTTTTATAAATCCATCTCGCTTTTTACTACCTACAACTGATTACGATGCTTCCGTCACTAATTTCACACATCTCTCCACAGCTTGCGTGTCTTGCGTGTGTCAGGATTAAGATGTGATCTCAATCACTTTATTTGGGGTTTCTTTTATTATATTTTGTAGTTCGCCTATTTCTAAATGTTGAAGTAGTGGAGGAGGACTGATACCATTATTTTGCCAGTCTATTGAAGTGGTATATTCATCTGCATCAAACTTCAGTTCTGGTATTTTAAAAACACGAATTTCTTCTGAACTTTCCCTTTTCTTGGCCTTTAAAATACGCATAGCAAGTTCTCTAATATGGGGACGAGTCACTTAACACACATAATAATAGGTTTTCCGGGTGTGCAAAAAATGCATTTCGTAGGATAACTGATTGCTTTGAGATCGTCTCTTAAATATCGACTTTGCTTAATGGTTTGCCATACATATTTGCCCTATTTGTACAAGAATTGTTTCGTTTAATTAAAAATCACATCGGAGCATAGACTTTAAAAACAAAATTTGTCACTTCTTTCAAATTGGAACTGGGTTCTTTGGTGGAATGGCTCAATTTTCCTGGATTCTGGTTTGCTAAATCAACAGAACCAGAGGATACGGCAAGGCAAATTTTGTGAAGGTATTTCTGATCGGTACTTAAGTCGCTACACTGTACTTCCGGTAATTTACAGTCAATAACTTCATATTGCTCAACTGGTAAATGTTCTCATCGGACCACAAGCTGGCCCAGTATACCTACATATGCACTAGGACCGGATGTTTGGCCATCTAAGTGTACAAAGAGATGTCTCAAAGGTAGCTCGTTGGCATACAGCTGGCAGATAAATCGTTGTAAAGGGCGTCCTAATTTATATTCAAGTAGAGTGAGACCCCACTACTAATAAGCTTGATAAATCATGGTTATTTTCTTGTAAAAAGTCAACTATACTTTGACATAGATTTTTTGCAGATCCTGAGCAGGAGATTGTATGTCTCAGAAACACCGAACCTGGATCTTGTACTAAAGATATGTTTTCTTCAGTTACTGTTCTTCTTCGACATTTGCCGTCTATTTCTTCAAGAGTTAATAGGTTCACAGTCTACCAAGTTCATAATTTTAGTTCTTAAACGTTCTCTGGCTCTTCTTAACTTATTTTTATCTATTATTTGCCCTGAAATTTGTTTTGTTACGATACCAACATCCTGTAAAACAACTGTAGCTGTCCGATAATCTGTATCTGTCACACAATTTGGCGAGAGTAGGAAATTTAATTGTATTTCTGGGAATTGCTAATTCTTTTGAAGTAGACGGTTGTTCACTCTTTGTATCTAAGTAATGACTAGAGGAAACTGGTATATTAGTTGATCGTTTCGAAAAAATGTTTGGCTTAATCTTAATATCTAGCGTCACTTTTTTATCATTTTCAGAGCAAAGCTTTTTGTGTAATTCTTTCCTTTGTTGCACTCTCTGCAAACGTCTAATTTTGTTTGTTAATTTGGTTGTTTCTTTTGCATCAACACCTGCCATGACCATTTTTCTGGAACTTCGCTGATCTAGGAGAAAGAGACGCTCATTCATAGGTACCTGTGCGAGAAATCACCTATTAAATAAGAAAACATATCGGACGACAAATGGGAAATTAAATCACTAAAGAAATTACCATCAATTTATTTATTCATTTATATATTCATTTATTTATTTATTTATTTATTTATTTATTTATTTATTTATTTATTTATTTATTTATTTATTTATTTATTTATTTATTTATTTATTTATTTATTTATTTATTTATTTATTTATTTATTTATTTATTTATTTATTTATTTATTTATTTATTTATTTATTTATTTATTTATTTATTTATTTATTTATTTATTTATTTATTTATTTATTTATTTATTTATTTATTTATTTATTTATTTATTTATTTATTTATTTATTTATTTATTTATTTATTTATTTATTTATTTATTTATTTATTTATTTATTTATTTATTTATTTATTTATTTATTTATTTATGCATTTATTTATTTATTTATTTATTTATTTATTTACCTTTTTTTCTTGGCTACAGGAACATTCCTCAAGATTTTTGCATTTGCAGGCACTAATGTCGAGAAGTTTTTGATTTTCAGCTTTATAGCTCTTTACTGAATCATAGTTTTCATTCCCTTTAACCTTTGGGTACCACCAAAGCTTTGAGTATCTTTCATGTTGAATTTTGACGAGTTGCATAACTCGTTTGTGTGTTACTATCGGGATTGACAATTTCAGCCATAAATTTACAATCTTATCAACAAGTATGTTTGAAATTTCTTAAACTGTTGGCTCTTTTCGGCAGCCAGGTTGTTTTAGGCTATACCTTACCCATAAAAAGCACCTCAAAACATCTTCTTGTGTCGGAATAACACTGTTCTTCAAATCTGCTGGTGATCCCACTAAAGGACACTCGGTGTCTTGTCTTGAGTGTAATATTTTTAAGAAACTCATATTTCGATTATTCTGAAGTACTTTTTCGTATGAAACACTGACAAATTACGGTCACAATAACACAACACGTTGCTGGTACGGTTATCCCACAACTACGAAAACATTCGCTTTCATCCCACCAACGGTGTCTGTACGACAAGACCGCATTCAGACCAACAACTCAATAATATAATAATATCTACTTATTTTAATAAGCTGTAGCTTTTGGTAGAGGGCAGAAGGCGCATGATGGTAAAGAAACGGTTAATAAACATTTTAGATGCAATGACAAGAGGCAACTTTTAGTCACTATTTCAAATCGAATCCAAATTTCGATTTTTTTTTTAAAATTTGAGTTGCGGTAGGAGGCAGAAGATGCATGACAATAAAAAAAACTGTAAATAAACATTTTGGTGGAGATGACATAAGGCAACTTTTGGGCACTATTCCAAAACGAAATTTCACCTTACTGCATAGGTTGAGAATCCTTTATCGCACAAATATGTTGGTGGAAACGGGAGAAGAATATTCAGAGCCATTTTGGCAAGAATTGGATATTCATCACTAATTCTGCACTCATATTCGTTGAGAGGTGTCGTTTTAAACAGTGACTCCATACTTGTATCTGACGACATTTCTAAAAGAGATTCGTTTGACATACTTCGGGCTTATGCAAGTTGGGTAAAACATGATTATGAAACCACGAATTCAGTATCCTTTTTGTTTTCGATTCTTCGGGAAAATACTTCTCAAAAGATGCGCGCATCGAAGTGAGATATTGGACCAATTCTTCAAATATATCATCTTGAAACATTTCTGAGTCGTTATCGCCAACAAACTCACTGAGTGACGTGAATCTCTCTATTTTTCTCTTACCAACGTAAATAAAGCAAAAATCTAATTTTTTTTTGAAGGCAGTTATTTTGTTACTGGTTTGAAACACTGTTGTCTGTTTACGTTGCAATGATAAATTTAATTCGGTTAGTTTTTGAAAGTTATCAGCCATAGAAGACAGCTGGAACAATCAAGCTTTATCATACAAACGATCTTCCAAATTAAAAGAAGTATCTGAGAGAAACTCTGCTCTAAGTTCAAATAGCCTTGTTAAAGTTTTATCCCGAGACAGCCATGGCACTTCTGTATGGAGCAGCAGTATTCTATGTTTGCTGCCATAATCTTCACACAATAATGAGAACAATCGGGATTGTAGTGGTCGTGATTTGATAAAATTAATTATTTTTACTGTTTCATCCATAACTAATTTTAAATTTGACGGCATTTGCTTCATCGCAAGTGCTTGTCTATGCGGGGTACAATGGCTAGGACTACCGTTAGGCGCTTTATTTTTTATTAGTGACACCGGTCCTGCTGTTTTATCTCTCATCGCCTTAAACTTCACAATTCGCTAGCAAGAGCTTGTAAGTCACTCCGAACGCTAATCGTCGACTGATGAGTGTTGAGAGAGAGAGAGAGAGATGATTATTTTGAGTTGGGGTTTGTGAATGTATTAATTTGGTTTAGTTTGTGTTGGAATTTGGCTCTGATATAGGATATATTCCCCCTGCAGGGCTGGTTGGGGGTGTTTTGTTGGTGGTTGGTGTGCAAGAATTGACCTTGGCTTGGATTGAAAGTGTGACTGAAAATTCAGTTTTGTGAAAGTGTATAGGATTATGAGGAGAAAAGCGTTTTGAAAGTTTGTTTTATTTGAGGGTGATTGGTGGTTTTTTGCCAGAAATCTACCAGAGAGAGATGCAGGAACAATCTGCAGCGAAATTGGATGTTTTTTAGAGAAACGTAGTTTCCAAAGTGTGTAGAATGGGGAGTTAAAAAGTGACTAGTAAAGGTCGGATATCTATAAGACGAACCACGTTACGTTGCGGATAGCTAAGAGTAGATGGATGAGGGGGGTGTTTGAACTTATTGGAAAATTATTGGAATTGGGTGTCTCCGATGTCTTGAGAAGGGTTATGAGTGATTTTAAGGATTTTTGATTTTTTTTTCGAAATTGTTTGAAAAGTGACTAGAGGAATTTAGTATGTTAAGTGTTTATTATCTAGGTGAGGTGGAAAATGTTGAAATTTAAAATTTAGTGAATGACTGAATAAATTATTGAAATTAAGTGATGGCTAGTATCATCATCAAGTAAATCCAAAAATCTCGTCGTACGTTGGCCCAATTGGCTAGTGAATAAATTTACTATGCTACAGGAAAAAAACGTGAAAAACCTGCAGGACCGACGGGGTGGATGGGGCTCGCGGATCAAGTTCAATCGCTTTCACTCCCATCAGGAGCACGCCTGCCTATATTTGTTATAGAACAGTTGTGTCGATAAATGGAAGGAACTAGATGGCGAAGTGTTTCGGCTATGACGTCCCTTGAGTTAGGGATGGAGTTCATTAGAGTGACAGTGAGAATTTCTATTAAGATTTTGGTTTCAGTTGAGAGTTGGTAAGGAACTGGTGGCTTCTCAAGAGTGACTGGAGAGATCTCTTGAGGGGTTTTGACTGTTGATAGCCTGTGAGGGCAGCAAGGGTGGAAGGTGGGGTGAGGACCACCGCAATTTGTACATGTAGGGACTCCGGACTTGAGGCAATTTTCGGGGCGGTGGCCTGTTTGGCCGCTAAAGGGGTATATCGGTTAAGACCGACAAGATTCGGAGGAATGTCCCGTTTGTGTGCATCTATTGCAATAGTTGGGAACTGGGGGTAGCGGATTGGTGTTGGATGGCTCGCACAAATGTGGGAGGCAATGGAATGAGACGCCGGAGGTGAGGGCCTGGTGGCAATGAGCTTCGGAAGTAGTGACGATGCGAAACATCGATGTGGGCTTGCTTGTGGACTTGGCAATGATTCGCCAAGTTTTGAGGAAAGGGATTTGTTGATCGTGAAGAATTTCTTCGAACTCTTCGAGACTGATCGAGGCGTCTACATTCCTGCAGAGGAAAGAGAAGGTGGGTATGATTGTTTTGTTTGCTGGTTGGGGTGGACGTTCGGTGGAATTAAGGATGTTAATGGTGATGTTAGAATCTACAGTGGAATTGTGGATTTGTCTCAGAATTGTTGAGATTGACTTTGGGGATGAGGACGTTTTGAGTAGGGCAGTTCCATTGAAATTGACTTTCAAATAAAGGATGTCGCTATTGAGGAGCTCTAGGATGTTGAGAAGGGTGAATAGGGATTTTTAAGTTGAATATTGGGTTGGGAGGTTTCTGAGGCTAAGGGTTTGTGTGATGTTGTTGTTGGCGGTTGTTGTGGGATTATTGATAGGGTTTGGTGTTGTAGGCCAGGTTTTAGTTTTATCTACGAGGGTGAATCCATCCACGTCGGGAACGCGAGGTTGTCGGATGGCTGAGGGTGTGGGGGATTGGGATCTTACGGAGGAAGCGTAAGACCCGGTGGGGGATGTGTAGGAAGTGTGTGTATGTACGGGTGTTTGTTTAGAAGAGGTATGAGTAGGTGGCGTTGAGTGAGAGTGGGTTTTTTTTGGAAGTGAAGAAGGTGTATTGTATTTGGTAGGTGTAAAAAGGGGGAATTTTTTCTCGGAAAGTATTGGAGTTTGAGATAGCAGATCAAGTCGAGTGGCAGAATCACACGAGTATGGAATTGCGAATTCTCACGAGTGTCGGAAGCGATTTTTTCAACACCAACAAAGAAATTTGAAAATTTTGTTTTCTACAATGGCACAAATTTAAAGAATACAAGTGAATAGTTACATAGAAAAAGTCTAGGCATCGAGGATCCCCTTACTGAAAAAAATTTTATTCTTCATAAAAATATATGTGGTGTGGATAAGTTCCCTCTGGTAACTATTTAATGAACTGATAAGCGTATAGAGGATGTGCCATTTCGTACGCCTGAGCGTATCGGAATGAGAATTCTATAATGGCTGTAGAAAAGTACAATTTTCTAGGCAAAGTAGGCAATAATTAATTGAATGTTTCACAATCAATACAACAAACATGTGACGTACAATTACTCATGTGAAGCGGAAATCATTTGAGAATTTGACATAAAAATTTTGAGTAAAACAACAGTCTCAGTTAATCCCCTCAAATCAAAAACAAATCCACTGGTTGTTTCATGCAATTTGAAAGCTAGGTCGAAAAGTTGTTAACTTCAAGAGCCACATTTAATCAATATTTGTTTCAGAAAGGGGTGATCACTATTTAATATGGACAGACCCAAATAGTGTTTTGGTACAAATATAACTAATTTCAAATTGATTTTCAATTATCCATGCTCATTTCAATAGATTACAATGGAAAATGTCATTCTTCTCTCGTGACTCGGAGTCTAATTGTCTTTGCAGTTTTCTATCGGTTAGTAGGTTGTTAGTGAAGAACTTACAGTTCCAAAAGTGTCTGATTCTAAATCTTTAGAAAGGATGAGATGAATTTTCTGAAAACGGAATGGATTAACAATCAAAATATTCAAATCCCAAAATCAAAGATAAGAGGTAGGATAGAAATAAATATATTATTAATGAAAAATCCTCACTTAATGCAACCAAACGGCTTCACGAAAAGAGAACTGCAGAATACAGACTTGCGCCGCAATGCATTTCGCGTGTATACCGCTGTGTCGACTCGAGTTGTCTCGAGACGTGTGCAACTCTTCTGATACACCCTTCTTTACTACCCTACCACCCCCAAATACAAAATAAACAATAGTCAACTCGGAAACTTTTTGGTTTTCACTAGATTTCTTTTTTAAATCTACGAGCAATGGATGATAATTGTTTTTCACTCCCAAATTAATTTCAGGTAGGCATGTCTATATTTTCACATAAATCAAGATAAAATTAACCAAGTATGATTCAGTCCCTCTTTTAAGTAAACTTCAAATATTATGCTTGGAATGTTCGAATCAGATATGTTCGATATCAAGTAGCAATTGCAGCCTAATTCAAGTCTAATTGTCTTTGCAGTTTTTTATCGGTTAGTAGGTTGTTAGTGAAGAACTTACAGTTTCAAAAGTGTCTGATCCTAAATCTTTAGAAAGGATGAGATGAATTTTCTGAAAACGGAATGGATTAACAATCAAAATATTCAAATCCCAAAATCAAAGATAAGAGGTAGGATAGAAATAAATATATTATTGATGAAAAATCCTCACTTAATGCAACCAAACGGCTTCACGAAAAGAGAACTGCAGAATACAGACTTGCGCCGCAATGCATTTCGCGTGTATACCGCTGTGTCGACTCGAGTTGTCTCGAGACGTGTGCAACTCTTCTGATAAGCCCTTCTTTACTACCCTACGACCCCCAAATACAAAATAAACAATAGTTAACTCGGAAACTTTTTGGTTTTCACTAGATTTCTTTTTTAAATCTACGAGCAATGGATGATAATTGTTTTTCACTCCCAAATTAATTTCAGGTAGGCAAGTCTATATTTTCACATAAATAAAGATAAAATTAACCAAGTATGATTCAGTCCCTCTTTTAAGTAAACTTCAAATATTATGCTTGGAATGTTCGAATCAGATATGTTCGATATCAAGTAGCAATTGCAGCCTAATTCAAGTGATGCTGCAGATTCTGTCTCCGGCTCTGTTAATGACTAGGTGCAGATTTCCAATAAGAAAAATAGTTCACTATCTACTACCAAAATGTTCGTACCATAAGCATCAAACTTCTTGACATTCGTAATGCTTTTATTGATTGTTCCTTTGACATTGTTGCTGTTGCTTAAACTTGGTTAAAACCATCATTGTTTGACTGTGAATTGGTCAATGATGATTTTGTAACCTTCAATTCAGATCGTTAATTTGAGTTAACTAATACTTAAAGAGAGGTAGGAGTCATATTTGCTTCAAGAAAGCAATACCATGATAATTCATTCGATATATCAGATATAACTAAAGCCCTCCTTATGGTTGATGTTACCGGAATCAGGATCATAGTGTACGGTGCAAGTCTTGTTACTTTATGCTAATCTATTTTTCCCCAAATTTAGGCTCCAATATATATGATGCACTTTATGAGAATCTTTCCAGCTGTATTCACTTACTGACGACAGTCTTATTATTACTGGCGATTCTAACATTCCTCAATACTATAATATGCAAGCTGGCCCAACCAATGGGGATAGCGACATGACTCCTTTAAACAACTTTAACGAGTTTCTTAATATCACTTAATTCAACCACCCACATAGCACAGGATGTCCATCGGACGTCCATTTCAGATCCAAATGAAGTCCAAATGTCCATGGACCTTCTATGGACGTACACTGGAATTCGACATCTGGACATATCCTGTATGTTACATGATTGGACGTCATATGGATGCCAATCGGACTTATGTTATTGGATGTTCACCATAACGTCCATATTGGATTGTTATTGGAAGTCCTTGGTATGTCCAGAACTGGAGTTAATTCTTAAATCCAAAATTGGACGTTCATGTATGTCCATTGGATGCAAAATGTTGGAATAACTTGGAACATCCATAATTGTACATTCACGAACGACCATGAGACGTACAGAGCTAGACCGAACTTAACTTGTACATCTTAGAGATGTACAAACTTGGATCTATTTCTCATATCCAAAATTGTTCGTTTATGTATGTCCACTGGATGTACAATGTTGGAATAATTTGAAACATCCATAATTGTACATCTACGAACGGCCATGAGATGTACAGAGCTGGACCGAACTTGTACGTCTTTGAGATGTACAGGAATGGGTATAATGTACTTCCAGAATCGTACGTTTATGAATGTCCATTGGATGCACAATGTTAAAATATCCATAATTGTCCATTTACGGATGGCCATGAGACGTACGAAACTTAACTGAATTTGTATATACATTAATTGTACATTTATGTATGTTATTGGAATGTACACAAGTGCCTCTAAATCTAACATCAAGAATAGTACGTTTATATATGTCCATTGGATATGGATTGTTGGAATAAATTGGTGCATCTATTATTGTACCTTTATGAATGGCAATGAGACGTACATAACTGAATAGAATTTGTACATACATCAGTGGATGAAAAATTTTGTTGTACCTATATTATGGAAGCAAAATATTTGTTCCAGCATATCCTGCATTCTGAATATGCGTAGTTTTATAAAACCGTATATCGGCAGATACAAATTCTCATATATCACAAAAATCTTGCTTTCCAGCCTCTTACAGAATATGTAAAAAACTTACAGCAACATGAGGATAGAAAATTGTTCAGTACATATGTTCCTTATATACTCTCTGCTGGAGCAAACGTGTTGGGCATTCTGCTGCGCATTCTTCACGTTTTGCATTTGAGGTTAGATAACGTTCAGGAAACGTTTAATTTAGTGCTGTTATAGGTGATCTTAATCAAGTTATGATTAAATTGTGATAAAATCGTGACTGTGATTGTAGCAAGTAGGAAAGAGGTGAGTAGAAATTTGAGATTCATGCTTTCATAACTACTTACTTTTATAATTCTGCATCGCATAATTCGCATATTATATTTACTAAAAGTGGTTTACCTAATAAATCACTCTAAAAATGCAACTAGCCAACGTGTGATCACAACAATAGGTATATTTTTGTATAGCCATATCAATTATTTATATAATTGGATAGTTTAGAAAATTTTTTAGACGAGCCACTTCAATGATCAGTCGCTTGTACCTATAATGGGTTGTTTTATTGTAGGTATCCCTTTGAATTTAATTGCTTAGAAGTAGGTCCTGAATTGCAAGCATCAAGCATAAAAAGGCAGGACCAAAAAACAACTTGGAATGCTATGTTCAACAAATATTATAAAAGAACTGCTTTTGGGACACCAGAATGAGAACTGTGACATAAATGTCATAAAATAATGGGGTGTATTTTTTAAAGTAGCTTCCTAAAAATTACATCACCTTTGCATGCTTGCGATTTTGTGAATTCTCATATAAGAAAATTGAAACATTTTGTATGAACATTGATAATGGTCTTCAATTTTCAGAAACCTATTTAGAAGCAAAGAGAAAATGAAATGTGGCGGAATATATGGGTGATTTGAATCAAGAAGATGAACCCCAAACACGAAAAGTACGACATAGAAGACATGTCGATTCTCCTTCAGATTGAACCTTCAACATTGAGGGACACCCTATATATAAATATTTCTAATAAAGGAACATGTACAACTATAATATACTGCGTTGTGTGCTTCATAGCATTCAATCACAACAGAGGAATGCTGAAATACTTTTTTTGATAAGAAACTGTAAAGGCTGTTAGCGAATACGTTTGATAAAATTTGATTGTTAGACTATTTTTGTTGTTAGTTTTCGTTTCATTTATTGTTGATAGATTACAGACGTTTACGTTATAATTTGTAATCAAAATCACCAAAAACTTTGGTCAAAAAAGCTCAATTTGTTCATCAGGAATCCCCTGTAACAAAATGTGAAATAATACATAAAACAATATTCCTTAATCAGGAATATGCTTCTTTGTCGATATTTATAATCATTGATAAATATATAGTGCCATTATTAGAAAACGATACGAAAAAGCATTCAAATCAAACGCCCTGTATCTTTTATTCCACAACAATATTTTCTTGAGTCGGTCCTATCGCCAAATTTTGGTACAAATAACCTATCCTTAGCATAGATTGCGATAGTATGAATCACCATGTACAATTGATACCAATTAAGTATCATTTGTGTCAGTCTTCATTAAAGGAATTTGATGTATTCAAAGTATTTCCAGCGAAATGTATTAGGTATATTTTATTTTGTGAAATACATATTTCACTAGAATAAATAAACAAAATATTTTGTATTTTTTAAAGACAACATGTTTGTTTGGATTATTGAAATATAAACAAACGTACGATAAACTTGTTTTAATTACATTCGATGAGATTAGGAAATTACGACTTAATTATAAGAGTGTATTCCTAGTAAAAGTGATAAAAATAAATTGCAGTAAGTTATCGATACATTATACTTTGAATTTCATACAAAAACCTTCTATTTATGCAAATGTTTATAAACTCATATGCAGTATGGAAAAGCCAAATGGAATAAATTCAAAATATCGGTTACTGTACATAATTACACAAATTTCTTAAGCACAAAAAATTTAAATTGTAAGTAGACATTTTTCAACGAGAAAAGTTATCCCTCCTCGATGGACAGATGCTACCCACAATTGTTTAAATGGGGAGTTGTGATATATAATTTGAAAGGTCTTTTCATTTTCTATTCAAAAATTGTAATATTTTAAAAAATAACTTAGAAAAAATAAAATAATGTCATTACTGAAATTCGCCACAATTCACTCAAAAACTAAAATGTAGAATTTAGTTGTTCATAATGTAAAAAACGAAAAAAAACTGTGAAAGCTAATGCGGTAGATATTCAAAATGCTCACCGCTGGAAACATCCTGATCTTAACATTCAGGGATCACGCAACATTTTTTCGTACACAGGCACAGGCACTGCCAGATCATTATAGATAGTAATTATTATAAAGAAAAATAAGGAACAGACATAGGCAACAATGTATTTGTACATAAATGTCAGTGAAAAACAATAATTCTTACTTATTTTAGAAGGTTTTAATATTAAAAAATGTATTCAAAAGTTGTCAAAGCAATAGCAGCTGAAGTTCATATGAGAACGAAAATTGAAAATATTAACAATAAACCTAGTACAGCTTTGCTGCAAAATGAGCTTCAGGAGGAGAGAAATGTTAGCGAATGGACAGTTAGAGAAAGGCTTCGTGCTAATGGATTGTCTTGCAGGAGGATGACTACAGAACCAACATTGAACCGCCAGCATCGAATTGCAAGATTGTATTTTGCTCGAAATCACTTAGTATGGAATGATCATGACTGAAGCAAGGTACTTTTAACAGAAGAGTCGCGTCTTTGCCTCAATGGACTAGACTGACGTCGACGAGTATGGAGAAGGCCCGGAGAAAGAAACGCCCCCGCTTGTATTGACCATAGACGTAAATTTGGTGGTGAGTATGTTATGATTTCGGCGGGAATCATTTCAGAAGCACGCACATAGTTGGTTTTTGTAGAGTATGTCTCTCTAATCGCTCACATATATGTAACGAAGGTCCTGGAAGATCATGTTTTGCCTTTCATGGCTACAATGTGCGAGCAAGGCATTTCCTTCAGAAGAAGGTATATTTTTTCATTATCTAATTTAGACGTTATGATTTTCAAAATAATATTATGAAGTTCTAACTCGTTACCCTCATTTTCGTTTCAGATATTGTAGAGACAAATGATAATTTACATAATACTTTGCCGAAAGATCTGGCATCTAGAACATACTGGAAAAAATGTGATCCGAGTAAATGGAAGAAGAATATCAAAAAACGCCAAAAATTAGAGACTACGGCTCCTAAACTCATTGATTGTTCTAACTGTCGCTTCAAACGCACAGATAAGTTATATCAAGATGCAAGAAATATGATATGTGACAACTATTGGTCAACCCATTAACCAATTTTAATCGGCGAAAGGATTTCATCCTAAGTAGTGTTAAGAGCCATGCACCTGAACGAAGAAGATCAAATCCAGGAAGTACTAAGAAGCCGCGACTGGATTCAAAACGCTACTTTCTTGAATATGACAATATTAGTAGCAGAATCTGCAGGGATTTTTTTTGTAAGAACTCTTTGTATAAGCAAAGAATTCGTTGGACATGCCTTCAAATCTGAAGGTGAAGGAGGCTTGTTTGCCAGCAATGAGCAAAGAGGTGAAAAGGCATCCTACAATCAAACAAAAGATTCTGATATAGAGATGGTGAAAAATCTTATCCAAAGCTTTCCTGTGATGGAATCTCACTACACGCTGAAATGTACGAAGAGGCAATATCTTGATAGCAAGTTGAGTATTGTAAAAATGCATAACTTGTATAAGGAGATGTGCGAGGAAGATAACCTGAAGCCGCTATCTCTCATAACACACAGAAGAATATTCTGCACGAATTACAATCTGTCTTTTTTTACCCCAAAAAAGACCAATGTCAGACATGTACACAATATGAGACAGCTGATTTGGAAAAAAAGGAACAACTTAAAAAAAATGAGAGTCACATTGTGCGGAAAAACGATTGATACAGAGCCAAATTGGAAGATAAAGAAAGAGCCCATCCAGATGTTAACTTCGTCTGCTGCACTTTTGACCTTCAATGCATACTGCAGATTCCAAGTAGTGATTTTAGTCCAATGTACTACAGCCGCAAAATTCGCACATACAATTTAACATTGTATGCATTATCCATATACATATTACTTCTCATGGACTGAACGAAATGGAAAAAGGGGAAGCCTCGAAATTGGTACGTGTCTCTTGAGGTATGTAGGTGAACTCCCTTCGTTTGTATCAGAGATCTCTCTCTTCTCTGATACCCGCAGCGGGCAGAACTGTGATCAAAATATTAGTGCTTTTTGTTGTATTTGGTTCAAAGAAATCCCAACTTATCTGTGATAGAACACAAATTCCTAGAGTGGACACAGCTATATGGAGGTAGATAGCATGCAAAGCGCTATCAAAAAGGCAAAAAAATATGTTTCAGTTTACAATATGCATTACTAGCAAAATATATTCCGTATGGCAAGGACGTCTAGGTCAAATAAAAAGCCGTTTGCCCTATAAGAGCTGAAGTATAAGGACTTCTTCGATTTGGATGAGCTTTCAAAACTAATAATGAGAAATAAAACCAAAACACTAATGGGGAAACAGTCAGCTGGCTGAAAATAAAATGCCTCGAATATTTGAAAGCCATATCAGGTATTATTTTATTCAGGTATGATCATAAATCCGATTATAAAGAGATAAACGTTTTTGGTGAAGGCCGCCTCATTAATCTCACTGAGATCGTCTTAAAAAATGCATACTCTAAAACTCGACATATCAGTATTCAGGAGATGCAGGATTTGCTGAAGCTCTGCAAATAAGGGATCATCCTGGATGAATTTCATCAGTATTATAAGTCGTTACCAACGTCTATGAACATGGAAGATGGTATTCCTGAACCCGATGTTCAGGATAGTAATGTTGATATGGAGGACGAATAATTTTGTTCTGCCAAAAAAAGACAACCGCTATAAACTTTTTTTTACTGAAAAAATTAAATTGTTTTAATGTTTAGAAACTTTTATAAGGAATGTTTCTTTTGTTTCGTTACTTACTTTGATTTTTTTCAATTAATAAATCATTTTGAAGCTGTGACGATTTTTAATTTCAATTTAAATTTTTAAACGAAGATTTCTCAAAATTTCAAATTATGGAGTTACCTTGTTTTGACAGTAACCCGACGATATGTTGTTTTCTTTAAGAGAGTAGTACCTTAATTGATCCAAACCTTAAATAGTGTATTAAGTAGTTACGTCGATAACGTTAGTAGTGGGGTAGGTACCGTATACTAAACAGGCTAGGGACACTGCAGACCGTACCATCTATAGAGCCTGTCGAGTAACTAAAATCGGTAGATAATTCCAAAAAATTAACGAAAACTGTAACGTCATTAGTAATCAAATTTTATTGATTTTTATAACTGCGTATGCGCGATATTATATTGCTCGTCCCCATCCCCACATGTTATATGTTATACTGTTATCATTTCTTAGTTCAAGTGTAGAGGTTATTTTAAGGTTACGGTATTTTGGTGTATTTTTTAATTGCTATAGTGTTATATTTATCTGTTGTTTCGTTGCTATATTGTTATTAATTGAAAAGACAATATAAAAGTGTATTCTGAAGGAGTCTAATAAGTGGTGTACTCGGTAAGTTTTATTCAAAAAATTTGAGCATTTTTTATTTCACAATTAACAACCATTATCTTTACTTTTATAAAACACAGAATTTTTACTAATTTAATCTATAACTTTAGCGATCATGGTTGTTCTTTACATTAGCTAAACTGAAAATTGCTGCATTATTAAGTAAACATTTCTTATTACAGTGTTGTTCCTCCAACTCAGGAAGATAAAATTAATATGGCTGAAAAGCAGTGGTAATAAATCATTAAATTTGTCAACGAGGAAACGATGGAGGATGTGATCCCTTCATTTTCAAAAACAGTGCTACTTTAGATTTGAGAAAGACGAAGAGAGGTTATTAAGACAGTTTGATTTGCCTTCCCATATGAGTGGAAATTAACAAAAATTGGACATTTTAAAATGTAAATTGAGTGAACGAGAAGAAGTGTACTGAGTGTGTAATTTTATTAAAATTCCAGGTAAGCGCTTTCAGCCATTAGACCATTCTGAATGCTCTCTTCAAGAAAAAAATATACAGAAGGTGTTAAAAACATCAAACCCTGTAACTGCTACATACAATGAAATAAAATGTTTGATGTTACATCATTAATTAACTAAAATTTGTTAAAATTACTCTATAAAGATCGTGTACAATTGTAATTCACATAACGAAACGTCTAATTTGAAATTACCAACTAAATGATATGTGTGTACACCCTCTTTATAGGGTAATTTTAACAAATTTTACTTGAATAATGATGTAACATCAAACATTTTATTTCATTGTATGTACATATCTTGTCGACAGCTTTGAGAATGACATAATGGCTGAAAGCGCTTAGCTGGAATTTTAATCAAATGACACACTCAGTACTCGTCTTTTCATTCACTCAATTTATATCTAGTGTGTATACCATACTCAGACAATTGCATTTTAAAATGTATCCATTGAAAAAATAATAATCTGGGTTTTATTTTATGTTATAGATATTTCCTCTACCAGCTATGGGATGGAAGGTATTGACCCCTTGCCGAATTTCATATATAGCCCATGCTGTGACAATTTATGAGAAATGAAAGTTAGTATTAACTTTTGTTGAGGCATTACTTCTAAGTATTTGATGGTCTAGCGGTAACTAAAAATACAAAATATCCAATAAAGACAAAAAATGAAAAAAACAGTTAAAAATCGAGAATTCCTAAAAAAGTCGAAAGCTCCAAAAAAGGAATTCAAAGAAACCAAAAAAATTTATACATTCAAACATTTTTTGATATTGATATTTTTTCGATAGTAAGCGCATTTTGTTTTCTTTTGTTGACATACATTTTCAAACATATTTGTGTATTTACTTATTTATTGTTGTTATTTTGTGTGTTTACTTGTAGAACCTCAACTAGAAACGAGAAAGTACTTCCACGAGACGGTGGGATTTTTAAGAGCCCTTAACAAACATTTTAGACTGCCAGGAGCTACAGAGTAACTTAAACTGCCTTATGCGATGGTTTCATAAGAACGGAATGCTTTTTAATGTAGAAATATACAAACATGCAATATACTAGGTTTAAGCTTGTGATATAAACCTATTTAATACTTCCAGTGAAGAAATAAAGATATGTTTTAAGTGGAAATGAAATGTTAGATATGTTATTTTAAAAGTTGTACAGTCACAAGTGCTGTTTAACACTCTTATATGTAATTACTTGGTACCTTGTATTTACAGAGCTGGGCAGTATTTAACAACTTTTCCTATAAAAATATTCTAATCACTTTTGTTCTAACATTCACAGTAATTATACTCAAATGTTTTATTTCACAGAAAGTTGCCAAAAATAGTAGTCAACAACTCATTGCTAACACTTTTTTTGATTAAGTAAGTAGCAGTTTGTCCAGCTCTGTGTGTTTATACGAGTGTATTAATAAATTAATATAAACTTATCATAAATAATTTTCGACTTTTATCTTGATTTAACATCATTTGAAAATCTAATGATACTCCAATGTAGAATATATGTCACTCAAATTATTTTTTAATTATTGCATTTTTTTTACATTATAGTTTATTTATTGTCATTCTGTTTGTTAAGAAAAGTACTTTGTGAAATAAATTATTTGTTGTGTATTTTTATACCAAAATAAATAAACTGTTTATATGATTACTGTTTTATTTTTTTAATTTAATTAACCATTTATGGTCCATCATTTGATATTTCATTTAATTTAACTTTAACATCTAATCATTATTGAGTTAAATTGAATGAAATGTTAAATGATGGACTATAAATGATTATTTTGAAATAAAATAATTAAAATACAGTAAATTTGAATATACCGCCAAAACCTAAAATTAAAGAAATCTTTTCAACATCACTCAATTGTTTAGTCGACAGGCTCTTTAGCTGGCGCCACAATCAGTGTCTCATCTATCTGTGGCTTATCTGTGATACTAAATCCTAATAATTCTTAGAAGGCGAGGGACTCTTATTCCCAGTTCATTGGAATAAAATCTGCCACACCCGATTGAGTTGAAACAAATTGTAAGTTCCGACACAAGTCATAGAACAGCCGAATATTGCTACAAAGTGCTGAAGTCTAATAAGTAGGTACTAAGTAGCGCAAATTTGCGTTTATTACAGTTTAGATGAAATTCAAAATGGCAAAGAGGTTAAGATCAAGGGGAACTATCATTTCATTCACGGATAAGAATATGAATCGACATGTAAATAGAATGACGAGGAATTAGGCCCAGGTCAGGACTCGCCCAGGGCGCAGAAAGGACGAAGTTATGTTAACTGTGCAATTGGAAGATTAAATTTAGATGATAGAGATATTTGAATTGTATAAATGTAAATATTTATTAGAAATAATAGGGGTAGCCATGAAGGATATTGGATATGTTTTCCAGTATTTTAGTTGCGCCAAATTTATATTCTAGTTTTAAAGTCAATAATTGCAACTTAGGACTGAGGGCGGGCCACTTTTTTTCAAACGGGGGGGGGAGCATGTTACGTTTGGAAATAACACCCAGTATCCGGTAGGCTAGGGAAAAGTAGGTCTCGGTTCAAAAAATGTTTAATTAATTATTTACAAAGAATAGCGTAAAACGAATATAATCAAAGGGAAACGACTGTATAACAATAATCAACAAACTCAGCATTTTTCGAGAGAACACACTTTCTTGGGTCCGAGATTATAGTTTTTCGGGAAGCTGGTCTTCGGACCAGTAAAGCGAACAGTTGCGTCAGCTACAGTTCAAGTAAGAAAAACCTACCCGAGGGGAGGTATCCAGACAAAGTGCCGTGCCTAGTGAGAAAGACGTGCCCGCGAAGAATGTTAATGTAAGTAAAGGGCTTACTATATTTTCGTTGTGTCAATTTTTTCAGGTTGAGTGTTTATAATTTGTTGTCTGAAACCATTAAATATATGTTCTTTTCTTTTAAGATAGTAGTAGCTTGATTACCCTTGCTCGTGAACCCAAACACGAGCATTAACCTGGCCTAAGGGAAACCAGAGACACCTTCTCTGAATCCACTTAGGTAACTTTCAGCAGGCGCGTCCACGTCGCGGGGGTGGGCCCGTCTTAAGAGTAGGTGGCTAAGTTCTGTTGAGGACCCAGTATTGCGGAGTATATCGCTTTACCCTGGCCCAGGGTTACGGGTGAAGACCACACCGGCGGGAAAGCGGAGAAAAAATACTTTGGTACGTACGGCGGACCCGCCGCTGGTCGCATACGGGGCATCCTCTTATCCTTAAGGCGGACGAATTCAATCTAACAATGAGTCAACGGCATGAGGATCAGGCAGGCAATGGGAAACCACCTGATTATATTTCCTCGAGCACACCATGTCAGAAAGTCATCAATCAGCTAAAAACACGCTTTGCGATCCGGCTAGCAACGGGGACTCAATCGTTTCCGGGTCGGTTGGTGTCAAATTTTTGACCGCACCTGCGGATGTGAGCAACCAGACAACCCAGGCAGCAATTGCAACTGGAAGAAGTCACTGTAATCTCCGAAATCAGATTCATCTAGGAACATAGAACGACCGAGGCCTCCTCCAAACCGGTAAATTATACATTCTGGAAAGAGAGATTTGCAGAGAAAACTTATCAGTGTGCGGGATCTCGAAGACACACTGGAGAGGAAATGGTCATTTTAACACAGCTGACCATACTATCTACATATCGGGAGCAGATGAAACTGGAAGAAGTGGAGTCGCCTCCTTGGTTAACAAGAAGTACATCAAATATGTAGAGAGCTATGAGGCCATCAGCGATAGGCTAATTAGAATATCATTTAACTCCAAACCAGTTAAACTTCATATTGTCCAGGTATATCTACCAACAACGGATCACTGAGATGACGAAGTGTAGACTGAGTATTGAAAACTAGAAAGAGCCATTTCGAACATACCGCAAAAGGACCTCCCAATTGTAACAGGCGATTTTAATGCCAAAATAGGGAATACCAAGAATTATGACAACATAAGAAATATTGCAGGGAAATATGGACTGGGTGAAAGGAATCAACGTGGTTAGCGACTTATCCAGTTTTGCACAGATAATAATATGTCCATCTCAAACACAATATTCAAACATTATCCTCGACGTCTATCAACATGGACATCACCTTCAGCCCTATATAAAAATCAGATAGACTATACTCTTATACGAACGCGTTGGCGGACATCATTTACAAATATCGTCGCTCGACCAGCTGCGATATGCGGTTCTGACCATAAACTTCTAAAGTCTAGCCTTACCAAATACTAAAGACATTGACTCTCTTCAAGCCTAGTCAAAGATTACCGATGCCCGATTAAAGAGTTTTCCAAGAAACGTTGCGAACTTCCGGTCCTGCGTTGACTGAAAGAAACTCAAATCAACATGGGAAGCGATCAAAACATGGATCGTATCCGGTGTGAAGAAAACTACGAATCCAAAACCGATGACGAAGAAACACTGGATGACGGAAAGAACAATTGATTTAATATACTCCCGGAGAAGACTAATTCTGTCCAATTCTATTACTCCGGAGAATAAGAAGGCCCTTGACAGAGAAATTCGAGAATCCTGCAAAAACGACAAAAACCAGCACATCGCACGAGTATACCAAGAACTTGAAGAACATGCAAATACAAACAGATCCTACGAATTGTACAATACAGTCAAATATCTATCTAGAGTATTTAAGCTACAGGCACAAATAATAAAAAATGATAACGGGGAAACAATTACAGATGCCAGCAACATAGCAGAAGTATGGAGACAATACTGCGGAAAACTTTTTTTTACTGATAAAGCCGAAGATTATGGTTCACCAAAAATTGATGAGGTAGAAAAGGAGCCCCCAATCTTAAAAGCCGAAGTAGAAAAAGCCATAAACATTCTAAATAACAACAAATCACCTGGTGATGATGGCATACCCGCCGAAACAAGGCTGTGTGTTGAGATTTGGCAAACTGGAGTATGGCCAAAAGAATGGTGTGAATCGGTGTACATGCCGCTACACAAGAAAGGCTCTCCTACAAACTGTAGTAACTACTGAATAATAGCGCTTATGTCACATGCCAGTAAAATGCTGCTTCACATCATAAAGAACCGCTTAAAACCTGTCTTACTTTCATATATTCCTGACGAACAGACAGGATTCATGCCAGGAAAGGGAACAAGGGAACACATTCTGAATATTAGACAGATAATAGAAAAAGCATACGAATTCAATGAAAAAACTTATTTGTGCTTTGTCTACTACCGCAAGGCATTTGACTGTGTAAAATGGAAGAAATTGTGCCTTTTCTTGGAAAACATAGGAGTACCAAAGCATATGATTATTTTGCTTAAAAATCTTTACGACAACATCTTTGGGAAAGTGAAAGTCAACAACACGCTATCTTAGTTTTTTACTGCAAAGTGTGGTGTAAGACAAGGCTGTATTACGTCACCGATACTCTTTAATATATACGGGGAGTAGATAATGAGAAAAGCTCTGCAAGGCTGGCGAGGGGGATTAACCATAGGAGGGAGAAGAATTACTTACCTAAGATATGCAGTCGACACCTTAATACCAGCTTGCTTAGAAGAAGAACACACGGAAATCATGATAAAGTTGACCAGGATCGGCAGAGAACATGGTCTTGCGCTGAACAAAAAGGAGACGCAAATTATGATAATAGACCGCAACCCTACCAATGTTAAACAGATCTATGGTTTTGAAGTAATTGAGAAATTTAATTACTTAGGATCACTTATTACAAGCAAAGGCGGTTGCGACGAAGGAATCAAACGCAGACTGGCAATAGCACGGGACAACAATAAAACCAACCCGAATATGGAAAAACATTTTAATATCTGAACGCAATAAACTGAAATTATTAAACTTATTGATCTTTCCCATATGCCACTCTAATAAATCGGTTATTTATTGTAACCTATAGTTTTCGCGTTATCCACTTCTACTTCAAAACTGGAAATTATAGGTTCTTCGGTTGTCCCGGGTCTTCAACCTTTACGGCCTTCGGCTAAACTCATATGGAGACGGTGGTGGATAAAACAAACTCTTCCCGGAATTCCACAAAAAAAAGATGGTCTAGGGCGCCAGCTAGGTTTCTACGCATGGCCTAAATCTGCTTCTAATTTCCCCTTACCCAGCAAGAGAAAAACAATAACAAGACCAACCTTCAAACTTACCAAGTTTATTTCGAGAACAACTATGTTCAAACAGTATAACTCACGATTCAACATAACAATGTTAGACTAAAGTATTTGACAGATTATTACTAGGTTCGCATTATGTAAAACTTTTAAATTAATCTCCGTTACATCCCCCCCCCTAATTAACATGAAGAAATGAAATGGTTAAATGTTAGGCTAGAAATTAAAAATAAATATATGTAAAGTGTGAATGTATTCGCACAATGTCGGTGACTTTGGTACCAAGGTAAGCGACGCGCTTAGGTAACGAAAATTATATAATAATAATTTCTACCCTTTACAATCGCACTGGCAAAATTAAATAATGATACTAAAAAATTAATATAACTACTAAGAGTTCATCTCAGATGACATCATGATTCCCCGAACTGGTGAAGGTATAACCCACAATCTTGAGCATCCATCCCATACGGCAACCTCATTTTTCTCAGGCTTACTTGCCCACAACCAAAACCCTACAATACATAAATTTCCCAATTACTATTTACATTAAAATAAAATTAAAATACATTTTTTTATTGGAGTAGACTTCAGCAATGTATTTATAGACGGGGAGCTGGCTACAAAAAACAGTGTCGATAAGGTGCGCGCCATTTCAGCTTGTAAACTGGCGGCCCCAACTTAATGCATTACCGAACGCAACTTCTTAAGGTCAGCACAGGTCGGATATGGAAATGCCAGCCGGTTTTCCCGGACGAAAAAATTGGCTGAAAAACCTCATAACGGGCGCGCGTGAAACCTTAAGTAACGTGTGGTTCAAACCTCAAATAAGAGCGGAGTAATAGCGCAAGAAGTTTTGCAGGCCGGAAAACCCTCGTAAGAAGTGATCGAAAGTGTCGGAAAACTCATCGGAAAAACCTCATAACGTGCGCGCGCGAAACCTTTTGTAACGTGCGGTTTAAGCCTCAAATAAGAGCGGTGTAATAGTGCAAGATGTATTGCAGGCCGGAAAACCCTCGTAAGAAGTGATCGAAAGTGTCGGAGAACTCATCTGAAAAACCTCATAACGTGCGCTCGCGAAACCTTTTGTAACGTGCGGCTTAAGTCTCAAATAAGAGCGGTGTAATAGTGCAAGAAGTTTTGCAAGCCGGAAAACCCTCTTAAGAAGTGATCGAAAGTGCCGGAAAACTCATCTGAAAAACCTCATAACGTGCGAGTTATATGAAGACATCCTGTATGTGTAAGAGTAATTTGAAGCCGTCCTGTTGACGTGAATGAGGATGCTGTTGTCAGCAGTGAGTTTACTTGGTATGGTTCGCATCGGTTTTTGTCATTCTAATCCTGTTACTTTTATTATAAACATATTCAATCAAAGTTAGTAAAGTTTTGTATTTTTGTAAAATAAAAGTTTTTAAAAAATACCTTTGTGTATAAAAACATTTAACTGGCGCAGTCAGTAGGATTCATCGCAGTATTTTCGTGAAAAGCCACGGCATCGAGACCGATTTTCCGAATTTCACGTGAGTGTCAACTCTTTGGCGTTGGAACCTACCATTTCCAAGTGTAGCAGAATTGGAATCACTGGAGAAAAACTTTGGGTAAGTACCAAGTACTCCTTTTATCATAATTCCTCTTTTCTTTATTCACTAAGTTGAAATTAGCAAAGGGAATATCGAAGCAAATATTATTTTAAGAATTGATATTTTGATTTTTCTATGAGTGAAGCTCAATTTGATATAGATAGTTTGATTTCTGATTTTTATAGAATAATAACTGTGAGAGAAATGGAAGGTAATGCAAACCCAATAAATGTTTCAATGTTGAAATTATATATTGATATGATTCCTCCATATAATGGAGATGAGAGTAATTTAGTTAAGTTTATAAGTAGTTGTGATTTTGTAGTAAACGCATATGTAGGTGTTAATGACCAAACGATTCAGAATTATATAATTAAGGTTATTCAATTAAAACTAGTTGATAAGGCTAATATTTTGGTCGGCTCAAGAACCGAATTAAATACTTGGCCCTTGTTAAAAGCTGCATTGCAACAATGTTTCGGAGATAGACGATCATTAGAATGTCTTGAACAAGATCTTATAATGGCTCGTCCATTAATAAATGAACATCCAATTGATTTTGCCAAACGTTTACAAGTTTTAAGAAGTCATCTCGTTAGTAGAATAAATAATTTTTCTGATATTGGAATGCCTTTACAGACTAAAGATCTGTACCGTAGACAATATGACCAAATGACGTTAAGAACTCTTTTAAGAAATTTATCGGGTAGTTTACAGACAATAATTAGACTTAAAAATCCTAGAAATATTGAAGAAGCTCTCGCGTATATAATAGAGGAAGAAAATTTCTCGTATTCTCAAAATAATTTTAAATATTTTGATAATAAATCTAATACTTTTAATAAACCTAAATCTCAAATAACTTATTTCAATAATCCTTCTTATCGAAATAATTCTAATGCACAGCATATTCAACCTTCTTTCCCAAATCACGGAAATACTCCCAGTACTTCCACACCGAGAAATTTCAATTCATCTAATCAAAATTCTCAAGGAAATTCATTCCCAAGTCAACCAATTCCCATACAATCACGTCCTGTCAATAGACACTATCCGTCTAATCGTCAAGTTTTTGGACCACCCAAAAACGTTTTTGCTCCCACGGGTCGAAATCCCTCTGGAACCCCAGAACCAATGTCAATTAATACGAGAAATACTTTCGCACCTAGACAAAATAATCAGTTTCGACAGCAAATGCCAACTATTCCCCAAAATACCTTTAAACCAAGACAAAATCAACCCAATTATATAGCTGAAGAACTATTTCAAGTAGATAACATAACCTTAGAAAACCCTTCCGACAATTATTTCGAAGAAACCATCGCGCAAACTGATATTAACGAGGAAATAAATCCGTTACCTAGTTACTCAAATCGTACAAACAATAATGATGGAAATTTTTGGACAGAGAGCCTCTTAGGTCCTCCGATATAAACGAAATATTTTCTAATTCATATTCTACAGATTTACCGTATATAACTATAAAAAATCCACCGATTAAACTATTAATAGATATAGGAAGCATGTCTAGTATGTTGAGTCCGGACATTGTGGAAAAATATTTCCCAAATTCTATGTATAAAGACCCCACTTTAATAATTTCAGCAGTAGGTAAAACAAAAACCGAATTTAAAGCAAATATCCCAGCCTTCGCCGAATTTAATTCTAAAATTAAACATAATTTTATAGTATATAAATTTCATAATCATTTTGATGGTTTATTAGGGTTAAATGAGCTACGTGCTTTGCAATTTTCAGTAGATTTTGGTAAAAATGTATTAAGAAATAAAAATATAGAAATTCCACTTTTATATAAAGTAGATAGGAAACAGTTCACTATCTCTGTCGATGCAAACGAAGTAGTCGGATTACAAGTACCGGTTAGTCATTCAGATGGCGAGGTAATTGTACCCGAAAGGAAATATGAGGATTTATATTTTCCAGAAACGTTGACAGTCTCAAAAGACGGTTTTGCAAAAACAGAAATAGTTAACAATACAGATAAAAGAGTTACGATTACATTAACACAGCCGATCGAGGTTATTCCTTTTACAGAGTGGCACAAAAATAATTTTGAATTTTATCATTTAGAAAATATTATCCCAGATAGTAGTAATATAAATTTAGGTGATGATATTCATAATTTACTTAGAGTAGAACATTTAAATTCAGAAGAAAAAACAGCTGTTTATAAATTATGTGAAGAGTTCAGCGACATATTTTACAGAGATAATGAAAAATTGAGTTTTACTAATCAAGTGAAACATGAGATAAAAACAACTGACGAGATCCCGGTTTATACTAAATCATACAGGTACCCCTACGTATACAAGGATGAAGTCCAAAGGCAAATTTACAAGATGCTAGATGATGGCATTATTCGACATAGCCAAAGTCCGTGGAGTAGTCCAATATGGGTTATTCCAAAGAAGGAAGATTCCAGTGGGAAGAAAAAGTTTAGAATAGTTGTAGACTATAGAAAGGTGAATGAGAAGACTATACAAGATCGCTACCCTATACCTAACATAAATACTATTTTGGACGCACTGGGAAAGTGCCAATATTTCACTACTTTGGATCTGGCGTCAGGATTCCATCAAATCGAAATGGACCCTAAGTCAATACCAAAGACAGCATTTTCCGTCGAACACGGTCATTATGAATATACTCGTATGCCAATGGGATTGAAAAATGCACCGGCAACGTTTCAAAGAGTTATGGATAATGTTTTGAAAAATATTCAAGGTAAAATTTGTCTTGTGTACATGGACGACATAATTATCTTTAGCTCCTCTTTAGAGCAACACATTCAAAATCTAAAAGTAGTTTTCAAACGTTTACGGGACATGAAATTGAAAATACAATTAGACAAAAGTGAATTTTTTCGAAAAGAGGTAGAGTTCTTGGGGCATGTAGTCACCCCTGACGGCGTAAAACCGAATCCGAAGAAGATTCAAGCTATCAAGGAATTTCCACTTCCGAAGTCTCCCAAGGAAATCAAATCATTTTTAGGATTAGTCGGTTATTATCGAAAATTTATTAAAGATTTTGCGAAATTAACAAAACCTCTGACAAGAAGTTTGAAAAAGGGTGTTAAAATCGAACATACACCCGAATTCTTGAACGCCTTTGAAATGTGTAAGAATGTATTGACTAATTCCCCTATATTGCAATACCCAGATTTTTCGCGGCCGATCAATGTAACAACGGACGCCTCTAACTTTGCAATAGGAGCCGTATTAAGACAAGGTAAAATAGGCAATGATTTGCCCATTGCCTATGCTTCTAGAACCCTTAACGCTGCTGAAATAAATTATAGTACTATTGAAAAAGAATTACTGGCTATTATATTCGCATTAAAAACATTTAGATGTTATTTATTTGGAAGGAAAATTAATATAATATCTGATCACAAACCTCTCAAATATCTATTTAATATGAAAGAGCCAAACTCTAAATTTGTAAGATGGCGTTTATTAATTTCTGAATTCGATTACGAAATTCATTATAAGCCAGGTACATTAAATAAAAACGCAGATGCTCTAAGTAGAGTAGAAATTAACGCAATAACTGAAGATGAGGATCATCAACAACTGTATGACGAAATTGACTCCCTAATTGGTGAACCAAGTGATATCAACCAGATAACCGAAGACTTTCTTCAGAATCTCATTGAACCCGCTGAAGACACCTTAGAAAATCAACTGGACAACATAATCAATACAACTAATGTTAACGATATAAATCAAGAAGAAATACTAGAAATTATAGGCACTACAGATGAACCACAAGTTCCTCAACAAGAAGAAGACGATGAGACCGTCCATACAGCCGCCGAAAATCCGACCTTGGAAATCCCATTTACAGAAAATGTGACAAATTCATACAATAGGCAAATAATAATAGTACAAGGTAAAAGTAAACATTTTTTCATTAAAAATAGCAAACATTTCATTAATAAATCTCGTATAACGGCTTATCTAACTGATAATGTAGGTGATCTTAAAAATCAAATTATTAATCTTTTTAAGACTTACGTAGAACCGAAAAAATTATACTGTATTCATGTAAGAAGTTCAACAATAACAGATTTAGTATCTCTTATTATAACTACATTACAAAATACGTTCAAAAATCAAAGTTATAATTTAGTTATATCTAGAACGTTTGTGACAGATGTTGAAAACGTAGAAGATCGTGAAATGAATATCAAATATCAGCATGAATATAAAACATGTCACAGAGGTATTAATGAAACTCAAAACGCTTTAAGAAATAAATACTACTGGCCCGACATGAATGCTGATGTAATTAAGTATATAAATCTTTGTGAGATATGTAATCAAGCGAAATATGATCGGCATCCTCCACAAGTGAAATTTTCATTGACAGTCACTCCAACAAAACCATTCGAAACAATCCACGTGGATATATTTCAAATTTTAAGCACGAAATTTTTAACAATTTTGGACTCTTTTTCAAAATACGGACAAGCTTATATAATAGAATCAAGCTTAAATTCTGTTAGCGTTATAGAATGTTTATGTATGTTCATATCGCACTTTGGTATACCGTATTCTATAGTTAGTGATAGTGGAACAGAATTTAGAAGTGAATTAGTTGAGGAATTCTGTAAATTACACAAAATTAGAATACATTTTACGACACCTCAAAACTCAAATAGTAACAGTCCGGTAGAAAGGTTCCATTCATCTATTTTAGAAAATTGTAGAGTTTTAAAGTTAAAACATCCCAGAATGAATATAAAACAAATTATGCAATTCGCCGTTATTGGCTACAATTCATCTATTCACTCTGTAACCAAAAACAGACCATATGATGTTATCTTAGGGGACACAAAAGCATTAGATCCCTTAGGTCTTACGGACGAACGCATTGTTAATGATTATGTTAATGATAGAAAACTTAGGTTAGAAACTCTTTATAAAAATATATATGATAATACCGTGAAACAAAAAGAAAAGATAATCAGTAAACGTAACTTAACCCGAGAAGACCCTAAGCAATATGTTGAAGGTCAGGAAATATTTATAAGAAATAGGGAAGCTTTAAGAAATAAATCAAAACCAAAATTTTTGAAGAGAACGGTAAAACTAGATATGAACAAGAAAATATTAACAACAAAAAACCGTACAATCCATAAATCAAAAGTTAAAAATCCACTTACTAACATTCGACTTTCTTTACAGAATGACGAAAATACGGGGGACAATCTTCCTAACCCTGATCACAACCCTAGTGTCTATAGCTCAAAGTAATGACGTCGAAATACAAGTGCTTGACACTCCTTTATTACCTTTAGAATTAGGCAAAACAAAATTAATTGAAACAAAGCATACCTTTTTACATTTTATTGAAATAGATTTATTAGTTGAGCAGTTGAAAAATGTTGAAAATTTACATAGTAGATTAGAAAGTTATTTAAACTCTTCATCACTCAAAGATATAGATCTTATACAAAATCTGTTCGAACATACTAAATATTTACTAAATGCAACTAGAATAAAATTAAGTAACCTTGTATATAAGGATGTTAAAGAAATAAATAACAGAAGTAAACGAGAATTGTTTAATGGTATTGGAACTATAAGTAAATGGCTTTTTGGAACTTTAGATCATGATGACGAAATCAAATATAATTCTGAAATAAAGCAATTAATTCAAAACCAAAACTCGATTTCGCACGAGTTGAAACTACAGTCTTCCCTCAATACTCGTCTTATTGATCACTACAACAAGACAATCACTAGTTTATATAAAAATCAATTATTACTCCAGTCTCAAGTCAATGAAATCTACAACAAATCTCAAGACATAGCCCGTCAGGTAGTTGTATATTTTAGATTGCCCAATGCTCTAAATCAAATAATTCTGAATTGCCAAAATTTGATAAATTTCATAGATAACTTAGAAAATTCAATTATATTTGCTCATTTAGGAAGTTTACATACCTCCATTATTTCTCTGAACCATTTATCTGAATTGATCAATCGTGTTTCAATAATATATGGTGAATCGAAAATCGTCAAATTTAAAAATCCATACAATTATTACCAATTGGCCGGAGTTCAAGTCAAAGTTCAAGATTCTAGAATAATAATTGCTATCCATATACCCATTCTAATAGATAGTGATTTTCTAACCTATCACATTATCCCTTTACCATATAAAAATTCAATAATTGTTCCACGCAACCCCCTCCTTGTGCTTGGTACAAACTCACATCAATATGAAGAAAAATTGTGTCCATCTATTGAAAGTATCTTCTTTTGCCGACAACATGAAGAAGCCATCAACGATACTTGCGTAATTTCTTTGATCCGAGCCGAAACACCAACCTGCAGATTTGAAGCAGCAGCTTTGAAACACCCTGTAGTCGAACAAATCAATAGCAAATTTTTGTTATTATTGCCAACTGAAAATCCTATGAAAGCCGAAATTAACTGCGATAAGAATAGAATAGCTATAATCAAGAGTAACACTCTCATTAAATTAGTACAAGGATGTAGTGTAAAAATTGGGAAGTCTTTATATGAAAATACAGAAGAAAAGACGAATGGGAACCCTCTTTTATTACCAAAATTAAGTTTAACTCCCGAATTTGAAGTAACCACAAATCGACATCCACCTTTACAACTAGAATCAGTAGATCTCAAATCCATAAAAGACATTCGAAAGGAAGCAGACTCATACGAAATTTTAGAGAAACAAAAAGTGCACCCCGCAATTTGGAATATGCCTAGTCTAACATTGCTATTTGTAGGTTTATTTATTATCTATATTTGGTATAGAAGAAGAGGCCAAGAAGATGATAGCCAGCCACTACAAGAGGACCAGAAACCCGAAAACAACCCCCCGTCGGTATTGTTTTCGCCTAAGGAGGGAGGAGTTATATGAAGACATCCTGTATGTGTAAGAGTAATTTGAAGCCGTCCTGTTGACGTGAATAAGGATTGCTGTTGTCAGCAGTGAGTTTACTTGGTATGGTTCGCATCGGTTTCTGTCATTCTAATCCTGTTACTTTTATTATAAACATATTCAATCAAAGTTAGTAAAGTTTTGTATTTTTGTAAAATAAGAGTTTTTAAAAAATACCTTTGTGTATGAAAACATTCAACTTGCGCGCGCGAAACTTTTTTATTAGATTTTTGGGGTCTCAACTAAGAGCGGTGTGATAGCGCAAGAAGTTTTGCGGGCCGGAAATCCCCCGAAAAAAATTGAAGAAAATCGGCGTATATTTGAAATGAAAATTTTTCGTATTCGGCCTAATGGAAAATTATTTTTGATGTATCCATTTAAAATACCTGTTTGAGCTACCCGAAATTAAAAAAAAATCATCAAGATACGATGAAAACTCGCTGAAATATAATATTTTTTTATCGCGCGCGCGATTTTATAGCGCTCTCATTTTCCACCTACTCTAGCCGCCGCCGACAACGCAAAAACGGGCTTCTAATTTTTTTTTAATTCATTTACTGCGCCTATTATCAAGTGATTTTGATCAAAGTTTTTTAAAACTTCTGGGAATGGTTATACTTTTTGATAAAGCTGCTCAGTATTGAGTAACGGCTCGTGGTGCCCCAAGTAACTTTGAGGAACGTTTAGGCAAGATGATAATCTCGGCGCTCGCCTGTATCATTGCAAAAATGCGTTGAAGTATTTACTTATCTAACGCGCGCATTTGATTTTCAATGACCACAAATAAAAAAATATTAACAGTTATCGAATCAAATAAAATTTTATGATAAACTGTTATTATTTTGCGATACTTGAAATTTTTTTTCTTCAGCTCGATTTATGTCATGTAAATCGCTGCAATTTGAATAAAATATATCCCGTTGTTAATCTTAAAATAAACTATAGCTATGAGCGAAAATTCCCTTTCGCACATACCTTAAGCCGTCATTACGAACCGCCCTAAAAATTTTTACCTGAGCAGGTCAAAGTTTCCGACATGGGTCTCACAATCTGGCCTTGAAAAGAAAGAGAGAGAGAGAGAGAGAGAAAGAGAGAGACAGAGAGAGAGAGAGACAGAGAGAGAGCAAGCGGATGCTGTGCCAATACGCGAGATTAGTGTGACGTCACAATTTGAAACTGTATCCAGACAAAACTTGTTACCATAGGAAATCCCATTAGAGTGTAGATTTTTGATAAGTTAAGTTCCTTGAACATAGATTCCACAATGAAGCCACCTTTCCAAAGAGAACTTTATCAGCATTTTTGTGGACTCATTATATAGCTTCAGTATGGGGAAACGCTGAAAAAGTAGCTCCAACCGAGCTGAAACCTGAAGAATGGGGCTGGAAGAAGGAAAATTCAGCCTACGAATTTAATTGGTTTGATGGCGATCAGTGGTCACCTACTATCAAAGATGTGATAATAGAAGAAATCGCAGAAAGTGATGGTACGCGATTTAATTTTTTTTAATTTATCGATTAGTAGAATTTTCCATGAATCAAATTATTTTTATTTTCTAGATGAAACACCTGAAGAAGAGGAGGTAGATGAAAATAGTCCATTGCGTGCCGAGAGCGATACTGATGACAGCGATGATGACCTGGAGAACGAGAGGGATGATTGGGATGAGTGAAGGAAAAATTATGACCAACCTTGGATGTTCATTCTATATTATTTACGTTTCTGATGTTAATAAATTTTACTTAATTTTATTTATTGATCCAACAGCTCAATTCTATTCCTTTCATTATAATATTGCATCTAAAAAGTATCATAATAAATTAAAAATGAAATGCGCGCGTTAGATAAGTAAATACTTTAACGCATCTTTGCAATGATAGAGGCGAGCGCCGAGATTATCATCTTGCCTCAACGTTCCTCAAAGTTTCTTGGGGCACCACGAGCCGTTACTCAATACTGAGCAACTTTATCAAAAAGTATAACCATTCCCAGAAGTTTAAAAAAAAATTTGATCAAAATCACATGATAGTAGGCGCAGTAAATGAATTAAAAAAAACTAGAAGCCCGTTTTTGCGTTGTTGGCGGCGGCTCGAGTACGTGGAAAATGAGTAAGCGCTATAAAATCACGCGCGAGATAAAAAATGATTATATTTCAGCGAGTTTTCATCGTATCTTGATGATTTTTTTTTAATTTCGGGTAGCTTAAACAGGTATTTTGAATGGAGACATCAAAAATAATTTTCCATTAAGCCGAATATGAAAAATTTTCATTTCAAATATACGCCGATTTTCTTCAATTTTTTTCGGGGGTTTTCCGGCCCGCAAAACTTCTTGCACTATTACACCGCTCTTATTTGAGGTTTGAAGCCCACGTTACTAAAGGTTTCACGCGCGCCCGTTATGAGGTTTTTCAGATGAGTTTTCCGATACTTTCGATCACTTCTTACGAGGGTTTTCCGGCCTGCAAAACTTCTTGCACTATTACACCGCTCTTATTCGAGACTTAAACCGCACGTTACAAAAGGTTTCGCGCGCGCACGTTATGATGTTTTTCAGATAAGTTTTCCGCCAGTTTACAAGCTGAAGTTGCGCGCACCTTATCGACCCTGTTTTTTGTAGCCAGCTCTGGGACTATTACATGATTCTCTTACAAGTATCTGTGTAACTAACAACTTAATTTTAAGCAATAAGATTGAAAGTTCTTAAAACTTCATTAAATCGTCGATTTAAATCAAATAACAGAAATTAAACCTAGAGTAGTAGTAAGTACTACATCATTTTGTAACCTCGTGACTAGAACTCTCTAGTCCGTATAGAATTTTTTTTTAAACAAATGTATTTACAGAAATGTACATACCTTCTTTCCGAAAGGTTAACATCAAGGAATCGTAAAAGGAAATCAATATCCTCCAATGGGATAGAACGTATAGACGTGTGTCTTATATTTAATCCCTCCAATGTAGGATGCTGCTGGGAGTCAAAAAAAGGAAATCAAATCCTACCAAATACCATCGGCCTCCAAATATCGGCTCACTAACATCTGCTACCACAACCCAGACCTTCACAGCACAGAAAATTTAATCCCCTACTCGGGATGTCCAAGATATCCTCTGGATCGCCAATTTTTCTGTCTGTACCTGTGACCACGTCTAACTTGTCGTGTTCAACCCAAGGAAAAATCCCATCCGGAAGTCAAGTTACCAAGGAACTGTCCTCAGCACTACCAACTTGGCAGTCTATTTTTGGTACGACCCCCGGTATCACAATGGTAAATTCGAACTAATCAATCGAATGAACCGTAAAATCGTCAAATCCGTGTAGTCCATAAAAGTCAAATCCAAAATAAAAATAAATTATATTCCCTAAATTCCCTAATAATTCCATATTGTGAAGACAGCGATATGTGTACTGATCAACGATGACGTCATAAGCAAGAAACATCTAAAATTTCTCAACAATAGCTATCTCGCCAGAAACAACTTAACTTCTCGCTGTCGCTCACTGACACTGACAATTAATTCTTTACTTCACACCAAATAGTAAACAAAACATTTTGAACCACTAACAATTACTAACTTTATCAACAAACTAAGATGAATTACAACAGTATAAGAGAACACAATATGTCTTTAACTAATTATATTGTATAAGGACCACAGAAGGATTGGATAAATTTACAAAAACCGAATAAACTGATAAATTTCATAAGTCAAAACATAAAGATGTTTAGTGTATGTATTGTATTAAAGGTGAGTGTTTCATTATAAACATATAACATATAACTAGGCACGATAATTACTATTCTATGAAGTCCTCCTGTACTGTCAATAAGTATAACTGTTGAGTTTTAACAAAATAAGAAGTGATATCTTGTTACTTTCTGATTCAAAACCTCACTTTTAAGACGGATCGTTACATTATTCCATGGTATATGAATCGGTATCATGACCTAAAGGGTCCCATTGTACACTCTTATTCTTGAAATTTTTGCAGCGTGCTGTCACCAGTGCCTTACGGCACAAATTTAGAGCAGGAATCCCCCCAGTGGGTAACCCCGGTGGAGGTATTTTCCTGGCACGAGCCGACAAGGTCTCCGTGGGGCCTCTTGGGCTTATACAATGTGCCAAGCCTGAGTTCTAGGGCAGGTCGTGTCAACCCGTTCAAACTTGCTGGTCCGATGGTAGGGGTTGTTGATAAAGGAATCAGACTGGGTGGATAATATGTACATATAATATTACAAACAGTAATTACTTAAATCCAGTATCTCATCCCTGGTTTGGCCAAAATAAAAGTTACTCGGGGGAGAATGTCCCGGTATGATACACTAGAAATTAATTAGGGAAAAATGTCTTTCATAATCTGGAAGTAGTTTCTCGTTATTATGACAACAGTAAAATATGTCTTGTATATGACTATCCCTGTATAAGGACTGAGAAAAAAAATTAATATGACTCGGGCAAAACGTCTTCCAAAATTCTGATAGTAGTCTTTCCTGATTATGACATAAATGAAAGATATCTGGCGTATGAATATCCCTATATTATATAAGAAAATAACTATAAAAAATATTTCGAAATCTGAAGGTATAAATACGATATTTCTTACATATGAATATCCCTGTACAACATAAGGAAATAATTACCAAAACAAATCTTTCGAAATCTGAAGGTATAACTACGATATTTCTTACAGTTGAATATCCCTGTACAATATAAGAAAATAATTATCAAAAAAGGTCTTTCGAAATCTGAAGGTATAAATACGATATTTCTTACATATGAATATCCTGTACAATATAAGAAAATAATTATCAAAAAAGGTCATTCGAAACCTGAAGGTGTAAATACGATATTTCTTACAGTTGAATCTCCCTGTACACTATAAGAAAATAATTATCAAAAACAAATCTTTCGAAATCTGAAGGAATATATACGATATTTCTTACATATGAATATCCCCGTATAATTTTCAAATTAGATGGATTTCAAATCGTACTAAATATGTTAGGTGAGGGGCTCAAATAACAATAGTGCACTTAATATGACCAGAAAATGTACTTTTTGGACACCCAGTCAAATTAAATAAAATGTCAATACGGTATTTGTTCAAAAAAATAATTATATGACAGAAAAAAAACTTACGTATTTGTAATATCACAAGTCACAACTACACAATATCACTGTTGACGTATGGCCGTCGAAGTGTCAGGCCTTACAGTACCTGAGCACTCTATGAGGGTTACTACCTCACTGCCTCCGTTACCAAATTTTCTGCTATTTATTTCAGAAGTTTTTGGGATATTTTCCCTTGTCTCATGTTTTTATTTTCGTAATTGAAGGTTAATTTCTTCATTCTAAGTTGTAAGGTTTGTCTATATTTTTGATAAACAAAACATCGTATGTTTTGCCATCGACCTTGTCGGTTGTGTAAAATTGTTTGTATAAATTCTTTTTGGTGTAGGTCAACAATTGTTTTTATATTAATTAGATTCGACTTATTTTATTATCAAGAAAATTATTTCTATATAGGGTGTCCTTAAAATTTCCTTTGTCATATTTCGTGTTTATTACACCACATATGTCACATATGCCACATATGCCTCTGAGACCTGGACATTGAAGGTTGCCAATCGAAGAAAAATAGATGCCTTTGAAATGTGGGCCTATAGAAGAATGCTGCCAATCTCATCACAGAACATCGTACTAACGTGTCAATTTTCAATGAACTAAAAATCATGACAAGGTCTCAACCAAGATAAACCAGACATATCTAAGGTATTTTGGACACATTTCAAGAAGAACAATTGGGCTGGAATAACTTATTTTCGAAGGCAAAATCAATGGCAAACGACCAAGAAGGTCTCCGACGCGCTGGGTGGATCAAACCAAAGAAATTATCGGTCACGGTCTGCAGGAAGCTTCTCTTGCAGCTCAAGATAGAGAAGAATGTAGAACTACGATCCGAGCAATTGAGCCATGAGGTCACCATACTCTTTCGAGAGTAAACGGGTAAGTGAGAGTACCTTAATTAGAAGTGTCTGTGGGTATGGTGTACACACTAGATATGAATTGAGTGAATGTAAACGACGAGTACTCAGTGTGTATATATTTATTAAAATGCAGCTAAACGCCTTCGGCCATTAGCTCATTCTCAAAGCATTCGTCATAAAAAAGGTCCTATAGCAGTTGTCAAAAAACATCCAGCTAATAAAATTGAAACAATGTATGATGTTAAGTCATTGTTACAATAAAATCATTAAAAAAAAATTAAAATACCTCTTTAAGAGGGTGTACAATTATATTTCACATCATGGAAAGTCTCAGTTTACACTTCTGAATGGGACTTTCCATGATGTGAAATATAATCGTAAACCCTGTTAAAGAGGTATTTTAATGTTTATTTGAATGATTTTATTGTAACAATGACTTAACATCATACATTGTTTCAATTTTATTAGCTGGATATTTTCTTACAACTGTTATAGGATCTTTTTTTATGACGACAGCTTTGAGAATGGCCTAATGGCCGAAAGCGCTTAGCTGCATTTTAATAAATATATACACTTTGAGTACTCGTCGTTTACATTCACCCAATCAGTACCTTAATTGACCCAAGCATTTGATAGTGTATTAAGTAGTTACGTCGCTAGCGTTAGTAGTGGGGTAGGTACCCCATTCTAAATCCTAATAGTTCTAAGAAGGCAAGGGACTCTTATTCACACTTCATTGTTCAATGTTTTATTAATTATTTACAGTATAGCGTAGAGCAAATAAACTCAAGTTGAAACGACTTGATAACAGGAAAAACTCAGCATTTTTCGAGAGTGAACACTTTATTGGAGATTATGATTTCTCGGGGAGTTAGTCTTCGGACCAGTAAAGCGAACAATTGAGTTAGTTAGAGTTCAAGGTGTGCTTAGCGCGGTCCAGACAAATTGCCCAGTCTAGTGAGAAAGATTTTGTCAGACCGACAGTGACGTGCCTGAGAAGGCATATTTTTATTGTGCGTGGTTATGTCATAATGAGTGTTTATCAGTTGATGTCTGAAATCATTAAAAATATGATGTTTTTTTTAAAAGAGTATTATTACCACAATTGACCCAACCTCCAAATAACGTATTAAGTAGCTACGTCGCTAGTGTTAGTAGTGAGGTTGGTGACCCATACTAACTCCTAATAATTCTTAGGAGGCGAGGGACTCTTATTCAACGTTTGAATACTGGCGTGTTCCTCTCTCTATCGGTGCGAATAGTGGGAACGGCTTGTCTACGGTAGATTGAGTTTCGGTACGAGGGGATGATAATTCCCTATCAATTAATTGATTCGCGGCAGGACTATCTTTCTGATAATACTTGAAAAATGATGGGGTTTTTACGTTGAGATATAACGGAGTTATATAATTACGGTTAAACTCGGTAATACTGTTGCTTCTGCCTATTGGAAAAATAGTTACCTCATTACATTATCATATATGATAATTGAATAAGACCTGGTCGGTTTGTGTCGCAGTAATTTAAGGCGATGCGACATAAAATATGTTTAATAAGATTTTAAGTTCAGCATACGTCTAATGAATAATATTGATTAAAAAATAACTTTTACGCTGTCGTGGAATCAACACACAAAATATACTACCGTCAGTTGCATTAGGCACGACCAGAATGACGGTGATGTACGCTGTAACGTTGTTATTATTTTTAAATGGTAACTTTTATTTTAATGATAACTACGGATCATTTTTCAGCTTGTAGTTTTTCTAAAATTCATATTGCAACTGCTGACTCTTATGATTGACACATTGACATTCGAGGCAACCTAAAATGGTGCCAAAATAACTATAAAAGTATGCCTTATGTTACATACCTTTTTGCAGAAGAAACACAATATGAAACATGAAATGCAAAGAGCAAACAAATTATAAATTGAGTCTTTGAACGGGTATCACTGTTCGGCCAGACCTGGTAACGTAGTTATTACTTTCAGTAGGATTTTCTTCAGGAACAACCTGATTGCTAACATTCGGCTTCTCTACCATCTTCTCGGTGGTTGACGGGATGACTTCAGCAGGGTCTGAAATTTCTGCATTTGTTCTGTATAGATGAGCCATATTTCTTCGATAAGTTGTACCATTTTTGAGTGTTACATTGTACGATCGTGGATTAAGAGCTTCGCGGACTAATCCTTCTTTCCAATTTCTCTTGCTCATTTGGACTCTGACGCGATCACCTTCGTTTAATGTTCGTGCAGATTTTGTGCATTTATCTGCATAGGTTTCTTGCTTACCTCTAGTTTGTAATGGATTTTCTGGCACGTTATAGATGACTTTAGAAGTGAGTTGTTTCTCGGAGATAGGAATTGGTGTTCTTGAAGATCTACTCATTAGGCGTTGAGCAGGAGAACCTAGTTGTTCAGTGCTAAATATGTTGCGAAAGTTTAATAATGCAAGTTGCACGTCAGAGTTGTCAAGTTCACATTTTCTCAAAATCGATTTAGCAATCGCAACGCTTTTATCTGCAAAGCCATTTACACGAAGAAAGTTTGGACTTGAAGTCGAATTAATAAATCCCCAGTTAATTCTAAAGCTTTTGAACTCGCGTGAAATAAATTGCGGTCCATTATCCAATTCCCACACTTCTGAAATACCATGCACTGCAAGCCGGTTTTTTGAATGTTTTATGACTTCACCGAAGGTTTGTCATGTTGAATTTTAATATCAAAAAAACCGGAACAACTGTCATTAATGATAACATAATCGTTATTGGAAAATGAGAATAGGTCACTTGCGACAATTTGCCACGGTAAGTTCGGAATTTGCTTTATAATTATTGGTTGTTTAGGGTTACAACGTTGAACTTGTTGGCAAATTCCACACCGGTCTACGAAGTTGACTATGTCCTTGTGCATTCCTAGCCAATACAACAATTGCCTGGCGAGTTTCAAGCTACTTTGAATTCCAAAGTGGCCAGAGTGTATTTGCTTCAACATTTCTTGAATTTTGACTTTTGTACAATAACCCTCATTTGTCATGATCAAATTGAAAGTTCTTCTTTAAAATTGAACTAGTGACGAATATTTCTGGGTAACTCTTCAATGTTTTCGGCCCCCCATGCATAATAAATTTTATTAGAATTTGTAGCTTTTCGTCTTCTTCAGTAGCTCGAATGCTATTACTAGTTCAGTCTCATTGTTTTCATTCGCAAGTGTTTCTAGTGAATTAGCACAGTCTTCACTTAAGACATCCGCTATTGGAATATCACAGCGTTTTATATATTTGACTTCTGGAGCATATTGTGTAACTTACGGCAGAATCTTTTGTAGTCTAGCAGGAGCGGTTGGTATTGACTTCTTGAGCATCGTCTCCAACGATTTGTGATCTGTTTCAATGTATAACTTCTTGCCATAAACATATTCGTGGAATTTTTGACACCCGAATTTGTTAGCGAGTGCTTCTTTCTCGATTTGTGGGTAATTTTGTTGTGCAGAAGTCAGCGCTCTTGAATCATAGGCTACTGGCTGATATTCTTGCATTAAAACTGCATCTAAACAAGTGGAACTTGCATCAACTGACAAAGTAACATCTTTGTTAACATCATAAAATTTCAAAACTGGCGGTGTTGTTAACAACTTCTTAATTTTCTTCACTGCAGATTCTTGTTCAGGACCCCAGAGAGGTTTAGTATAAATTTAATCAGGTATGTAACCATAACCAATAATCTTTGGAGCTGCTTCTTATTTTCTGGAGTTTTTTCAGGATCAATTCTGAGACCATTTTCGGTTATTACATGTCCTAAAAATTTTACTTGATTCACCTCAAATTTACATATTTCTGGATTTAATTTTGGTCCAGCATTTCGTATATTTAATAATTTTTCTTGAATACTACACAGTTCTTGTTTGGTATTTGAATATATTGAAACATCGTCCATTGAGCTTTTGACTTTAGGTAAATCTTGTAGGAGACCAGTCATAACTTCCTGAAAGACTTCTGGCGCTGAAGCTAGTCCAAAAGGAAGTCTTTTGCAGCAATACTTGCCTCATGGTGTAGCGAACGTTAGGTATTTTTCAGTGCGTTTTGTAACTTTTATTTACCAGAATCCTCTTTTACAATCCAGCAACGTGAAATATTTCGCACCGTTAATCTTAGCTGCGATCTCTTCGACTGTTTTTAGTGGGAATCTTAGTTTTGGTTGACGTCGGTTGGATCGATGCAAAGTCTGATTTTATTTATCTTTTTGATGATGACCGTTGGACTGACGACTGGTGTTGGCTCAATTATTGATGCGATTACACCCATTTCAACCATAGTATCCAATTCTCCCATCACATCATTATAAAGAGAATGTGGAATTTTTCTTTGAGCTCTAACATTAAAAGTAGGATTCTAGATTAAATGTCATACTCATAATTTTAAAAGCAACCAGGACCCTTAAACAGATTATGATTAGATTCAATTCTAATGTTTTGAATACATTGGATTCAACTCAACTCTGTTGCAGTTTTTCTTCCTACGATTGATGGAAGTTTTCTATTAACAATCTTGAAATTAATATTTAATGTCTGGTCTTCAACCTTGCATTGTAGAGTAACTTCTCCCATAACATCAAGTTTATTTTCACCAAATCCGACGAGTCTTGTTACTTTAGAAGATTTGAGGTCTTCATTTAAAGTTTTTATTATATTCCACTAAAGAACGTTACAGTCAGCACAAGAATCTAAGTAGATAGCGAATTTTTTGGCTTTGACTTCAACAATTTCAGTCCATATTTCTTCTTCAGCTTCTGTATTTATGAATGGATGAAAAGTTCTTGTTCTTCGTCGCTGCTTGATTCGTCTTGAATTACGTGCACATTTTTCTGTTTGCTCCTGACGTTAGTTTTAGATTTTGATCAGCACTGTGATCCAGAAGGTCCTTGTTTATTGCATATTGCACACGTATTTTTGAATGCAGGGCAACTTTTAAGCTTACGATTCGTGCCGCACCTTTTACAATTGAATTCTTCCGTGTCTTTGCGTTGATCAGTTTTGACTTTAGTTGCTTCACTTTCAGTCTTTACTTTGAGCACCTCGGCTTTATCTTGTTCCTTCATTTCAGCCAGCTGCTCTGTAGCTTGTTCACTAGCTCTGCATATGGTCAAGCATCTGTTAAAAGTTAGATTTTCTTCGAATAATAACCTTTCTCTAACCTTTTCAGAACGAATTCTTATGATCACCTTGTCTATTACGAGACTATCTTGAAGTGTATCAAAGTCACAAGTCTTCGCGAGATTCTTTATTTTCGTTAGAAATTCATCAAACATTTAACGTTGCTCTTGACTGGCTTTATTGAATTTGTATCGCTCAAAACATAAATTCGTTTTTGGGATGAAATGAGAGTTAAATTTTTCTTTCAAGGTCGTAATATTCTTGCTTTGCTCTATCGTTAGATTGAAGACTGGAACAGCATCTGGGCCAATAACTGCCATGAATGTCGCTGCTTCTTTCTCTAACTGGGTTGCGATCGAATACCACTCGAACTGTTGGAGCCATTGGGAAAATTTTTACTATAGTGGCGTGACTCAGAATTTGATGAAATTTTTTTTCTAGACTAATTATGACTTCCTGAACACGAATCAGAAAAAAAATTTATTCGGAAATGAAATTTCGAATTTTTTTTTTCAAAATTTTGAAAAAAAATTTGGATTAATTTTATTATACAGTTTTGTAAAAAAGTTAATATAATGAGAGTATACGTAAGATCGTAACAATTTAATTAAATTCGTCGTCGATGTTATCATCATCTTCATCTTCTTCCGCATCATCCCATTCTCTCTCAAATGTAGGTACATCATTCAATGCCACTGGATCATAAAGATCACGAGCGAGCATAAAAAAAATAACAAGTGGATCCTGTTCAACCTCATTGACGGATTTAAGGAACATGTAGCGAGCAAGGTATCCTCCCAAAAATCCTTTTTGTCTGTTGTCTCCGATTCAATGTGGTTGGTGTGGATTCCAGTCTCAGGATCCTTGAAATGAAGGGAATGGTTCACCTGAAGATTTCCAAAATTAGGGTGGTCTTTCAATCCCAAATAGCCTTTCCAACAGTCGGAGTAGATGGTAGTGCCAGGCTCAATGAAAGGCTCAATGCAGTCCAACAAAGTTTCAGCAGTCCGATCTTCAACAACAACCATGAAGACTTTCCCAGATCCTCTTTCATATCCTCCGAATACCCAAGCCCCGTCCACATGATGACCACGATGGTACTTCCGTTTTCAATTACTCCAAAGTCCTGCAACTTCTCAACAATCTCGGAACAATTCCTCCAAATAAAAATCGTGTCAAGATTAATATAACCAGTCATGATTAAATGAGAAACAGAAAACTGAGTCAAATTTAAAATGACACAAGAATATTACAGAAATAAACAAAACACGATTCGATGAATCACAGCCTGCTATTAGAAACAATCGCTCACCGGCACACTGACACAGATCAAAGTGTATCCGTTTTAGTTAATATAATAGCATAAACATTTTTATAAGAACATAATACGGGAAGAAAAAAAAAATAAAAATGAAAATTTCAAAACTTTATAACTTTTTCAGTTTTCATTTCCGGTGAATCTTTTTTTTAAATTCTTGATCAGCATACCCAAATTAGTCTAGGAAAAAACATTTCATCAAATTCTGAGTCACGCCACTATAGTAAATTTTTACCGAGCCATTGTTTCCATGCTGTAGACAAGTTTTCAGCACTGAAGTTAAACGCTTTTGGTGGCCTGATTTCCGATACGCGTTCTTCTGGCATCTTATTAAACTTGAAGCCACGATTTTTACCTGACACCATGTAACGTTGTTATTATTTTTAAACGTTAACTTTTATTTTAATGATAACTACGGATCATTTTTTACCTTGTAGTTTTATTAAAATTCATATTTCAACTTCTGACTTTTATGATTGACACATTGACATTCGATGCAACCTAAAATGGTGCCAACCGTATATAAAAATAACTATAAAAGCGTTTCTTATGTTACATACGCTATTTTGTGGCATTATATGGTAAGTACTTGCAATGAGTGACGTCACCCACTCGAATATATTGAAATTATCAATTTTAGTTTTGTGTAGTTTGTGATGTGATTTGAACGAAATAAAAAATAATGGTCATCTAGAAATGAATGTACAATAATATTACGTAATAATAAAACATTGCTAGAACAGCGGTTTGTTTCTTGGGTTATAGACAGGACAAATATCTCCTGAAATAGGCGAGTTACTACCTGTTGTATTCGAGTTTTATCTCCGTAATCAATCATTTGTAAGACTGTTGTTTCATGCATTTTTGTCAAAATAACCATTTTTCTTAATTGAAGTTGACAAAATTCTAACGAAAATTTTTACACTGACGACTTATAATGACCCCATATAATTACAAAACAATTTGCTAAAGCGTTTGAAGCATTGCTAAAGCGTTTGAAGCAAACTAATTATGCCGGGGATACGGTTTAATGTATTTTCAATGGATACCAACTAAAAAGAACACAAATACTTACTGCTCACTTTCTTATTAACAAGATACAAGCGGAAAATAAGTTTTGAGTAAGTACATGGTAATAAGTTTTAAAAATATTGTAGAATGTTGGTTATTCGAATGATAATATTTTTCTCCATGGTTATTTTTGCAATATACTTGGAAAAGATAACATTTTTTAACTGACAAAAAACAGACCTTTCAAACGATATATCACAAGCCCATATTTCCCATTTAAAAAATTGTAGGTTGTACCTTTCTTTCCAAGGGTTTGAAAATAGAGATCACATTTTCACGTTGAAGAATGTCAAGTTATATTTTGTATTTGATGTTTTTCGGCATTTTCTATGATTATGCACACTAACCGAAATTATGAATTTTTCCTGTTTGGCTTTTACACACTGTATATTAACTATTAAAAATAATGATTCAACATGTAAATGTTTAAAATTGATTTAGATCATAGAGCGAAAGAGATTCTTAAAACCATCTACAAGAAAGTCTCACATTCTGAAATAAGAAGGAATGAAACGAGCATATAATCCAAATGGAAGTGTGCACCACGCGCGTTAGTAGTTATATAAGTGGAATTGTAATAGCACTTTGTGCCTTTCATTATTCATGAGTTACCAATGGAACCATTAGGAATAAGCGTGGATGTGTATGCGACCATCCACACCTGTCTCACAATGTTCACCAAAATTGCATCTACTTTTTGCTTCTTTTATTTTAAATTCTATATCACTTCTTTTAACGCAAATGGATTGCGAATATTCCAAAAATTAAATAAACCAATAACGAAAAGTATTGGATTGCTTATAATTATGTAAGTAATTTAGGTATTTGGGAGAAATTTAGGATAGGACTTTTACAAAAGGAATTGCCCATTTTTTTTATTTCTATGTTCAATATCTATACACTGAGAAGAAACTGTTATTGAATAAAATTTGTAGAATTAAGTATTTTTCTGTTATTCTAATGATCCTGATCAGGGTTATGTATATTGTATTTTTATTTTAAGTCTCGCAGGAAATATGAAAAAAACGAACGCGGCTGCCCCAAAATCAATCACCGAATATGCCAGTTTATAATTTTTACTCCAAAATAATTTTATACTTCAAAGAACAATGTATGAGCATTCACAAATTAGTTTTTCACTTTTTAGATAATGGAAGGTGTTGCGAAACTAGTGTCGTAGCAAGTAATAATTAATTAAATTAATACCCTGTATATATTTTCTCCAAATTAAATCCCCATTTTGAATTGTGGCGCCAGTAGAATTGTTTACTCAGGTGCACCAACAACGATACATAAAAATCCGTTGTCGGCGAATTATTATTTTGAATTTGCAACGAATTATTAACTTGGGCTTGATACCCCTGCTGGGGTTTCGCCGCTTTACGCTTTCTAGATCCATTTTTTTTGGAGTGGATCAATCCCCGTTTTCCCCTTTAGTTTTCTCTGTCAATGTTCTCCATAGTTTCCTATCCTTAACTTTGTCTTTCCATCCTCCAATCCCGGCTCTTGTCATATCTTCCTTCACCTGTTCCAGCCATTTTATTCTGGTCTGCCCCTACGTTTTCTTCCCCCAGGATTTCATTGTGCCATTTGCAGTATTATTTCTTGTTCTTCTGCTCTATATATGTGTCCCAGCCATTTCATTATTTCCCTTTTTATTTACCTTACGATGTCCTCTCCTTCCAGTTCTTGCTTAATTTCATAGTGCATTCTTTGTCTGTACTCGTTATCTCTCAATTTGATTGGTCCCAATATTGTTCTCATTATCTTTCTTTCTATTATTCTCAAGTCTTCTTCTTCCTTTTTAGTCAGTGTCATTGTTTCAGCAGCATACAACAGGACTGGTCTTAATAGCACTTTATAAATATTGATTTTGATTTGTCTTGAGAGTAATTTGCTTTGGCATGGTAAGCTCTATTTGCATTAATGATTTTTTTCTTCTATTTCCTTTTTCCTGTTTCCAGTGTTTGTTACTGTGACACCTAAGTATTATAATTTCTCCACTTTTTCAAATTCGAAATCTCCGATCTTTATTGCACTGGTTTGATTTATTTTACCAAAAATCATTATTTTTGTTCGATCTGCATTTATTTCTAATCCCATCCTACTTCCTTCACTTGTGATTTCCCTTATTGTGTTTTCCAGAATCTCTCTTGTCTTTGATATGATTACTATATCGTCCGCATAGGCAATTATCTGTCTTCCGCTCGTCCTGAGATTGCTTTTTTGTATTCGTCTCATTGCATATTCCAAGTGTTTGGTAAAATAATATTGCAGATAGCGAATCTTACACCCTTATTTATGTATATTTCATCAGTTTCTCCTCCTTGTGTTTTTATCGTAGCCCTTGTGTTTTCCATAGTCATCTTGATTACCTCTCTTAATTTATCATTAATGCCTAGTTCCTCCAAAGCAGACAAAAGTTTGCCTCTAAGTATTGAATCGAAAGTTTGCCGAAAGTCTACAAATAACATTTTCAGTTCTATTTGATGTTCATATGCTTTTTCCATTATCTGCTTCAGTGTATATATATAGCATCCACCGCTGATCTTCCTTTTACGAATCGACACTGATATCGTCCTATAGTATTTCCTGTAGTGTCTCTAAGCCTTCTGTTTATTGTAGCTCATAGTATTTTATAAGCAGGATTCAGTAATGTAATACCTCTATAGTTTTGCTATTCATGCTGGTCACCTTTTTTGTGGATTGTAATTATCTGGCATATTTCCCATTCTATAGGCATTTTTTCTTCTCTCCATGTTCTTATTATAAGTTGGTATACTATATCATGAAGCTTCTCAGCTCCGTACTTTATCAGTTCCATATTTATGTTATCTTTTCCAGAAGCTTTTCCGTTTCGGCTGTTGTTAGTAATCTCCATAATTTCTACTCTTGTAGGTTCTTCCAATATTTTTTCTTGTAATATTTCTTCAATCTCTTCTTCAATATCTGAATCTCCTACTAGTAACGTCCTGAAGTGATCCATCCATATTTGTTTGTATTCATTTTCTTCTTCAATGACTTTGCCATATTGGTTTTTTATACCTTTCGTTTTGCCCTTATAGGTTCGACTTTGTTCATTTATACTTTTATAAAATTTCTTGGTATTACAATTCTTTCTTCCTTGTTCTATTTATTTTATATTGTTATCCATCCATTCACGCTTTGATTTACTTATCAGTTTGTTACATTCATTTCTGCTTTTCATGTATTCTTGCTTGTGCTTTATTTCGTTTGTTCTTATCCATTTTTGTCTTATTTCCTTTTTTTTCTACTGCTACACGGCAACTATCATTGTACCACTCTTCTCTTTTGCCTATGTGTTTTTCCGTTGTTATTTGAATGAATTTTTTTATAGCTTCCCATTGTGCGTTAACGGTGTCTTCCTCTTTTACTATTTTGCTTAGTAATTCTTCTATCTGTGTTTTATATTCTTTCCTTACTTTCTCTTCACTTAGCGTTGTTATGTTCCATCTAATGCATTTCTGTCCCTTGTGGTTTTTTTAATCTTTTGTTTTATTTTGGCAATAACAAGGAAGTGATCGGAGTCTGCACATGCTCCTCTGTATATTCTCACGTCCTGTATTGATGTTTGTTTTCTCCTATTAATTAATATATGGTCTATTTGAGATGTTGCTTTGTTATCAATTTGGTTACGATTATATATATAAAATTTTTAGGTGCCTGATTGCTTGGTAAAACATTAATTTATCAAACGATGAAAACGTTGTTTTGGGTTCCACAGTATGAATAGATACAAAGTACGCCGACGCCGAATTTAGGCATATTACAATTTAAATTAGAAAAGCAGACATATGTCTAGAAGTCGTACGATTTGGAGCTGTTCACATTTTCTTTAATTTCATTGGTTATTGGACGGTTGTATGACCGTTCTATTTCTAAAGAGAGCGGTCCCTTTTTCGGTGATTGGTTAAGAGTTATCATCAAGTAAAGAACTGGCGACTGATGTTCTTTCTATTTCCTTTGATGTTAAGGGCTAAAGAGTGTGCGTGTCTTACTAAAGACGCTCAATCATAAGGACAAGTTGGGACATGGACTGAATTGAAGTACCAATAATTTCAATGAATTTTTTTTTCATCTTGTGCTAATTTTTTAAAGAATTATCTTTTTTTATTTTGTTAACATTTATGAATTTTCTTGGTACACTCATAGACGGTTTCTTCGTCATACACATAAAAAGCTTCACTTCTTGCGCTGTTAGTTTTCGACTGGCGCATAAATCTTGTAGCGGTATATGTTATTCATTCTCAATATACAAGTTTAACAAATTTTGTATGAAGATAATTAGCGAGGGTTAAGGTCTAGTAAGTTATTTGAGGGGATGTTTGGAGGGATAAATCGATGAAAAACTCTCTTTAAAGCATGTTTCCAGTTTATACACAGTAATATTTTTTTCAAACGCTTCCATAATATTTTGGTAGTGAAAAATGCATTCCTAATAAATCAATATTAATTACTTTCAGATCATGAAGAGGCATAAGCAATGCGGCGATTTTTACAGGAAGCAAAAAGGTCCAAGAGGAAGAAAGTGAGAAGAATAAGAGAGCTTTACTCAAGTATTACAAGTATTACATGTGATACAGAAGCTAGTACTAGTGCCATTCCAAATCATAAAGCTGTTCCGTCTTCTAGTGGCGGATTTATTTACTAAACTAGCTGTAGTAGACGAGCAATTGGAATAACTAATGGAAGGCGCAAGCTCCGAAGGGATCGATACTCTTTATGGTCAGGATGATTTCATCAGCAATTACAAAGATATTGGAACTTGGCCTATTCCGATTCCCGATAGTCTTCGAAGATTACTTGTGACTTGAGACTATAAAGCAGTACAGAATCTTGACTGTAAGTTTGCTGAAGTGATTCGGCCAGGGCCTGTATACTCTACCAAGGGACCCAAAGCTGTATCAAGAAAATTAAGCCGCGATTGGTGTTTCCGAAATTTACCAAATGGCGCAAAAGACTCTGAGAACATGGATGGCACTTTTTTTTTAAGAAATCATTGTTCTGTTATTGCTGCCGTTTGTTTGGGGACGCCAGCGATAAACCTGGATTCAAAAGTATTAAGGGCTTCAAAAAGTGGTGGAAACTGAATCCCAAAGTTCCAGAACATGAATATAGCCCAGGACATAATGATAACTTCAATAAATGAAAATATTTGGGAATAAGACTTCAAGTTGGTGCTACGATCAACAAGAAAGAACAAAATGTGATTGTCAAAGGAGAGCAAAATTGGAGACTAGTACTGATCAGGATACTGGACATTATCAGAATTCTTGTTAAACAAAATCTGGCTTTGCCATGACGTAGAGAAAAGTGGAACAAAATGATACTGGAATGAAGGCAACTTTTTTGAACTCTTGAATCTTCTTGCATCTTCTTGGCAAGTACCATCCGGTTCTTTGAAAGCAGCTCACAAAGCTGAAGCTGCCGAAGGAAGTTAGTGAATCTCACATTTCACCTAAAATTCAAAACGAATTCATTCATGGTTTGGGGAATCTTGTTCGCACAAAAATACTTGCTGAAGTGAAGGAAGCCAAGTATTTCACTATTGGGTTCGACAGTACGCCAGATATCTCACACAAGGACCAGACGAGCCAAATACTGCGATATGTGAAACTTGAATCATTCATTGACTTCCTTGAAACTGGAGGCAAAAATACCGAGGATATGACTAAAATGTTTTCGGAAAAAATTGAAAGCAATGGACTGGATATCCGAAATTGCCGTGAACAGGCATATGATAATTGAGCTGTCACATCGGGAACACGTTATGGTGTACAAATGCGTATAAAGGCAGTTAATCAAAATGCCCAGTTTGTTGTATGACCCAATCATTCATATGACGCACAATTATATATTCAGACGAAACGAGTGAACGTGCACCAATTTGCTATGAAAATTCATGTTTTGGAATAGTTTCTGGTCATCAATCGCAATGTTCTGGTCAACGATGGACTTGCTGATGCTAAAAATATAAGTGAAGACCTCGTTAACTAAATAACTTCTCGACAAACGAGAGAGGTAAAAAATATGGCCTGCGAGATCGCTGCTGATGCTGGTTTAACTTATGACAATCGGCTAAGGTTCGAAACTTCGAATCGCTTTACAGAATTATACAATAAATCATGACCAGATTTCAACAACTGCACGAGCTGGATGTCAAGTACTTTTTTCTGACACCAACGACTTATTGAACCCTGAATACAAGTGTAAGTTCGACGAAGAGCATTGTGATATCGATGTGGATGAGATGGAAATCGAGAGGAAGAGGTTACGCAATTTCGTTTCTATGCTATTTCTCAGTCAACGAAATACTACAGTTCGTACAAAGTTATGAGAATTTTTAAAACGTACCAAAAAAAATATGGAAATCAGTAATAGCTGTATTGTAGATGTAGAATGGTGAAGTTTAGTTCTATTATTCCTACTGTCTTTCCTTTATATACCCCCTTACCGCTGCCTTTATTGTGTGTTGTAAGTAATGACACTATGACGAGCAGCTCAGCGTGAAACGAGTGTCAATGATTATTATTCTTGAAATTGACTGTCTCGACCCTTACTTCGTGGAATATGCTCATATTAGTGTTTTTAAATGAAACTCAAGGTCTCTAGTTAATTCCACAATATTGTGGAATTAACTAGAGACCTTGAGTTTCATTTAAAAACACTGATTATTATTCTTGTTCCTGTTTTTCTACGTTTTCTGTTGTATTGTATATGGCAATGAATGATATGTGACTGAGATATGAGTGAATATGTGGGACATGATTTGTTTCTTTTTTTAATGTCATACTACTGTTTATTCTTAGCTGAATGTAATCCACCTCTCAAATCAAAAAAAAACACAAGTAGCGTCAAGAAAAATATGTTAAAAATGAAGAAATTAATAGAAAATCACCAAAAATACTTTGGCTGGTTTTTGAGAAATTACTATACAATATTTATAAAATTCCTCAGATATCCTCTGACCCAGTTAGTAGAAAGGAATGGCTAATAAGAGTACTATCATTTTCAATAGGTTGTGTCGAATAATTTTCAATTTTATTAAGTTCCTCATACTTGTAATGAAGACAATCAATTCTTCTTGACAACTGTGGTATAAAAGTCAGTAACAAATAATATTTGTCACGATATATATAAATATATATAAATATATATATATATATATATATATATATATATATATATATATATATATATAAAGATGTACAATTAGTGCGTGACATATGAACAATAAGCAACGAATAGATTAGTGGGTAACGCACGCAAATAGAAGAAGGGGCTACTGAAAAGAGTGGTAACCGCAGACATGCATGTTTCTGGCTCATTCGCCGTCATCGGTACGATATAACCAAGAAAATATGTGAAACATGGCAGCAAAGGTGTTGAATGAAACATGAGAAAATATAACAGAAACATGCATGTCTGCGGTTACCACTCTTTTCAGTAGCCCCTTCTTCTATTTGCGTGCAATACGCACTAATCTATTCATAGCTTCTTATATATCAACAAATAGACTAATGGGTAATTCACGCAAATAGAAAAGGGTCACTGAATCTGGGCGAATTACCCATGAGTCGTCTCTTTGTTGTTGTTGTTTACATATCACGCGATATTCCTACACATATATATATATATATATATATATATATATATATATATATATATATATATATATATATATATATATATATATATATATATATATATATATATATATATATATATATATATATATATATTATAATTAACACCTTAAAGCGATAAATTCTATTATGATTGTGATTATTTCTATATACACAATTTATTTTAATTAACTTTTTATATATATAACGCGTATTGCTATATATTTAATAATTTATGGACGCCAACTTACCATAAATAGGTAAGTAAAATTTAATATAGGTAATTACTCTGACTTAATTCAGATTATCATAAAAAAAAATAATGTAAATGTATATGCTCCGGCTATATATAAGACCTCTCATTTTCAGGGAGTCGGTTCTCGAATGAATTGCAGTGTTCTTTTTATTTCCTGTTTTTTTAATATAAATTTAAATTAACATTTTTACACAGCTCTATAATTAAGCTTTTATTCTAAATTTTAATTCAAGAAACAACATGTATGTTAATTTTCTCTAATTTGACCTAAATTTATTACTATTCAAAATTTTACCATCACTACCTCTAAATTGTATACTAAAAACTCTTACCTTTCTTCTTACAGGACTGCTTCTTTTGAATTCCTCAAACAAAGATCTTTGTTCTGGATGAATTTCAATATCTAGCTTACCTTATAAAGAAAATCTATTAAAATTACTATTAACTAAACAAAATTTCTATATCCAATGATCCAATAATTAACAAAATTTCAATAATTTATACGACTTCAATCAAATCAAATAGAACTTTCTCAAAGTATCAACGAAATAACCTAATTTAATAATTGAACAACTTTAAAAAAACAACTAACTAGTATAAAATTTAAACCGACCTTTTTACTTAATGTTCTTTTTCTGCAAACTCGTCGGTATATGTTTATTTATGTGGTTCCGCTGTCTTATATTGGGTTCATGTATTTCTTTACCATGTTGCTTCTTTCCAAAATATTTATTTCTGTTCTCAATATAATGTTCTTCTTCAAATTATTAGTTACCGTCTCCAATTATTTATTTTGCTCACAATCTCCTAAATATGTTCTATTTACGTCTACTATCTGTTTTAAAACAATCTCACGTGCTATTTTCCCAGTCTTACATCATTCCATAATATTTAATCTCTGTTTTCCATATACTGTTTTAATTTTCAATTATATTTGTTCTATTCCTTGTATTGACTATGTTATTTCTAATTTTCAATCCCTGAATCGTCTCCAATATAATTTATTTAGTTATTTTTCCGTCTTTTTGGAATAAAAAACTTCCGTCACCAAAATATGTCAAGTGAATAGTCTCCCGTTTCAACAACCTCTCTCCTCACTTCCTTCCTTAGTTTCCTTAAAGGCTTGTTCAAATAAATTTTTATTTTTATTTTGATCAATGTCATGTATTGTCAAACTCAGATTTTATTCGATGGAAATTAATAGATCAACTATCAACAATACAACCACATCGAACATATCATTTTCCTTTCTAATCATAACAATGCTCAATTAAGACACTTCTTATTTCCTACTTCCGTATACCTTTCCAGACGTTAACATCCGTTTCACAGCTTTTTGTAATTCCTACACTAATAAATTTCTCGGTACACTCAAAATTATGTTTCTCAAAATACCACTTTCTTTCGAATAATTAAATATTAAATATGTGATCAACACATGTCACTACAATGGTGGGACAACCTGTATGTGACAATATATATATATATATATATATATATATATATATATATATATATATATATATATAAATATAATTTTAAATCAATTATTTGCCAACTCAACAATCAGGATTATTTTTATTGGGTTTGTGGCAATGATACCAAGTGTACTCTTTCAAATATTTATTTTACGAGCTTTCGAATACCATCATATCATTTCCAAGTACTAAAAATTATAAAATGTGGTCAAAAATTGGAATAAAGGGTATATAAAAACACTTACATTATTTAGCGAGATTGCAGGTAAAGCTGTAAAATATATGTATAATAAATCATTTCAAATGATTGTATTCGAAAGCTCGTAAAATAAATATTTAAAGAGTACACTTGGTATCATTGCCACAAACCCAATAAAAATAATCCTATATATATATATATATATATATATATATATATATATATATATATTGTTATATACTACTATTACTGGGTTAATTATAATGGAATTAGGTTATAAATTGATTTCCTTCCTTTTTTAATATCGGCTAGCTAGACTCGTAATTGGGTTGCGGTTCGTGCCCTTATTGAATAAATTTAGAAAACATAATAATTTTTAATAATAAAATTTTTTTTATAATAGTTAATCCAATCAATTTTAACAATTTTCTTTTTATTTGAATACGATATATATACAACTTTTCAAAATGAAATTTTAAATACAATTCCTTTTTGGTTCGTATCGTTTTTACTCGTAATAAAATTCATAAATTTACAATCGAACACCTTTCCTGTGAATTTTATAAAAACGCCTTTAATGTTTTTACAATTTCGTTTTAAAAAAAAGGCAAGCATTCCTTTACTATTTAAATTACTGATCTAATAACTATAATTAAATTAAATGTCTATAAACACGAGCTCAAAATATGACACGCGATATCCAACTCTATATGAGATAACCAAGTTCCCTCACTTCTTTGGCAGTTAAATTACCATTGTATGCTGCCTCAATAAATTTTAATTTAGTGCTTCTCCGAAATTTTGTTTGCAAGGTATATGTCATGATTTTCAAATTCTATATTTTAATTTTATTTCTTCCCAATAACTTGTATTATTCAGTCTCAATAAATTTTAATTCAATTCTCTTACCGAAATTCTGTTTGTAAAATATATGTTGTAGTTTTCAAATTCCTGATTATAATTTTTATTTTTCTTGATAATTCCCTATTTTCATTTATCTTCCTATTGACATCTATCTGCCAAAATTTTTATGACTTCCCACCGCTACTTTTCAATCCATCTCATTTTTTCTAAATCCGCCTTCAAATGGTTTTTTTTCTCTATCTCTATTGGCGCACTCGAATCGCGAACTTCACTACCCTCTTATAATTATTACATGTGAATTATTTATAAGCTCTTGAAATTTTTTTTATATCTATTATAATAATCTTATACGTAAAATCAGTTACTTCCAAAAAGAATTGTACTTATACCTTCTTTCATGGTTTCCTAAAATGTCATTTTTGACTTTTTAATTCTTTTTAGGTTATCTGTCACAATGATTCAGATGTGTATATAGGGTGCCTCAAATGATCATGTATTCAGTGTGTCCCAAATAAATGATTCTGATAAACCTGATTTAGAAATAATAATAAAATATTTTTTTTGTATAAAGTTTAGTGGATTATATTTTAGATAATCAATATGTTATAATATATATATATATATATATATATATATATATATATATATATATATATTATTTCGTGTTCTTGGATTTAGGTTATAAATAAAACAACGAAAGATCGTCCAAATACTTTTGACGTTTCGCTCCTTGTTGGGAGCTTTCTCAAAAATATGTTATGTCTTATTTGGACAGAATAAAAAATTTACATTTTATCGATATAAAATTTTGGAACGTGTTTCGTGTTCAAAAACGACACTTAACATATATGAAGACAAGTTTGTTGATAAAATAATGAATGTATTTACCTCAGAACCAAATTCACGATATATGAGTGAAATCAAAAGTGTCTGATATTTTTATTTTGTAATTGGATTAGAATCCTGTGTTAGTATTTTTGTACTATTGAAGTCAAATTCATGGTTTTCCGTGGTTTTGTGTTTATGTAGGGCGGTGGACGCATTTTTTGTGTATTTGTGATCATTTAGGTGATTTTCTAGAGTTTGTGTTGTCATACCTACATATTTCTTCGGGCAGTTTAAACATGGTATAGAATACACTACGTTAGATTTTTTTTGGTTTTAATTTGGCTTTTAACGTATTCCAGTCTTATCCAAACACAACACTGACTTATGTCACAGAACTCGAAATACCTTATCGCCGTTTTTCACTAAACTTAAAAGCTAAATTAAAACAAAAAAAATCTAACGTAGGGTATTCTATACCATGTTTGAACTGCCCGAAGAAATATGTAGGTATTACAACACAAACTCTAGAAAATCGCATAAATGGTCACAAATACACAAAAAATGCGTCCACCGCTCTACATAAAGACGAATCCGCGGAAAACCAAGAATTTGACTTCAATAGTACAAAAATACTAACACAGGATTCTAATTACCATAAATTGGCATTCAAAGAAATGGTACATATAAAATAGAAAAGAATTCAATGAACGATGAACGAGACATTAAAAATATAACTCAAATCTATCATAATTTAATTGTGTAATGAATTTAGTAACCAAAATATGGACATCCAATAACAACATAAAAATTCTAGATACTTTTGGTTTCACTCGTATATCCTGAATTTGGTTCTGAGGTAAATACCTTTATTATTCTATCAACCAACTTGTTTATATATATCTTAATTGACGTTTTTGTACACGATCCAAAATTTTATATCGATTAAATGTGAATATTTTATTCTGTCCAAATAAGACATAACATCTTTTTGAGAAAGCTCCCAACAAGGAGAGAAACGTCAAAAGTATGTAGACGATATTTAGTTGTTTTATTTATAACCTATATAACCTAAACCCAAGAACTCGAAATCAAAAATATTTTCAATGGTTAAAGAAAATTAGGATTTATTACACACACACACACACACACACATATATATATATATATATATATATATATATATATATATATATATATCTATATATATATATATATATATAAATTATTTGATTTTCTTTAACCTTTATATATAAATTTTTTTTCCATTTTTCGTGGGCATCAGGTTAATAGTAAACACAGTATCAGTTTATGTTTTAATTTAAATTTATATATATATATATATATATATATATATATATATATATATATATATATATATATATTGGTACACGATACCTTATTGCCTCCGGTATATGGAAAAGACGACCTGGCCTCCGGGTCTTCCCATTGGTCTTCATCGAAAAAAAAGTTATATTTGGGGTGCTAAAATGAAGACCAATCCGGATCCCTTGAGAGGGGTAAATATATTTTAATATATAAGGGATCATATATACTCAAATATATGAGACAGAAGAAGTACTGTGTTACCTCCAAAAATTATACATCTTGTTATCTTTGTCGCCTCCGACAGCGTTGCTACATTATTGGAGGTAATAAGGACACCTCTGTATCTACACACACAATTTCCAATATAAATATTCATCTCGGACATTTGGCTCCATATTTTTAGCAAAGGTTGGAAGGTTTTTTCTCTTTGGCAACAAATATAATATGTAAATTTTCAATTTAAACATAAGACCTGTTAAGCAATATTTTATTTTTATGGATACAAGTGTTTAAAATAATCCACTGATGTAAATATAACAGAAATTAAAATAAAAATTAACACTCTTAAAAAAATATAGAAAATTGAAACGGCATTAACATGCAATAGTTATTTAAGTAATAAGTGTGTAAGGTAGTCTTTTTTGACGAAAGTGAATATTGTCGTTCGACAATCACATGAGTCAAAAAGGCCTTTTTACTCTGTCAAGTTAAATTCGGTTTTATAATATACTAAACAAACCTCAGAGTTTAAACATATACTTTTGATATGTATCCTGTGAATCCACATATCCATGATCAATTCACTTTTATCAAAATTGACATCCAGGGTTTGTTCACTTCAAATTAAATCGTTACATTAAATGAAAATTGTGACTAAAATACAAAAAGTTCACATAAAATATAAGAAATAGATAAGAAATGGTATTTAAAATATAACTTTGAATTTTGTTGCTATTCTGTTTTTGACATATTTTACTTTACGCACTAGTGAAAACACTTATTACTTCACGCACTGTTTTGCGCGCGTGCGTAATAGTATATTATACACCAAGGTGGTGAAGACTATTATTATCAACCGAGCACCAAAATTATTTCGCGAGGGGCTTTGCCCCGAGCGGAATAAGGTGCGAGGTTTATAAATGTCTTCCCCACCGTGGTGTATATACATTTTTTTCCACTACTAGCCAAATTTAAGACAAAAATCAAAAATAAAAAAATATCATAAAAATCATGTAGGTATAATTCAATCACACAGCAATATAATACCATTATTCCTATAGTTCATAATCACGAATATTATGTGCAACGAATTAACGAAACCAATTATACGATCACATCCAAAAATTTCACAAAACGTGGTTTATGTTTTACTTTGAACTTTGAACAATTACAGCGGTAGTGCGTTCACAACACTTGGGTACAAAGTGAGCGTTCATAAAATAACATATGCTTCACCATAGAGAAAGTAATATAATATATTATTTGTCTATGTGGGTCAAGGTTAGCTACCAGTTTCAACAAAAGATAGTCAAATTCCACTGGTGATAATGTTGAAGCTAAAAACATTCATCGATCCTCGTTTTTCTAAAATTAACGGAAAATAAACAGCACATTTCAATGTCAAATTTTGATAGTGTCGATCTACAAATCGTTCAAACTGATTTCTCCCTATGCGTTTACTCTGTCATCTCACTGACACTGACACTGTTTTCGCTCCTCACCTCACCCATATATTATGAACGCACTCCTTATGTCATCAGAAATTTTTGGTTGAGCGCGAATTTTAAACTAATGACAGTTTTATTGAATTAATTTTATCTTGTTAGGTAATTTCAAGCAGTAAATATGTAGTAAACACAATCTCCTGGGTATACAAAATTATGTTGCACTAGTTTTTGTTAAGCTATTATCCCTGAATTCTCAAAACATTTGAATTTGTCCATTATTGACCTAGGTAAACAATAGAAAAAAATTATTAACCACTAATAGAGAAATTCAACTTCTCAGTTGGCTAGATGACACAATAATTGTCAACTTCACAGCTAGTAGTGGAAAAAGTAAATTATCAACTTATGACTCATTTTTATTATCGAGTTTAATTAGATGCTGTAGTTTTGATTTTACGCCTTCAACGGTTCGATTTAGATTATGCTTTTTGATAAAATCTTTTATTTGTTGTGCTGATGGGATTTCTTGTTTTTTAAGTTTGCAGCAAATGTTTTTTCCGAAGCATCAACGTCTTCAGGGTTCCATGCTAAAATTTGTAAATTCATGGTTATCTGTAGGTACATGATGACTCACGTAAAATGATCCACAACCTTTCTTCACAACTTCCTGAGATACGAAAAAAAGTTTTATTTAAAGGTCTTTTACATTGGAAAGTGTTTAAACTCTATTATATTTTCAGAATACTGATTGAATAAGTAATGACAAATTATTTTATTTTTCAAATGGATACCCATATTTTTAATTTTATTTCAAGTTTTTCTTCAGATTTTATTCATATTTTCTATATTTTGCCCATTACTCAAATTGAATCAGTTTTAAAATATTTTGGTTTGATAATTGACATTTTTGTCAATTTCAGGGACTGTAAAACTTATGCCTCAAAGCAAACAGCTTTCTTTATGAATCCTACTCTACTATCTTCGCAAGTTTCTATGAATAGGTAGTGGGCTATTTAAGGTGGGAAACCAGTTCCGTTTTATGTTTTTACTGTATGTACCTTGTTTGGGTAGAGTTGCTTTTTTTGTTTCTACTGCACAACCGCTAATATCATCGTCTCTGATTTCACAGTTATAATCTGAAACTGTAACAGTACCAACGTGAGTATAATCGTGTGTGAGTGAACCCAGTTATTTATTTCTAGATACCTCTTTTTGTTTCCAGTATAATTTTTCTATCTGTTCCTCTCTTGGAATTGACGCAAGTATCATCGTTCTCACTGTGATCCGAAGCTAAGCAGAATCAAAGAAATTAGTGAGCAAAAAATAAGCTGCTGTTACTCAAACTTACACATGATACATTTCAAACTTGTACTCACATGGCATTTCACATTTAGTTTTGATATGGTGTCTGTTGGCACAAGCAACAACTGTTTGTCAATTTGATACATGGTCAATTCTAGTATGTGTTTGTACACAATTATTTGGCTTAGCGATGCATATTTTCGTATGCCTCTTCAAATATGGTGTTCCATACAAACCTTTGCAATAAATGCAAGGATAGTAATCGTGTTTTCCTAGAGGTTCATTGTTTACTTTCCGGTAGGGGCGTGTGTACCGGATACATGAAGGTTAAAATTTGTGTCTTTTCGGAGTAAAACAAAAGACAGCCGTCTATCTTTACTATTTTTAGGCAGTTTTAATATATTTTCAACTTCTTTTTCTGAACCATGATGCCTCTTTACGTGTCTCATAAAATTTTCGGAAAGCACATCCTCATCACAAAATTTGTATCTTACTTGTTTCTTTTCCAATGCTCTCGTTGCCTGTAATACAAATTTTGGTATGAAAATTGAAATGGTTTTCAAGAAACTGTACTTACTTTAATTTGTTCGGAGATTGGTTGAGCTATTACACGAAAAATCTTGCAATCATCACCGGATACATTAACATTTTTTAAACATCTCATTTCATCGTCAATAATCGCCTCCTCGGAACTAGTTCTTGAACGGTTAATGTCAAAGCTCTTATCACATGTTTCATTGTCTTTCGTGTCGGATATTATACTAAAATCTTCGTCTTTATTTGGGATAAATCCACTTTGTATTTTTGAATCGTTATTTGGATGAATTGAAATATTTTGTATTATCTGAATATTTCTAAGACACTTAGCGAATTCTTAATAAATTGGTAACATAAAATGAAGAAATAAAAGCCCCTAACATTTTTTGGGACGCCTTGCATAATAATAGCTCACTGGGTTCTTGTGTAATCAGTTCCAAAATTGTATGAGAATGCCTAGGCAAACTCAATGAACTAGACGAGAACTATATGGTCACCTTACTGTGGATTCCAGGACACACTGGAATAGAATTAAATGAAATAGTAGATGAACTAGCAAAGAGGGGGACTGAACCACAATTTTCGGGGCCGGAACTCTTTTGCGGTATCAGCTCCAATGTAATATTGGAAAAGGTAGGCAAAGCCGAAAAAAAAAGAAGATCTGACCATTGGATAGGTCTAGTAGGGCTTATACAAACAAATATTCTTCTGGGTCACTACAACCCGTTGAGATCAAATAAATGCATAAGACAAAGTGAAACTCCACCAAGAGTTTTAATAGGGACATTGGAAGGGCACCTGAAAAAGCTCAAAATATTTGAGGAAGAAGAATGATCTGTGGTTTGGAATAAGAAACTCCTAATTGAAACATTTTAATTTGTACATCTCTAAAACTAGTATTGCGAAAACTAAAATTTTGGAATTTGTACTTTAATACCCTGTATCCCTCTGATTATCACAAAAGTGAACTAAAACTGCACGGTTTCAATAGTCGTTAATATTTACGGAAATTACACAATGGAACTTCTCGGAAGGGCCGCTTTTCTCCCGTTTATGTAACCTTTTTTAATACTATTCTCTCCAGTATTCGTAGCGTGTTGCTGCCTAGCCCTCCATGATAAATATTTTATCTAATGAGAGAAGAGTTTCCAAAATCGGGGATTACCTGTTACAAACAAACAAAAAACTTTTCAGCTTCATATTATTCTTACAGATAAGATACGATTTTCGAGTCGTAACTTGTTTTACATTTATAATATTGGTCCGTTATTGTAAATTTTTTCAGAAATACGTAAGGGCTAATGAAACACGGCCGATTACGTGACAACAGAAAAATGTTTATGAAAAACGCATTCAATATTGCTAGACATTTTTGTTATTGCTTTTAAAAACCACGATTATTGGAATACTAATGATAGATTAAAAAAATAATTTTGATATCATAGTACTAATCAATTTTTCGGTACTTACCGCACAGTTTTAAAATTTTTCCAGTTCTCGTTGCCATCATAATTGCACAATATATTGAATTTATACACTGCTACAACTACGTCTTATTCGGTAACGAGTCGCAAATATAATGTTACATGCTAGAAAAGCACCCTTGTCACCTCATCTTCAATGTTGCCATTTAGCGGAGGCGGGAAAGTAACTTTCTTTATGCAAACATGCAAGTTTATATGATAGGAGGCGATAACGTACCTTGCCTAAACGTTTGGTGCTGCACTAGCGCCAGTGATAAATATCGGAACTATAAACATTTTCTGAGGATATTGAGAGTAGTTTGTGACCTCCGACAAAATTTTCGTTTTCGGGGCTCTAGATGGTATCTGAGTACAAAACCAACGGAAACTTGAAAAAACGTTGTCGCCTCCAAAATCGGAGGCGACAACGTTATATATGAGGTGACAACGTTTTTCCAGTATCTGCTTTGGAGGCGACAATGCACCTTACATAAATATATACATATATATATATATATATATATATATATATATATATATATATATATACACACACAAATAGATATGTATGTATATATATATATATTTTATATAAAACTTTCTTGGATTTCAGTCAATTAAAATATTATTGAATGATTAATCATTCAATAATGTTTTAATTGACTGAAATCCAAGAAAGTATCATATAAAAAAATATACTTTTAGTCAAAGAACCTCAAAAAACTAATAATATATATATATATATATATATATATATATATAGTCAGTGAAATTTTTCTTGAACCTTCCAATTATATTGTACAAAAAGTTTTTCTTCGTATTTGGTTCGGTTTTGATTAGAAAACAGAGTTTAAATAGTCATGTTATTTATTTAAAAATATATAAAAACGGGACGTTTAGACTGGTTCCCCAAGTCTTTTTCATACCATAATATTCTTGGTTTTTAGAATATTATGGTATGAAAAAGACTTGGGAAACCAGTCGAAACGTCCCGTTTTTATATATTTTTAAATAAATAACGACTATTTAAAGTCTGTTTTCGAATTTAAACCGAACCAAATACCAAGAAAAACTTTTTGTACTATATATATATATATATATATATATATATATATATATACATATATATATACATTTAAATTATTTACTTTCTTGACCACTTAAGATATATTTTGGTTTCTTTCTTGGATTAAAGGTCAAATATACTTAAAAAACATTTAATAACGACGTACGTTTCGACTTATGAAGTCATCTTCTGGTTAATAAAATAATCTAAAATTATTACATGTATAAACTAAAATTCTGTCAATATTTATAAAATCAAATTACACGAAAACAATATAAATTATTACCTTTCTTTCATTATTTCAGATATCACATGAAAGACAAAACAATTTCTGAACAGGTACATATTTATCACGCATTGCTTGGACATTGAACTGAATACAAATTGGTCTCTCTATAGATTAGTTGTAATTTTTTTATCATAATTAATATTTTTCCTTTTTATACTTTATCGTTAGTACGGACAAATTATGATTTTAATGCTGTTAAATTTTATAGCAAAGTGCAAGAGATCAGAGCTAATATCATTCTCTCAAAATACCATCATAGATGATGTTTAAATTACTAATATCGCTTCTATTATTTATGCTATTAGGATCTTTTTTAATGTTAATCATTTCTAAAAACGTTCTAACTTTTTCATTTTTTTCCCTGGCCAATATTTTCACATCGTTAAAGTTAAAACTATGTCCAGTATTTTTGCAATGATTTGATAATGCTGTGACATCGGTTTTTGCATATTTGTGTGCTTGAATTCTTTTTTGAAGGTATTGTTTACTTTGACCAACATAGGTGCAATTGCAGTCATTGCATGGAATTTGATAGACTGTGTGCGTTTGCTTGTTTATTGGAATTTTTTGTTTCATTTATGAAAAGAATTGCTGGTTTGTGTTTTTTAGTTTATGAGACACTGATAATTTTTGTTTTTTTACACATTTAGTAATTTTTTCTGATAGTCCATGAACATATGGTAATGACATGTATATCTCTTGTTGATTTATTTGTTGACTAGAATTGAAAATAGCATGAACTCTCTTCTTAATGTGTTTATTAATAAAAGTTAACGGATAATTATTTTCTAACAATATTTTGCAAATTTTGTTTAAATTTTCTTTTCTAAATTTAGGATGCGACAACTTAACTGCTCTGTCAGTTAAATTTTTAATAACATTTTTTTTATAGCTTAGTGGAGCATTAGAGTAATAACTTGTGTACCTGTGTGAAGCAAGTGGTTTTAAATACCAATTTGTAAAAATGCTACCTTTATTGTCATATGAGACAGACACATCTAAAAAATTTATTGTATTTTCTGTTTCCATTTCAGCGGTAAATTTTAATCTCGAATTATAGGTATTAAATTTATCTAATATTTCATTAACTTTGTCCTTCGGTACACAAGTTATTATGTCATCTACATATCTTTTAAAAAATACTGGTTGAAAACTAAGTGATTGAATAACCTCTTCCTCAACGCATTCCATAACAAGGTTGGCAACCGTTGCGGCCATGGGAGAGCCCATTGCTATTCCAAATATTTGAGAATAAAAATTGTTCTCAAATGTAATAATTTTAGATTATTTTATTAACCAGAAGATGACTTCATAAGTCGAAACGTACGTCGTTATTAAATGTTTTTTAAGTATATTTGACCTTTAATCCAAGAAAGTAACCAATATATATATATATATATATATATATATATATATCTTAGTCATCAACTACTGATACAAAGATCATCCCAAATCTCTCACCCTAAATACAAATAAATATAATAAATCGGAGATCTTGTGTACACACAGAAGATTTATTCCAAATAGGGTGTTGCAGCTAAGACATTGGACTGGAAAGACTTTTACTCAACTTTGACAAAATTTATTGTTTGAAGGGGAGAGTCGTCGAGTGAGGTTTTGTGGAAACTATCGCCTATCCTGTGAAAAAAATCCATAAGTACCGATAGTATATCGAGAGATTTATTTAAAAGACCATAAGCTGGATAAGATGGTCCCAGCGAAGAGCATTTTGGAATTTATTTTAAGGTGGATGGGATACTTAAAAACAGCGGGGTACTAAAAAATATTAAACCACGTAACTTAAAATTTTATCTACATAATAAAACTAGCATATAAAGTTAGTGGTTTGGATGTGAATTCGTATTTCAAAGTTAAGACGAGATGGACTTGTGGGGGTGATAAAAGTGGAATAATTTTATTCTCATATGTATCTCGGCATTTCTAAGATTGCTGTAACACCATTATATTTGGATAGACATTTGACTAGGTTTTTGGTATTACACTGAAAGCGTATAATAATTTCAGTTTAGAGACGAAAGAACAGTCGTTCGGTGCCATATTCGTATGCTGTTTGATACGTTTTGTTGAATTCATGGGCAGACATGTGTGATAATTGTGATGCAAAATCCATGAGTTGTTTTCTCACAACCCTAACCTTTTTCGAAGTAATTTTCATCTTAAATATCGCAATATGCTCAGATATCAATCTTCATTCTCATGTCTCTGAAGAAAATTACAAATGCAGAACAATAAAAAAATAAACGGTTTCATAGATTCAAACTAACTTTTCCGCACTACGGACGCTCTATCGTGCTAGCACACCGAAATTTCTTCAAAAATGACCAAAAATGTGATATTCTTGGATTTATAGAATCAGTTCTACTGGCGCTGGTGTGCTGAAAACACAATATACGGAAGAGGTTAGAACGAAAAGCTAGGCGTTTCTGCTGAAACTTAGAGACACAACCACTTATCGCTGAATGCAGTCGTATTTACACTACTTTCTAGCAGAGGGTACCATATATAAGAAGACTTAAAGTAATAGACCATTCTTTTCTCTATTCTCGTGAGGATGGCGCAGTGTGAAACAGCTTCAGCCAGCTGGGTAGTGATCTGTAACACTGTGACGATATCATAACTAGCTGAAGAAAATATTCACTTTGAAATCATTCGGACAGCACATGCGTTTGCAGTTTTTTTTTAAAGTAGTTATATGATCTGTGTTTGCAATGACAATTTTTTTGCATAGACAAACTACATATTTTCTTTTTTATATGAATGAAAGGTATAAACCCCGATTAAAATTAAGAAAATATTGTGTACCGGGTTGTGACAACCGCATGGGTAAAATGCATCGCTTTCCAAAAACTGACGCGGAAATATATGTAATGTGGCTTGAAAAAATACGTCCACAGAACTATGATATGTATTCCGTGGAGGAAATATATGAAAAGTACGTGGTGTGTGAAGAGCACTTTGGAAGAATGTGTAAAGTTGCTGGTACGAAAAGGGGCATTACTCGTGACGCAGTGCCAACATTACACCTTGCCAGTTAGTATCTCATATATGATGTGGGATAGTTCGGTTCAATTTGAGTGAGAAGCTTCCGTCCCTCCACTGCGAGCAACATTCTGTCTAATCTGGCTGGCCCCGAGGGTTACAATTCACTGTACAGATTTTGCAAAGGTAACAGTGGGCCAGGACAAATGTCATACTCCATTTTAAATTTACGCTATTGCGGATACATAAACCCTTTCTATAATTTTTGTGAGGAGGTTTTTGCCAATGAATTTTCACTTTCAAAAGTATTTATCATGTTATACATTTTAGTTTGTGAGACTAAACTACGTTCAATTGAAAATCTATATCTATTTGAAGATCTACCGGAACCTAACTTAACAGAACGTGAGAAATGTTTTTAATAAAGATAGATGAGTAATAATAATTGGGGTATTTGCAGATACTGGAAAACTACAGCATGCATCCATAAGTTGTCAGTTTTTAGGTACATGACTGCTATAAATTAAATAAATATGTTTCAAGTTATCGTCAACTAACCTCCTCTGTATCATTTTGCACGATTGAAAGAATCAGTAAATTACTATTATCATAAATTTATTAACTTACTGTTGATAATTACAATTATAATAATTGAAATACGAATTCTGTAATGTAAGTTGGAACTAAAAAAATATTTAGTATCTATGTGCATGAACATATACTGAACCAGTAAACTAGTGATGTACTTTATCTATGATATTTATAAGGGTTTGTTCGCGTTTATTAATAATAAATTAATAAAGAATTCACATGTAAACAAATTGTACAAAAATTTAAAAATATTAATATCGATCTAATTAACACTCTTTTCAGATGTACCTACTACGTCTGTTCATATGGATGATGTAAGTATATCTGGATCCTACACCTGGATTAACCTGGAGAAAAGGTAGATCTTTAAATACTTCACAGAATATTGTTGAAGGGGAACAAAAGTTTTCTTTATTGTAATAATAGATTGTTAGTATAAACATAACCTAGGAACTAATCGCTAATGAGCTGTGTCATAAAGAACCAAAAAATCGTCTCCAAAAGCATAGTTACGAAATGGGGCAAGGAGATCATAGTTTCATATAATAGATGTACATCTATTAATTCTAATGTTACATTCATTAAACTGATTGTCAGCTCAAAAATAATTTAGTGTCAACATTTTGTGTTTTTATACATATACATTCTTTACAGGCTTTATCGTTTTTCAAGGATGCTATTATGTATGACTTGTTTTAAATGCTTTGTGTTAGTTTTTCGGAGCTAAATAAATGATCTACACTCAAGAACAAGTCAAGTGTGCAATAACAGTTAAAACAGCTATATTACAAAGTTTTTACTTGTTATAAATATTCTGTGGTAGATCATCAAATCATATTATTAACTATATTATCAAAGTAATGTCACAAATTTCGCTTGTTAACATAAAGGAAAGATGACTTCCTCTATCTCGGGTCTGACAAATGTAGACAGGAAATTTTTATTTGAGTCATTTAGGTAAGAACCCTGTTTATCGCCTTAAAAATGTCCCAGAATTTCCTGCCCCAGTAGTAAGTGAAATGTTTGAATTAGGTATAGCCTTCGTAGTGGAAATATAACAACCGAATCAGCGGGTTGCTGTAACTAGCAATAAAAAACGTGTTCTGTCGACGAGGAATATATTCAAACTTCCTGGCAGCACAAACCAAAAGTACACAAGTTGGATCGCAACAGTATATTTCCTTTGTGGACTACTGGGAGGTTCGGATAAGGACAAGTTTTGTGTAAGCTCAACATCTTGAGGTGGCCACACCATCTCTTCAATGTTCATATATCTTAATTATGTAGATTGAACTATAGTATTTATTATCTTATATACTTGTTGAAATATGGGGTATTACGACAGTTCCTAACTAGCACAAACGGTTTTATTCGGTATTACAAGGATGCTTTAAGACTATAGAATAAAACTGTAAATAAAATCAATCGGTTCTAAAAGAAATCTTAAGGTTGTCATAAACAGCCTTCAACATGAAAGGGCCTACTCTGAAAAAGGTCTTCAAAACAGAACATAAAAACCCTCATAAATTACCATTACCTTGAGTAACTGGTTTTAAGGCTTCCGTCAAGATACTTTGAAAACCACTTCAAATACGTTTACTGCTAGTGGTTCCTCAGATGATTATTTAGCAGGAAGTGAGAGTGATAGCAAATGTGAGGAAAACCCTAAGAAAAAGCAGAGACACGATATAAGAAATTTAAAGTCAAAGGGCGGACCGGTTACGTGCGTTCCAAGCTCATATTTGCCAGGTATAAATAATAATAATATGCTACTTCACATGTAACAAAATTTTTGTAATAAAATTTCAATTCTATTGTCGCAAACTAGCGGATTTCATGGTTTTATGTCAAAATGCTTGAATTTTGTCTCAGCTTGCACCTCTTCGGAATTTAGAAGCTTCGTGCTCCGACATTACTAGAACTGTTCGTGGGAATGAATCAAACGACACCTCCGGTAAGTTTCAGAAACAACCATAAGTATCTAGCAGATTCCTTTTTACAGACGAGTCTGACGTTGAAAACGAAGCAAATACTGTTAACCATGTCATAGAAGAAGTAGTGAATCAAGGCATCACCAAAATGGCATCGATATCTCAGGAGAAGAGGCAATAGAAGACGGAAAAGTAGAGTGGAGACTAATCACAGCATCAACAAGCTTGAAGACGTTTGATTTTACGGTAACTACAGTAGGAATAAATCCCGATTTAGTGGAACCACACTTCAGCAATAGCTCGTACGAGTTTTTGATTATTTTTTACACCCCAAATCTTACATCACATTGTCATTGAGACCAACAGATACGCAGCCCAACTAAAAGAAAAAACTAACAAACCAAAATCTCGCTTACATAAATGGACCGATACCAACGATGATGAGATAGAGTTATTTTTTGCAATCTTACTGTGGATGGGTTTATGCCGATTTATTCCAATTACAGACTACTGGTTCAAAGAATAAATTCACCAAAATGGCATTTGCAAGTATATGAGTAGAAACAGGTTCCAGTTACTGTTACGCACGTTATATTTCTGCGACAATGAAGAACTCCCAGATGGAGTCGTCGATAAGCTTCGCAAAATAAGACCTACAAAGCATCTAGATATGCTGACCGCAAGATATAAATATGCTGTAATACCGCCAGAAAACGTATATATTGATGAATACTTGGTACCATTTCGAGGACGACTTGGCTTCCGTCAATATATCAAAAATAAAAGACACAAGTTTGGTATAAAAGTCAATGAATTGTGCATCAAAAACGGATATACCCACAATTTTTCAGTATATTGTGGACGAACTGAGCTAAATAAACAACCGCATTCTTCCTCAGAACAAGTTGTTTTCGACTTGATGGAACCACTCCTAATGTTAGTATCGGACTTGTATTATTAGAAATTAAAATTAAAGTGTTATAACTTGTATACCCCTAATTAAATCTGCTGTCACCATTCTAATAAAATCTGCCACCACTCTGATAAAATCTATCACCAGTTCACTGTAATCTTTAATTCCAGATATGTAAGAAAACTTGATCAACATACCAAAAGAGCATCCCTACCTTTTTCTTGGTCACTCTGTATTGAATCCCGTCCTTCGATTCCACCAAATTCTGCTTCCCGTGCGCGGCTGAGCGTGTAAGGCAATCCAGTCCGATTGGTTTTTGCTAGGTTCGCCTGGTCTTAAAACGGATGGAATCTTCCTTTGCCAGGACAGGGTTTGTCCTCCTCGTCTCGGTCACACGTCCACGATTGTTACACTCCCAGAGGGGAAACTTTTTGGGAGTGGGAGTGATAGGAAAAATAATGTAGAACCTCCACGTTATACAAAAACATATATATAATGAAATAATCTCTCCAAATCCTCATACACAGCTATACATATATATTTAAAATTAAACTACAATCCCGTATGACCAAATTAATCCCACTTCCCTGGTATAACTCTACCTATACATATTTATCTAAAAGTGGTTTATTATCAAACCTACTCCTGTATATCCTACAAATTATAAAACAAAATCAAATTTATGAACAGCGTTATCGTTTGTTCGGTGGTGCGGCAAAACTAGCCCTCTTATCGGCTTGGTCTATTTATTTAAAATAAAATGCGTGAAAGGCGTATGTTTGCTATATTCTTTTCTCAATCCTTCTATTCTCCGGTGTCGAGAAAAATAAATAACTATCACGTGCAAATACCTTTATATGCAACAATGATTCATTTTACATCGTTCAAGGAACGAAAGTGAAATTTTTGTTCTATAAAGAAAAATTCTGATGAGCTAAGGAAAACAATTTAAAATTATTTGTCGACACTGGCGTTACAAGTTGCGAAAGTCCCCAGTAATATAATTACCTACGTCAATTTTATGCATTTACGCTGGCAAAATAAGAAAGAGTTTCAATTTATAATTTACGGCTGAACAAAAGACTGATAACAATATTTCTCTATAATAGATTGACTTATCAGCGTAATTCCGCTGAAACCCGCGAAAATATGGAAAACATACGCTCCGGCCTCTCGGCAAAATCTTATTTATTCCAGTACACACGGTAAATTATCTATTTGTCAGGACGAGAAACTTAATCTGAGAGTGAACAGCTATGTCCCGTCTCTTTGAAAAAAAAAATCAAGAATCAACACATAAACTAATAAATATATTTGCTATCGCTACACCTTGTATATAGCAATTTACCTATACACCCAATTCGGAATCCAGCTCGACCAATAACGAGTAAATATATCACTAGTAAAATCTATCCCAATCTGAATTTAATTCAAAAACTTACTCCTTGACAAACGTCCTCCGTCTGTCCGGGAATTTTCTTGATTTTTTTTACTATCTGTTTGTTCACCGCGAGTCGTGCCAATAAACGGAATCGTGCTATGTCGAAAGGCAATTAGCGTAGAGGGTAAGTTTTACCACTCGTACCCGCTAACACTAAAAAAACACTAGTACCGTTCACCGTGGCAGGGGAAAAACCTTTCCCTCCGCGTGATCGACCCCCGGTACACACTCACTGCCCTGCTAGTCTCTGTGTCCACTCCTTTTTTTGTTTTCCCCCGACTTCGGTTTTGGGGTTTTCGTCGAGTTGCAAAGAACAGCTTTTGTTTTTTGAATCGTGCTAGTTTTTGTTATCGAAATAATAGTATTCAAAACAATTATTACGCTTTGACCCAGTAAGATGTTTTTTATTTCTCTATTCTGTTTTGGCTTCGTATTGTTTTATTAAACATTATGTGTGTCGCGTTCCCGTTATTATTAAATGAAAAATAAAATATGTTTTACCGTGTGTTCTGAAATTTCCTACCATAAAATTATCTTTTAGGTATTCGTATTTATTACACTGGTAAAACATTATATGTTGATAATTACTACACCAGCATGAATCTAGCAAATCTGCTGCTTGAGAAGAAAACTCATTTAGTTGGAACAGACAAAAACATAACAGTCTGGAAGTAGAAAAAGTTGAACTAAAAAAAGGAGAATGTGTTGCTCGATTTATTGATCCCGGAATCGTTATGCTAAACAGGAGAGATAAGAGAGATTTTTTGGCTCTCAGTACAAACCATCTAGATGAATTAGAGCTATGCCAAGTCGAACAGATCCTGACAGAAAAAACCGGCGCTAATCCTTGATTATAACAACTCCAAGGCATATATAGATCTCTCAGAGCGATTAACAGAAAGCCTATAACACCCTACTCAGGCGCGGTATAAAATGGTACCGGAAACTGGCAGTCGAAATGATTTTGGGAACTACCTTGATAAGCGCCCATGTGGTGTATTCAGAACTGACACAAGACAACAAAAGCATCATGGAATTCAAAAAAGATATTTTGAAACATATTTTCGAAAAACATGTATTTATTCAGGAGCCCGAAGCTCAACCAAATTTGCAAGCTGAGCGACACGAACAAGAGCAAACTGGGAAGCAGTTGCGTTGCACAGTATGTTACGAGAAATTTTGTGCAGAGTTTGGACGAAAAGTGGCTCAAAATAAAACCACAAGAACAGTCTTGCCCTACTGGCAAGAAAGCATATAGTGTCGATTACTTCTTTCACTCTCATAAAAGTACCTCAGTGCACAAACGTAACGTTTAGTGGAGCCACACACCCCGTTCCTCATGGCAGTCAACGTGTTAATTATTATTTAGTTTGTGGTTCATTATTTACAGACTATATAATTTTAGTATGACTAGTATTTTATGTCATCGCTCCTAATCTAGTAAATTTTTTAGTGATTTCTAATGGTATAATTCAGGTTTCTTAAAATGGCCCTCCTCTTAAAAAACAAGGTATAGTGCGGGAAACTGACGCTTTCAAAATTAAAATTTGTGCGGGAAAGTCGGCGGTAGAAAAAAATTTTTTTAAATATTTTCTTGATAACTGAACCGTAATAAATTATGAATGTTTTATGGAACCCAATTAAATAAATTAAGTTGAATATAAAAATATAAAATTCTTGAAAATACTGATTTATTGAATATTTAATTTACGTAGGGACGAACACAATCTGTGAATTCAGAAAGCACACCAAACCAAATATTGTAAACCGTTATTCAAGAGATGGAAATTATTCACAGAAAAATCAGTTACCTATCATCAATTGTGTTCCAAATTGTCGTAAATTTGACTTGTGTTCAACTAAGCAGTATGTCATCAAAAATCCCATCACAGAATTAACAAGTTTTTTATTATCTTCAAGTATATGATAGCGTGCGTGACCTCTGAAGCATTAAACACAGTAATGGACTTCATATAACTATGGACGTTATAAAAATTAATGAATAAAATAATAATCAATGAATATAATGAAAATAAAAGTGTTAAATTACTTACGATTGTTGCTGCTTTCTTCCTTATAAATGATAGAATATGTAGCAAGTGTATTTATAATAGAATTTAAAATAGATGCCGAGTAAAAGAGAGACAAATTTGTACTATATACAGGGTGGCCCAATAGTGTGTGGAAGAGCAATAACTTCCTTAGGATTAAAAATACAGAAAAATGTTTTAGATATAAACTGTTATGTTTGCGCAAATACACATTTCTAAAATATTTTGAAATATACTGGATGATCAGCCTAAGCGAGACAAGATGCAGTTTACTTTTGTTCAATAGGACACCCTATATTTTTGCTAACCATCGAATTTAGCGTAAAATTATGCATCTAGCCCTATCTTCTCTTTTCCTATAAACTGCGACGTTGCCAAATTGAAGCGTAAAATATGAATGTTTTTGATTATATTTCTAGTTGAACTTCGTCAACTGGCGTAGACATTCAACTAGGTAAATAATCTTAATTCGACAAAATTAATGTCGAAATTAATAATTTACAAAACGGTACAAAGTTGTGAATGGTGAACTTCGGTGGTTTCCGATCGGAAGACACTTTATGTTTCGATTTGATGAATATTAAAACTAACTTTATTATTGAGTGTTGAACTCGTTTCGATGAGTATAAGAACTTGTTATTGAGCGTTGAGCTCGATTCGATGAGTGTGTAAAACTCGCGTCGATGAGTGTAAAACTTTGTTATCGAGAGTATTGAATTCGCTTCGATGAGTGTAGGAAACTTTGTTATCGAGAGTATTGAACTCGCTTCGATGAGTGTAAAAAACTAACTTTGTTGTTAAGCTCGATTCGATGAGTGTAAAACTCGTGTCGATAAGTGTAGAACTGATGAGTGAGAAACTGATTTCTTCACGTTGTGAGACGTGTTAAATAGAAATCTGTGAGGGGTGTGTTTACACGTGGATTAGGTTGACCAAACGAAAATAACTGTTTCCTATTGGTCAGTATCATTTGACTTGTCGGGTTCCTAGACAAGAATCAACTATGGGTGCCGCCAATAAATAGTTAAATTGCTATTGAATACTCCAATAGCAATTGTAACCCTTTTACTCAGAAATGTTATTCAAAAATGTCTGTCATATCTTCCGACCGTCGACCATAAAATTCATGCAGAAGTGACACTAAATTTAGGGTTTTTACAATACAATATATAATAGGGTGAAACGTGACTTTTTCCTAACTTCGTAACTATAGGACAATGCGACAAGATGTCGACTTTAAAAAATGTGCTATTTCAATGCCCAAACAAAACTGTTTACAATTATTGTTGCAAAACGTGATATTTTAAAGGTATTTAACAAAAGTTGAAAATAAAATGAAACTATCCTTCGAATTTACAACAATATAAAAGATCTTATCAACTCTGGAACATATTTTTACAACACTATTAACTAAAATGAATTTACGCCTTAAATATATACAATGAAGAAAGGAAGCATACAAATATCTTACATATTTTAAAAGTATCGTAAACAATAAAATTCAAGATTTTATAATCTTGAACAATGAAGATTTGACGAAAATTGGTGCATTATAAATGCTCCGTAGTGCAATAACCGGCATTTTCTAAAGACACCAGTGTAATAACCGGGCACTGATTATGGTTTGAAATTTGTTTGCAACGATTGCTGTCACCAGTGCCGTAGGAGTGCAGGATTTTCCCCCCTCCTTTTTGAATCATGAGAGAGGGTAGCTTCCTGACTCGAGCGGAAAGGTGTCGTGGACTCTCTTGGGCTTAAACTATATGCCAAGCCTGAGCTTCGCCGTGTCGTCAGGGCCCTCTACGTCTACCATTTCAATCCACATGTGTCTAGGGGGATTTGTCGGGAATAAGGAAAACAGACTAGGTAGATAACAAATAAATATGGCTATTTTACAATCAGGTAAATAACAAAAAAAACAACAAACAAAAAATCGAAAATCTAACTTGAGATACACTTTCGACACCTATGGTATACAATGACGCAATAAACTTAATTCGTATCGGTAAATGGAAATCGCTAGGATTATTTTATGTATTTATTCTCTATTTTTACCAATCGTCTGACTTTGTCCTTAACTCCAGTTTCTTTATATATTTTGATTCATCTCTCAGTTAGTATCGTGTAAGGACAACGGAGTCAGCGAAAAGCGACCGGGGTTCTACTTTTAAAAAAAATGGCCTCTTTACTAGAGTATAAACATGAGACCGTGACCTAGCTACTGTTTACTTTATTGACTCCCTTGATATATATTCACCTACTGGCAGTTCGTCTACACTGCAGAAAAATTAGTTCGTAACCGAACGTTTTCTGCTGACATGGGTGACCTTCGATGTCTGATAAATTTTGAATAAATAACGAAATCTAGTTTTCGAAGCGAACACAATTAAATCGATAAATATAAGTTCATTGGCACTTCCTATATATCAGATGTATAAAGAGGTATTGAGGAGAACTCTCTCTAAGTAAACTATACTATGCCAGTGCAATATTTCTTGAACGGAACATACATAAACCAAAATCGAGAGTAATATAAATATGTATCTCGAGTTTAAGTCGCGTACCCCTTATAAATATCCCTGAATAAAATTATATAATGAAACGAAAATTTTTACAATTTTTAATACTTTCTAATTGAAGTAATATACGGCTCAAGTTTCAGTATAGCACTTATATGGCTGGATGGATAATTAGACACAAAAAATAATATCGTTTTCCCCAAAACAAATAAAAGAGGTTTTCAGATTCAAAAACTTACGGTTTGGAAAATCTGGATCTAACATCTCACCACGCAAAATCGGCGTCTGGATTTTTACTATCGAACGACGGGAGATGAGCTCTGATCGGCTATCTCTGATTCCAGCAATCCGCGAAAATCACTGAACGCGCACTGTCAAAACGCGTGTTGTCAAATATCAACAACCGCTGGAAAACTCGTACTGCTGCTCTGCCTCGTGTTTTTTTTGTATTTATAACGGAGTCTCTGGGATGGGTTCTTTTGCCTTCTCAGCACACGTTAATGTTTTTGATGTGTTTATCAATTTCGTATTTTTGATTGTTGAAGGTTGTTCTTATTGCTGTTCTAATTTCTCTGCAATAATTGCAAAATTCGTCTGTATTTTATGGTGAATATAAACATCGGTGTTTTGGTATGCGTGACAAAATTACGACTTTTTGTTGATTGTCTTCATAATTACTTGTTTCATTTCCAACTGCCTACAATGATAGAAAACTGGGTCGCTTCAAACATTTGTATCGTTTTTTTGGTTTGAAATGTATTACATTATAATTTTTTTTTATAGAGAGTCCTTAAATTCCTAGCCATATTTGTGCTTATTACAGTAGTATACGTTATCAGTTATAAACAACTACACTTATTTGGTGGATACGAAGGAAAATGATGGGCTGAAATGTCTGAACAGAGTAAGAAGCTTCGTTTGGGCTTCAGGGAATTTTTTTGGATAAGCATTAATTCAGATTTAAATTAGCAAAAACTTCATTTTTATTAATGGAACACTCAGAATATCAAATATTTTTCCATGTTGTGTAACTATTCTATCCCCTCATATTATGTTTATATCTGTACTGTCGAAAATTGATTGCTTTTAAGAAAATTGCATTTTTAGTCTACGAATTAAAAATAGTCATGTTTCTAACAAGTTTGCTCTTAATGTGAAGTTTAAAATACTTCTATTTCCATATATTTTATGTGATAAAAGTAAACCAATCATTTTCTACCTCTAAAATCTGTAATAAAATAAATAGGGTAACAACATTACCAACAAATGAAATGAGAATATCCATAGCTTTAACAAATAATCTGAGAATTTGAAGTTTTCGCATTTTAAGTTAGGATGATTAGTTAGTATCTAGACGTGTTACAAACTTGTAACTATTAAGAATGAGAAAGCAATTAAAACCATGAATTTTCCGATAGAAGAATTGACAGATATGATTTTTGTACTGGGTGCCTGTGATGAAAACTGTTTACTCGCACAAAGGACTTATCAACAGAAATTTCCAGGTAGAAGATAGCCCAGAAAAGAGTGATTAGAAAATGTGCTTCAACAATTCACCAGAGCTGGAAATGTAATTTACCAAAAACGCGAAAGGTTGAAGACTGCAATGCCAGAGAACAACGAGATGACCGTAATGTTAAAAGTTACTATACGAGAGATCCTCATATCTCGACACGGGAAATAAAGCAAACCGACAAAAAATTCTGTACAAAATGCATTCTTACAATATACAGTGAATGCAGGAACTATTGGCGATAATAAGAAGCGGTTTATCTTCTATGAGTAGTGTTAACAACAAATTGAGTAAAACAGAGATTATTTCAATTTTGTATTATTTGCCAATGAAGCAACTTTTGAAAAAATGGTTTTGTTAATAGACACAATTTCCATTAATATCCGACAGATCAACCGTATTGTATACGTCAAACAAGGTAGTCACTAAATATGTGGGATGGGATAATTGGAAATCATATTAGAGTCCCATATTTCTTTGGCGGAACTGGTAATGGGAATTTTAATTTCAGACAAAACGAATTACCTCAACTACCTCATTTTTATTTTCCTGTTCATGTTAGGCGGCGAATGTAGTACCTACAAGATGCGACACCAGTTCACCACAACTGATTCATGCACAATTAAATAATGAATTTCCCAGACGATGGATAGGTGAGATTTTTGATGGGGTTACGTCAAAGAACAAGAATACAAAACAGCCGCGACTACTTTGGAAGACATAAAGAATAGAGTTAAGTAGGCCCTAGACTATCAAGCGGCTTGATCAAATGGTTGAGCAAATTGATTCTATCAAGCGTGATTGATAGTTTAGAAACCCGTTTGAAGCTTGAAGCAAGCATTGACGGTGATTGATAAAAAGTTTGAATAACTCAAGCGGATGGTCAAGCCGCTTGATACTCTAGGGCAATTTCTATCAAGCATTGCGTCAGTCAAGCGGTAGAAGGCATGGTGTCCACTTCGGAAAGCGAGGTTCGCGAAAACTCGGAGCAGGAATTCATCAGTTTGTTGATTGATTTATAACGCGATTGTCGGAAATCGTGGAAAGTGAAGATCAAGGATTATTTCAGTAGAAATAAAAAAAGTGCGGCGCTAGAAAAAATCGTGGGGGCATTGAAACAGATAGAACCCGATTTCAGTGTGATACAATTGAAACAAAAAATTAATGTTCCCAGAACAAACTTCAACAGGGAGTTCAAGGCCATCGAGGGTAAGAAAGTGTTAGAGACGTCTACAGACGACATCCATTATTTCATCTTATTTTATCTGTTTTACAGTATATAATTATTGTATATCACGAGTAATGTTACACAAGGCAATTGTTTTGCCATGTAACTGACCCAGACGTGTAAAAAAATTTGCAGAAGTAATCCCTTGTTCTTTTTGCCTCTACTGTAGAATTGCCTTTAGTTCTTTGAAGTTGTGCCATCTCTTGAATGTCTTACCTACATGACCAAGGTTCCACAGCACCAGTCACAATATCGTCTCTGTCAATATCCTGAGGTTGCAAATGCTTGGCTCTGTTCTTTGAGCGCAAATAGTTGTGCAAATGGCAAGATGCCATTACAATGTTCACAGCTTTCGGTGGTTCGAATTTATAAGCATTTTGAATCTCTTCGTTAATATACAACTCTTCTGGCTCGAGAGAGTCTATAGCTGAAAATCCTTTTCTCATTCGTCAAAACAGCTCTGTTGTAGGGCTTCATGAATTGAGGGAGAAGTTGGAATGCTTAATCTCCAATGAAGACGTACGGAAATTTTTCATTAGGAGTGTCTAACAACTCACGAGGATCAGGCATGTCAAGCTGGTTCTGAGACAACTTACGCCAAATTAATGTGTTCTTCAACACACCACCATCTGACATTCGGCCATTTCTTCCCAAATGAACAATCAGAAATTTATAATCTACATCAACAATGCTGAAAGAACCTTTACCTGTAATTGTAATAGTAGGTCCCAGAATGGCGAGGTTTTTGGATTGATACGTGTTTGCCATCAACGCTCCCCACGCAGTTGGGGAAATTCCATTGTTCTTCGAATTCCTGAGCAACCCGTTTCCATGCATCCATCCCCCTAAAAAATTGTCAATTGTTTCGATAACTGAATATCATCGTCAGAATGACAGAAGTTACATTTCATTTGATGCCTACCTGATGTTTAGTAGTTATTTTTGACTAGACCAAGAAGTGACCTTGTGATTGACTTAATATATGTTAATAGAAAAAAGAGAGTTCTAATAATGTAAGGGATATTGTTGATAATTCAAATTATCTTTTAAGTGATCACGATAAAAGGTCCATCATAAATAAGAATCCTCATTCTCCACAATTATTTGGAACTATTAAATTACATGAAATGACGAAACCAATTAGACCTGTAGTTTCTTATGTTAATACTCCTAATAATATATTGGCAAAAAAGCTTAACAATATACTTAATAGTTACGGATATGCATCTAAATACTCAATTAGAAATTCAATAGAACTAATCAAAAAATTAAAAGTATTCAACTTACAGGATAACTCTAAGCTTATTTCATTTGACGTTACTAATATGTTCACTGAAATTCCCCCTAGAGAATGTCTAATACTTGAAAGAAAGTTACTAGAAGATAAAAATATTAATACAGGAATAATATCAGATATACTTAATTTATTAGATGTATGCATTAATCAGAATTATTCCACTATTGACAATGACATATATATTCAAAATGAAGGTTTACCAATGGGAAGCCCTATATCACCTATTTGGCAAACATTTTTATTGACAGTTTAGAAAGAAAAATCTGTGAAAGTAATATTTCAAAAAATGTTTTATTTTGGTATAGATATGTAGATGATATATTAGCTTGTTTTATAGGTACTGAACGACAATTAAATATATTTTTCCAACCACATTAATAATTTACACCCAAAAATCAAATTTACATTAGAAGTTGAAGAAAATAACTCAATCAATTTTCTTGATTTGAAAATTCAAAGAGTTAATAAAGTACTTGATTATTCAATTTACCGAAAACCAACACACACTGATGTGACAATTCCATATAGTTCCAATCACCCCATGTCACATAAACTAGCGGCATATAATTAAATGATACAAAGAGCATTTTCAGTTCCTATTAACAAATGTAATTTTGATAGAGAGATTAATACAATTAGTCAAATAGCAACATCCAACGGTTATCCATTACATATGATAAATAAGCTAATTAATAAAAAAGAGGAGAAAGTGGCATTACAACTAATATTTCCTAAACAAACTGAAGAGATAAAAATTTATAAAACCATCACATATGCAGGAAATATTTCTAATAATATTTCAAAGATAATGTCTTTAGCAACGAATACAACAATTTCTTTTAAAGCAGAAAGTAATGTAAGTACAAAATTGTTAAATGTTAAAACAAAAATACCACCATTAAATAAATCAGGTTTATATAAACTCAAATGTCCAAAATGTAATGCTGTCTATTTGGGTCAGACCCTTAGAAATTTGGAAATCCGATACAGTGAACAATTACGAGCATACAGATTAAAACAACCAGATAAATCCCATTACGCAAAACATCTACTTGACACCAATCATTCATTGACACCAATCATTCATTGACACCTTAGACAGAACTAGAAGTACTACATATTTGTGATGAGAAACAAGAAACTACAATATGAAGTCGTCAATGAACAGATAAATCTGGTTAGTTCTCCATTATTAAACTGTCTTCTTAAGTTATAATTGTAAAGATCAGCAGATATAGTTTTCCTGGTTTTCTGTATCATTGCACAGTTATACTGATCTTAACTGGAAAAATGATATCCATGATATCACCATAGGGCTAATAATATCTAGCTTCAATATTTGTAATATCACATCTTCTTTTACTTTCTATTAACATATATTAAGTCAATTACAAGGTAGGTCACTTCTTGGTCTAGCCAAAAATAACTACTAAACATCAGGTATGCATCAAATGAAATGTAACTTCCGTCATTCTGACGAAACAATTGTCAATTTTTTAGAATTCTCAACATTGTTCATTATATTGTGGAATTAGCTAAAAACATTGAGTGTCATTTAAAACACTAAGTTACCTAGTAGTCAAGAAATAACTACGAGAATTGCAACAATCAAAACTAGGGCTCATAGTTATCATTTGGTTGATGTAAGAAGAAACGGCTGCCCACCTCATCAATTTGAAGATCCGAGTGGAATATGTCGGGAACAAGAGAATTGAAGACTATGACATATTTTTGGGAAACTTCTTTCATATATTTTTTACACATAATTGATGTGCCTTATTGTGTGTAAGAATTTTACACTAATAAATGAAAATTCCAATTCACTTTTGATTTGCTATAAAATGTTTTCGGTTCTGTAATGACATTAGTTCTTAGAAGCAAAATTTCAAGCGTTGCACACCCTCATATTCGTGATGCAAATAATAAAATAATGTGATACCAAAACTTTAGCATAATTAATGACAAGTGTATCCCAATCATTCTGACATTTTTGGATATCCAGTCACATTGCTTATAGATGCATCCAAATTATCCAAAATTGAACAGTGAGAGTTGCTATGGTTTCAGCCCAAAAATTCAACACTATTCGGTATATTTTGGAAAACATTTAGCTTTAACCAGGGCAATACCACAAGTAGCCATTCAAGATAAGGTAACGTAACGTAATATCCACCGACATTTTAAGTTCAATTGCATGCTCAAAATATCTATCAAATTCATCTAATACTCATCCAATAAGTAATACCTTGAGCTGATTCAAAATATACGAAATACGGATGGGAAGAAATAACCAAAGTTTGCCTCAAATAGTACGATTGAAAAATGGCAGAAGTCAACAAATAATGAACAAATTAACACATATTCATCCAAGAATGCAGTTGAATGTTCAAAACGTGAAGATCACATTATGCCATCTTGTTTAAGGTACAATCTAAATAACACATGAATACTTACCAATGAAGGAGCATCCCAAATGTATTGGATGCTACACCATTGAAACCGTCCAGTATATTGAAAAATACAAACAATTTTCTTAGTAAATTGCAGTTTGCGTTTTTGTATATTGTAATCAATGCAATCAGTGTAAAAACCACCACAAATAACCTTTCAAATGTAGAATTATCCCAGGAAAGAAATGGACCATATTTCGAATAATATTTTTCTTATATAGACTCCGAAGGAAGCAATAAAAATTTAATACCGTCAACTGAGGTGAAGGTGGACAGTCGGGGTGAAGTTGGACAGACGTAGTTTCTGATCAAATAAATTCGTGACGCCACTGACATGCGACCTTCGGCCAATTTGGCGGTGAGTATTTCATCAGTGCGAATGTAGTAAGGAAGTGTGTTACATTTGGCGCGGTTTTTCAACGGTATGTTGATTTTTTAATTATGTAAACAATTGATTTAAAAAGTGCTATTTTGGAAATTTGGTTTTTATAACTATTTTATCTATTATACTGATGTTCCTAGAATGTCCATTTTTGGCCACAATGTAGACTACAGTATAAGTAACTAACCTATAAAATTTTAAACTAATCTGCCACAAGTTATTGAGTCCAGTGGCGTCACATTAAAAAAATTTCTTGTTCCAGGGTACAGTTGGACACCAAGATGCCGCGTGTATATAATAGAAAAGTGGGCAAGAAACCCAACTGTAACTATTTGCTTTCGACAATAAAGAAGGCGGAGGAAGAAGTTAAATTGAAGAAAGGTAGCTTTAAGGAAGCTGCGAAAAAGTATTCAATTCCGAAATCGACTTTATTTAATCACGTTAAAGGAATAAAAACAAAAATAAATATGGAGGTCAAACCGATGAAGAGACATATCTAGCAGAAGGGATAATGAGTGCCGCTAAGGGGAACTTTCCATTAACCATAAAAGACGTGAAAACTCTAGTGAAATAATATCTGGATCAGCTGGGAAAAACCATTACAATTTTCCATGATGATGTTCCTGGAGAGGAATGGGTAAAAAATTTCCTCAACAGGCACAGAGAATTATCCCAGAATATGAAAAGGGCTAGAGCCCAAGTCAGCTCTGCTGTTATGACCACATATTTTACGGAATTGCAAAAATCTATAGAAAATGTTCCTGCGGAAAATATCGTCAACTACGACGAAACCAATTTTTCCGACGACCCAGGAAAACTTAAAGTTCTCGCCAAAAGAGGAGCAACACACTGTGATCGCGTTATGGATAGCTCAAAAACAAGCATGATTGCAGCAGCAGCTTCCGGCTTTGTTCTTCCACCTTACGTAGTGTACAAGGCCCAACATATTTATCCGACATGGATAGAGAACGGTCCTCCTGGCACGGCTTATAACCGGAGTAAAAGTGGTTGGTTCGAACAGTTTTGTTTCGAAGACTGGTTCTATAAAATTGCTCTTCCATACTTATCAAAGCTTCAAGGCAAAAAAGTGATCATCGGTGACAATTTGTCCAGTCACATATCCGTAACAGTTATCAACAAATGTCTTGAACATGACATCAGTTTCATATTGCTCCCCCCAAACTCCACCCACATCTGCCAGCCACTCGATGTGGCTTATTTTAGACCAATGAAGGAAGCGTGGAGATTTGTCTTAAGACAATGGGAAATGAAAAATCGGGGAGTCTTTCAGAAGAGCGATTTTCCAAACTTGCTATCCCAAATTTTTCAGAGAATTGACATGCGATCTGCGAATAATGTCAAATCAGGATTTGCAGCATGTGGAATAGTTCCTTATGATCCTCAGCGAGTGTTGTAAAAACTGGCGGATTATCAAGAAGTTGATGTTGAGAAACATTGGACTGACAGTTTCGTTAGCTTTTTTAAAGAGAACTTTGCTCCTCCAACTCAAACAAGAAAGGCGAGAGGTAAAAAAATGGCCATTCAACCTGGCCGAAGTGTGACATTTACTGAAGATAATAGTGACATCGAACATGAAAGCGACAATGAAGAGACCCTTTCTCCTGTGATTCAAACGAGAAAGCCAAGACGTAAGAAAATGACCATTATTGATGATGACAGTGAAGTCGAAGTAGAAAACTACAATGAAGCTATGTCGGACCAATCTGAAATAGAAATAATAGAAGATGAATTACATGAACTATACTATGACGAGGCTGAGCCAAGTACAAGCAACCCTGCTCCAACCAATGATAAGACTGAATTAGCTCCTACTAGCATCGGAGATTTTGAAAGAAACCAATACGTCCTGGTGAAATTTGAATCAACTAAACGAAATCTAAATTTTGTAGGTCACGTTGAAGACATTGATGAGATGTTTTTAACAGTTAAGTTCCTTAGGAAAAAAATTGGAGAAAAAATGGGGCATTTTTTCGTCTATCCAGATGTTGAAGACCAATCGATGGTGTCAAAGGAAGATGTTATTTATGTTTTACACCAACCTGTAGAATTAAGACGAAACCGTTTTCAGTTTCGATATAATTGAACTTATGACACCATATGTTAATGATTTTATATATTTTTTAGGTATTGTGTTCCTTTTTATTTGTTCCAGAAAATATTTTATTCATTTTTTACTGGTATTTTGGTCAATATTTTTTTTTACGTTATATTTTTTTCTAGAAACTAGCTTAAGTTGATGTTCTGTGATTTAGGGAATAAACTGTTACTTTTTACCTACAAACGTTTTTCATTGGCCTAGCAAGGGTGCAAATTTAAAAAAAAAAATTATAGTTGTCCAACTACACCCAGTTCTAATTAAAAGTTGATTTTACTTGGTTCTGAAGCCATTTCCAACTTCACCCCTTTTTCTGGGTAGAGTTGGACACTACTTAAAAAAAACATTAGCAATTCTATAATTTTTGCAAAACTCGTATTTAGCTCATATAAAGGGGTAAACCTAAGGCAATTTTCATAATTTTTTTCAAAATTTTTGAGGCGCTTCTAACGATGTTATCTCAAAAAAACGTTGAAATTTGTCCACCTTCACCTCAGTTGACGGTACGTTGCATTGTCAAATGAGTTATATATAACATGTGTAATCCTTCTGTAGAACGAATTTGTACTTTTGAATGTTAATAAGGGGAAATCTCAAATATCTCACTAGGTTCCAACAAAATTAACCAATGTTTATTTAGAAAATCTCTGAGATTAATGGCTTCGGATAATCAAACAAACTGATATAATAGTAGAAGGTCAGATAATGATTAGGTAAATATCAGTATATACTAATACCTAGTTTAAATAAAACATATATTTGATCGCTTATGTATTTATGTAGGAGTAGGGAATAATCACATAATAAAAAAAAGTTATCATCATAGTTCCTCACAGAAAATGAAGTCAGCAATAATATTTATAAGTATCACCATATCATTTGTGTATATGTTACCTAATGGATATTATATAACAAGTCATTCTATAAATTTGTTGCATATCATTTATCTAATAGAAAAATATTGTTGGTATATAAATACACTGTGGTTTTGTTTGAATTTCCGATGAGGTCATATTAATAGGGACGTATGGAAATTAGCACCGATGTTAATGATAATAAAATAGAATGCATAATACGCAAAAATTGTGGAATATGCTTGATATTTAGTTCAGAGGACGGCGTGCATAACAAATTAGCTTTATGCAATATTTTCATTTTAACTAGGAATTATCTACTGAATCATTCTGAAACTAGTATTATTTGGTTTGCTGGCTTATATCCGTCAACTACTTAGTTGTATTCGGTTTTTGAATAGATACCTCTTACTGCGAGGGAATATTTGTCTGAAAATGATTTTAAGGTAAAATATTCTCGGCCCGTTGAGATATCAAGCAATTTAGATATCATCAATTGTTGTGAAATTATTACCATGAAAGTGGATATATTCTTTGGGATATCGCCTGCACCAACATCCTTGCCTCAACATATATGACACGTTTTCCTCCTTCTTCAGATTTTGCTATGTGGTGAGCACACATTATAGAAAACATTTGTTCCGCCTACCTCTATCCACAGTATACATTTCCTGGCCTCATTGTAGGGAGCAAAGTCGTACTTTTCCTCCCTAGGGAAGAAAAGTAAAAATGACGTCATAGTACGTTATCAATGAAATAATTTTTGCAATTCTGAGACTAAAGTTATCACTTTAGTATCACATGTTAGAAACTATGTTACACTCAAGGGATATAAAGGGACAGTTGAAATCCCAAGGGATTTGAAGTACAAATAAAAACATACACCCCCGATGCATAGCCAACCATTTTAGAAGTCCGACCTCTATGTGCAGCCAAGTTTTATAAAAGTCCATCCTCGACGCCCAGCCAAGTTTCGTAAGATAAGTGGTATTTATTAATTTTGTTTGTTAGTTTCATAAATAAATTATTGAAAATGTCTTGTTATTTGATGAAGGCGGAAAAATCATATGTATAACATGGGTGTAAAGCGTTTTTTCCTCCACCGAATGATGCCTCCGTTACGCGTCGGGCAAGTTTGTAATGCACCTGTTTGTGTAAACTGTAAAGGTCAGCACTCTGCTAGGTCAAAGAAATGTCCCCGCATGATAGAAGAAATGAATATACAAACCATAAAAACAAATGAAAAAATCACTTATGGAGAAGCAAAAAAACGTTATGTTAATGAAACCATCCAAAGAAACCTTTGCAGAGAAAACTAAATGCAACGATACTTCTACTGGAATTCTTCATTCGATATTCCCTTAAATTTCAATAATTGTTCAAAATCAAATGAAAAGCTTATATACGGCACTGACAAACCAAAAAGTAGTTTTACCAACAGTACAAGATGTAGATCGCTCAGAACAATCTCAGGAACCTCATGCTGAATCACAAAAAAGAAGAACCTTCGACTTTTCAGATGATTCCGATAATGTATACTTATCACGAAAAAGTGACATTTTAGTTGCTTCAGCTAAAAGAAAAAAAGGTTGGCCTAAAGGAAAACCAAGATCAAGAAAAACTTCCCTAGATAATATTACTAAAACAACTAAACCCGTCCCTGAAACTTCTCATTCCTATAAAACCCCTAGTTCCTATCAACCAACCCCTGATGATACACAAAATTCCGAATCTTTTGACCTTCCAAGAAATAAAAATGAAAAACCACCTCCCATAAGAGGTGAAAAAATCTGTGATAAGGAAATGTAGTACTATATTTCATTTCAAACAAATATTACATAGTTATTTACCAAAAACATTTATACATAATGTTTATTCATACAAATTTTATATTCATTTTAGTTTTGTTTATTTATTTTTCATTCTACATATATTTATTCCAATAGTACATTTTTACACTCAATACGCAGATATAACACGAAACTCAAATCTTATATATGTATATATATATATATATATATATATATATATATATATATATATATATATATATATATAAAAGAAGATGTAGGAATATCGCGTGATATGTTAACAACAACAACAAAGAGAATCATGGGTAAGTCACGCAAAGTAAAGGGCTACTGAAATAGAGTGGTAACCGTGGACATGCATGTTTCTGGCTCATTTTGCCTCATCAGCATGGCATAACCAAATAATGATGTGAAATTTGGGAGCAAAGATGTTAATCGAAACATGGGAAAACACAAAATAACGGATTTCAGCAGGGAAGGTTCATGGCGGGGGGGCTATATGCGCCTCCGTGTCGATGTTGGTTGATGTCCTGAAAACTCGGGATCTTCCAATTGAAGACACAAATGAGCGCTTGGTTTCCCTGCTGAAATCCGTTATTTTGTGTTTTCCCATGTTTCGATTAACATCTTTGCTCCCAAATTTCACATCATTATTTGGTTATATACCATTTATTTAAATTATTCTTATTTTAATATCTTTACACCATAATATTCTGCAATGGAACTGCAATGGGTGTAAGCTGCACTACCCTGAGCTGAAAACAATGATCCTAAATGCCTCTCCGTTTTGTATCTCTCTTCAAGAAACACACCTTAGACAAAATCTAAATCGGTTGTATATATTGCTGCTCCAAACGAAAAAGCAAGAGGTGGTGTTTTGATACTCATAAAAGAGAACATACCATACAATGAAGTACAATTACACAGTGACTTAGAAGTTGTAGCAATAAAAATAAAATTTCGATTGAAAACGACTATTTGTAATATATACCTTCCGAACGCCAAGTGGAGACCTGAGCAGTTAAGGAGCTGTTTTTAATAGTCATCGAAACCTTTATTGGTGGTTGGAGACTTCAATGTACACAATACTTTATGGGGATCTGCTAAAACTTGCCCTGGCTGTAGAGTACTGGAAGATATCATAAATGGGTTGGACCTTGTTCTCCTGAACACTGGAGAAGGAACTTTCATAAACTCTAAATCAAATACATTTTCTGAAATTGATCTCAGTATATCATCACCTCAAATTGCATTCAATTTTAGATGGGCTGTTAGATCTGAATTGAATACAGACCATATTCCAATCTCTATTGAATTGCCAGCAGTAGATAAACTAAGTGATTGTATACCCCGCCCAAAGTCGTTATTTCAATATGCCGACTGGAAAACATATAACAATTCGATGGAAAACTTACAAATATCAGGAGTAACTATAGAAGAGCAAGTGGAACATTTCACCAAAGCAATCCAAAATTCTGCTGAATTATCTATCCCCAAAACGAAAGGTACACTAAATAAAAAAAGGTGGCATGGTGGAGCTCAGGACTAGATACTGCAATAAAAAATATGAAAAAGGCTTTCAATGTTTTCAAAAAATCACCAACAAAAATAAATATGATCATCTTCAAAAGACCGAAAACAAAAAAATATTTCCAATTAATGGATATATACACTACTCCAAGAATTTAACGCACCACCAAAAAATAACCAAAAGTTTAAAGTAAATTTTTGTCTAAACTGCTTGTCGGATTTGAATGAATTTTTTTTTGAATGACAGGTTGACACTTCCAGAGAGTTAGTGTACTACTGTATTTGCATACAAACTTATTTTTGTAAAAATACGGGGTGTTGCAATGACAACCTGATTTTTTCATAAAATTTGTAACACCTTGTGGAGTTCAACAGTAACAATATCAACTTAAAATTAAAATCAAACTGTAGCTTTATCTTTTTGTAACATTTTGTTTTTTGATTTACTCTATTATCTTGGCCACAACAAGAGAAAATCAATTTTATAGCATAACATGTTTTTTATTAAAATTTATTATTCAACTTTAACAACGAAAAACAAAGAAACAAAACGTAAACAAAAGTCAGTAGCGAGTATTTCCGCCTCTGGCAGAAATAACTGCTTGGCACCGACGGCCCATACTTAAAATAAGCGACCGTATATCATTTTGGTCAATTTCTTCCCATATTTCAATCAGTCGCCTCCCCACGTCTTCCAAGGTGTTCAAGTTCCGTTCCTCTCGTAACCACCTCCCAAGAGTTTCCCAAAGATTCTCTATGGGATTTAAATCAGGGCTTCTAGCTGGCCATGCCATGATATCGATGCCAACTTCCTCTAGATAATTCCTCACAACTCCAGCAACATGAGGCCTGGCATTATCGTGCATCAACATAAATCCTTGCCCTATATATGGCGCATATGGCATTACATGTTGGTCTAAAACCTCCAATATGTACCTTTCAGCTGTAAGGCTTCCATTATTTATGACCACAAGTTCTGTGCGACCAGTCAAAGAATTACCTTCCCAGACCATCACAGATCCTCCTCCAAATAATGTGTTATTTGAGAAATTACACTGAGCATATCGTTCGTTAGGGCGTCGATATACACGTATGCGCCTGTCATTATTGTACAAACAAAATCTTGACTCATCCGTAAATAATACCTGTTGCCATTCCGCTTCTAACCAGATACGATGTTCCATGGCAAAATTCAGCCTCGCTCTTCGATGATCTCTAGTTAGAGCTGGCCCCCGAGCAGCAATTCTAGGTCTCAAATTGTGTTCTCGTAGTCACTGACGAGCTGTTTCACCACAAATTTGTACACCAGTAGCATCTCGAAGCTGGGTTTGAAGGGTCCGGGCTGTTACAAAACGTTGTCTTAATGCCGATAATCTTAAAAAACGGTCCTGATTAGGGGTTGTTATTCGATTCCTTCCTTGTTCCGGTCTACGACCATGACTTCCAGTGTCTCTATATCTTTGTATAACTCGTGAAACGGTTGTATGGGATACATTAAATCGTCTACCAATTCTTCGGTAATTCCAGCCTTCCTCGAACAATATTAATGCTTGAGCACATTCTTCGCCAGTAAGATTTCGTGTTTCACGTTGCATATTAATTAAAATAAAGGTTTTTATAAAAAAACGTAAGGGCTAACACTAAAAATACACTTCTATGAAATACTTTTTGACACCAGTATTTAGCTAATGACAATTTACTGTAACTTATTGTTTTTCATAGCCTGCTACTCACTTTTATTATTATAAATTTTAATAAAAAACATGTTATGCTATAAAATTGATTTTCTCTTGTCGTGGCCAAGATAATAGAGTAAATCAAAAAACAAAATGTTACAAAAAGATAAAGCTACAGTTTGATTTTAATTTTAAGTTGATATTGTTACTGTTGAACTCCACAGGGTGTTACAAATTTTATGAAAAAATCAGGTTATCATTGCAACACCCCGTATTTATGCAAAAATAAGTTTGTATGCAAATACAGTAGTACACTAACTCTCTGGAAGTGTCAACCTGTCATTCAAAAAAAAATTCATTCAAATCGGACAAGCAGTTTAGACAAAAATTTACTTTAAATTTTTGGTTATTTTTTGGTGGTGCGTTAAATTCTTGGAGTAGTGTATATATATATATATATATATATATATATATATATATAACCATATATGGATAACAGGAATGTACCCTACTCAGTGGAAAGATGTCATTATCGTTTCAATTCCAAAAATAAGAAAAATACTCACAACAATCTTCCAATTATCGACCAATTCCATTAATTTGCTGCATTGGAAAGCTTTTGGAAAAAATGGTCATCATAAGGCTACTTTGGCGGTTGGAGAATAAAAAACTCCTTTCTGACTGTCAAATGGGTTTTCGAAGAGGGAAGTCAACAACTGGCCACCTCGTTCTATTGGACAATTATATTAAAAACAGCTTTTCAAATAGATCTCACACTGTAGCCATTTTTGCCGACATTGAAAAATCTTTTGATACTACCTGAAGATTTGGAATAATGGATAACTTGTACAAATGGGGTTTGAGAGGTTACTTACCTCGATTTGTTCAAAACTTGATATGTAATAGAACATTCCGAGTGCGGGTGAACAGTGAGTTATCTCAAACACATTTTCCAGAAAATGGTGTACCTCAAGGCTCAAACCCTAGCGTTTTTCTATTCCTTGTAGCAATTGATGGTATAGTGGATGTCATTCCGGTAGAGGTTCAGAAAAGTTTATGTGTATATGATCTAGCTATTTACTACTCATCCCTAGATATGAAAAATGTAGTTCAACTTTTATGGAACACTCTTGATCGAATAGTTGAGTATGTGGAGCGGCGCGGTTTTAGAATATCCACAACCAAAACTCAGTGTTTTCGTTGTTGTAGGTTCAGAAAAGATCATCCAGAACCAAATATCAATCTTTACGGACAGCCTATTGAAGTTATTTCGTCTATTAAATTCCTAGGTCTTGTTTTTGACAAAAAATTATTAATTATTATGGAAAGAACACATTGAATATCTTGCAACAAAATGTGAAAAAAGGCTAAACATTTTAAGAAGTCTATCAAATATTAACTGAGGTTCTGATATTAATGTCTTATTGAATATATACAAATCGTTTATAATGTCTAAAATGGATTATGGGGCTATTGTTTATAGCTCTGCTAGTGAATCCAATCTCAGAACATTAGATTATATTCAATCCACTAGCGTCAGACTACCTTTGGGAGCATTTATAAGAAGCCCTTAATCCTCTTTGTTTGATATGTACAATTTCATTGCGCACATATCACTCATTGAGTTTGTGTTGAAATAAATTAGTTTCCTTCGATGTTACTTGCTATGTACAATTTATTTACATATATTTACACATCAACTGAACTGTTGAAAGGGTTTTTATTTATGGATACTGGCCCGATTGTATGCGTATTAAAAGACTTGACTACTTGTGGGAACAAGCCCGATTCTATTAATTATTAAAATTATGGTACAGCGTAGTTACAATGCGTTCGTTCGCCAGAGCTCTTGCTTGAACCATGTTATGTGCATAGATAAGAGAATATTATATACACGGATAGATCGGAATCTTACGTTAAAACTCGAGATACCAGAGAACCGGTAGCACCCCTTACGGCTGGAGGATCAATTAAATTTGGTGCAGCGGTTCTTTTGAATGTATAATTTTTCGATTTGAATCATTTAATAGGAGTCCCGATTCTTGAATCTAGATTGGGTGAAAATCGAATGAAATTATCGAGTGACCTCGAATATTGTCGAATCAAATTCCCATATTTGAGTTCACTCGACAATTTCAATCAACTTCAATAAAACACAATTTGAACACAATAACAAGTATATTACATATTATAAAATTAAAAATCCAATAAAAAATATTACAAATACAATTTAAAAAAAAAACAACTAACGCAAGGAAATACTGTAGAAACGGTGAAGCTTTTCCATCAGGTGACTTAGTTGACGATATTATTCAACACACACTATGTTCGTACTGTCTTCTTTAAATAACAGAAAAAGAGGAACAGCATTTATATTATGTTGCTCATCAACTTGGTTTAAATTGTGTTCTTGAACTAAAAAATTAATGTATAATTACTTTTCCTTCGTTTCCACAACATAATACAAAAATTAGTTAATCATTTATCTTTGGTATTTCATTAAAAAAACTTACATATTTCAATGGAATTGTCCAATAGAGTGGGCACAGCATCAGCTTTTATTATTGATCCATATCTGCTACCAACATAAACAGCTTCTGGTCCAAAATGTATGCCACAAACTCTATAAGATGAACGAATTCTTTCAAGAGGTTTTTCCTTCATATCCAAACGTCCAATAGCAGACAACCAAATATTGCACATCTAAAATTATAAAATAAATGCCGTTTGCTCAAGCTTATTCAATTACTTTTATTGGAATATTGTAACAAAATATCCTCAAAAACAGTACACAATGTAAAGCTTTTCTATAAAACCAACGTTTTTAGCTAGAGATATACAAATTTAGTTTGAAATATGTGTATTTTTATATTCAAAATTAAACAATTAACATTAGGGAAATTTTTAAGGTTAACTTACTTTCTGATTATTCGGGAAACGATGCATCTCAAATCCTTTTTTAGTAGAGTTAAAACAGTCTTTAACACAGCACACAAACACCATTTTTATTGGAAATTTATTCAATACAAATAACACAAATAAAAATATATTGGAAGTCGATGTAAACAAATATCATAGATAGGAGAACATTATGACAAATACAGAAACTTGTCACTTGCCAATTTGAGTCAGCGCCACTTACAGCTGGAGGATCAACTATTTTAGAAAGAACTGTCATTCTCATTAAGTTTCCAGGGTATGGTTTTGTGTTATACTGCCGCATGATTCAACCTCAGATGCTTGCCGCAACACTTGTAAATTTTAGTGTATTTCGTGTTGCATAATGTTTGCAACGCTCTTTATGCTGCGAGGCTGGTATTCCTCCTCTTAAGTATAGAAGACAATTTCTAATGGCAAATTACCTCTGCAAAAAATACTCCACACCCTATAATACACTTATAATTAATATTTCTAGTGAAGAGGAAACGGATTCGTTTCAATCTATGCATACTAATACTATCCCTTTTCCTATCCGAGTAAAACGGATGGTGCTAGCTCTACAACATGACATACTGGTTCAGCAATTTCTCCAACATATTTCCTATCCCCCATGGATATTTAAAAATCCAGTGTTTCACCAAAATTGTCAGAAGTATGATAGAACCAGTTCACCAGTTAATATGTTCATCAATGAAATAAAACATATTTTACAAAACCATAATAATCCTTTTGAGATATGAACCGACGGTTCCAAAACTGATCAAGGAGTAGGACTTGCTATATTTGTAAAAGAGCAGACCTTTCATTGGAAACACCTCTCTTGGACCAGTATGTATTTTGCCGAACAATATGCAATTTTGAGTCGATTGAATATATAGAAAATAATAATATAAAGAATGCAGCAATTTGGTCTGACTCTCTTACCGTCTTAAAAGCATTAACTAATAAGGAAACAACCGACACATTAACCAGCTACATGCAAAACACTTTAAACAACCTTCAACAACAACAAATAGACATAATTTTTATCTGGATTCCTAGTCACATTGGAAAAACAGGTAATGAAAAAGCTGAATTGGCGGCAATGAGGGCAATACATGCAGAAGAACTTGCCTCCATACAAAGATTTTAAATACATCAAACTGAAAATTATTAATAAATGGCAGGTAGACTGGCAACTCGATAACAAATTTTCAAAAATAACACAACCAAGAGTACAACTTAAACAAACTGATTACCATTTGAAAAAACGAAAAGAACAAGTCGTACTATCCAGACTTCGCCTAGACCATTCGCACTTAACACCATCATACCTTCTTCTGGGAAAAAACCCACCAATTTTTGAGTGTGGAATTCGATTAACAGCTAGACACTTGTTGCTTGACTGTACACTTCTTGTTGGAGCTCGTCAAATGATCGAGTTAGGAAATGATCTGAACACCTGCTTTTCTACACCTCTCGATAAGAAGAAAGTTATAGATTTCTTAAAAATGACTAATCATTATTTAAAAATATGATAAAAATAGTCATATTTACTTAAGGCTTAAGTTCTAGAAGTTTAGATGTTTTGTTATATAAGGATTTCTAACAGAAATGTTTACAATTATTAAGTATGTACAGAGGAAAGGCTAATGACCATAGCAGTCGACGCCTTACATAAAATAATAATAATAATAATAATAATAATAATAATAATAATAATAATAATAATAAAACTTTTTGGAATTGTACCCGCATCGGCTACTTCTCTCTCTCTCTCACTCTCTCTCTCTCTCTCTCTCTCTCTCTCTCTCTCTCTCTCTCTCTCTATTTCTTCTTAATGATAAGGTGCATTACTACCTCAATGTCAGCTATGGAGTCTAATCCCTTATTAACCTTCTCCAAATCAGAATCAACACGTCTACGCTATATGCAGCGACTGACAGTGACTTTTGACCTTTAACAAAATAATAGCAGCTGATAAGCAAAATCTATCATCTAATCTGTAAATCAAACCACTTGTATTGTCTCTAAGCCAGACTAGGGATTACTCCACTTCAAATCACATGGAATACTTCTCATTTAGAAAATATGAAAGATACAATGTAGATATTGCTAGAAGCGAATGATGGAATAGTAGCATTATATTGATCGGAGCATTTATATTGGGACACGATTGGAATCTTGAAATATCGGAGTTAAGCAAGATGAGAACCAGACATCTTATAAAACTCGGCCAAATCACACTAATTGGATTCAATGCTAAGTATTATTTTTAATATTAGGAATTCATTCAGGTATATTGTGTCGAATCACAACAAAGTATTCATAGTTTGCCCTGTGCCTATAATCAAGAATCCTATGTGATGCTCCTACTTTTTATACCTTGAAATAGTTTCCCCTTGAGAGAATAAAAATGTATTTCTCATCACCGTCGATACACATTAACATGAAAATACAAGAATTGTTTCAGTGACACAAATACGGATCTGTGGTTTAAGTACAACGAAAACTATTGCACACTCCGAATGAATCCGAGTAATACAAAATAAAGATTTGGTTAAGGATGTAAAACCACACATTGGTAGCGATCAAAGTTTATAATAATTATAAATCTGTGTAGAGATTATTATTGCAAATAATAATCTCAGATATATTAATCAATATGAACTTAACAGTATTAATATTGTGTATTACAGTGACTTGTGTTTACATGTTCCCTTGTAGTGATAATACTATTGGTAAGTACATGAATTGGATAAAAGATTGCGTAGGATCAAAAAATTAATATATCCATAATAAGGCATGTTGTGGAATATATATATATATATATATATATATATATATATATATATATATATATATATTAATAATAATAATAATAATAATAATGAAAATGATGTGGTAATTGCAAACTTCTATGATTACAATATATTTAAGTGCTCTTTATTTGCCCTCTCACACGTCTTGGAATATTAGTATACGACAAATGTGGTTTTTTAATGTATGTATATCTATTCACGTATTTATTCAAACTTGGTTTTGATTGCGAATAAAAACTATGTTAGTAGCAAAGATCACAATAATTAATCTGATTCTTCAGGAAAACTTATTTTAATTTTCACCACATATTTTGATTCAATTTTGACACATTCGTAATAAATTATTTGAACCATTATCCAAGTTTTACCTGAATATATTGAATATTGAAGTTATACAACATACTTATAGCTTCCAATGCATATTTCTCAGCTATCTGGGTGTACATTTTGACAAAAAACTAGCGATAGAGACATAACACCCAAAATAATTAGATGGAAGGATAGTTGAATCCTTGAATGAAATATTGGGGAGCGCAGAAATATTAATAACATCCCAATAGGAAGCACTTTGATATATGGATCAAGAGAAGAAATAGTGACTGAAAAATTGCTAAGAAAATTTAATCTTATGTACGAATGCGTCAGTTATCATAAACAATAGCAAATGATTCGTAATGATGAAGTAGAGATGTACAAAACAATGGTTAATTACACAAATACATGGAATGTACGATGTGAAACTTCTAGGCACTCGATAAGTTCGTGTGAAGTTTATAATTCTAATCTTTGTTGCATAGAAATCATTTCTTTGAAAACACTTCCAGTGGAAACATCCTTACTGTTCTATTTAGGCTATTTATGGGTTGGTCTATTGGAAAACTAACATTAAACTATTTTGTATTTTGAACTATGAGTATATATAATATGCTGATGCTAATAATTCAATTTTTTTTTTCAAATAATGTTCTAGTAGTGTGAAATGTGCCATAATTCATGATAATATGAAGTGAAACATCAGATTCCTTGAAGGGCTTAGAGCTATCAACCAATTATCATTATCGTGGTATCGTAATATAAAAAGTATTGCTTATGTCAAGAGGTATTAGTTTGATGTTCTCCATCAATACCCAATCAGCTCCATATTGTGATATTAAGAAATATATTATTTGACAATTCATCGCTCGCCTTATATATAATAATTATTAATAATTTCCATTATTCATTGTTGAATAATGATCATATTATAGGGGACAAGATAATGTGTATATTATATTGTAGTATGTCTTGTACTATTTTTAATATTGATGGTTTTTATATTAAGGGAGTATAAATAACTTTTTATAAATGATAAATTGCTCAGATTACTTATTGGCTTCTTGTTACAATATATGACCTTCTAGTTATATCAATATCACTCGTTAAACCAGACACATTGTTTTGATACTTAAAATATTATCTAAACTGAATGAATAGATTTCAATTTAATTATAATCTCAGTAACATAGAATCAATATTAGAGGAAGTTATTCACATAATGAGTGTGAAAAAATGCACATATTCTCTAAATGTCTCAAGAATCGTCTTCCTTTTGATGATTCGTATCAAATTTTAAATAATACAATTTAACTATACCATTATTCAAATAACATCATTAATTCGTAATAAGTATAGGTATAAATAGGGATTATGACAGATTTTTTAAAAAGATTCCAAATTTTCAGTAATTACTCCAATATATCGCAAGAAAATAATTTTTGGTTTTGATGCTTGAAAAACTAAAAATTTGAAATATTTAATTAAACTTTCCATGATCAGTCCAAAACGCTGTCGGCCATGATGTGCTTTGTCGTTACGTCACGTCACTTGTTAACAAACCTCTCACATAACAGTAAAACAAATATGTGGAAAATATCCTCCGATTTTTTCATACATAAAAAATAATAATCATCATTGCTGTATAGTACCAAAATCTGAAAATACATCTATTAAGAATCCACGAAAGTTGTAGATTAGAGTACCTAGAGAAGTGATATGCAAAACATCGGGATAAAACTTGCTAAAAGGGATCTTTTTATCCTTATCTAGTAAACTAAGGGTCTGACGAACCCACGGGACCCCAGTCCAGCTGTCCGGTGTCCTCCGCTTTTCCCTTGTCCGTTCCAGATCCCCAGGAATCTAGAGGAGTGAACCTCGATAAAAAATCCAGAATCTCAAAGTGGAGACTATCGTGCTGAGGGGATGAATGGCTGACCTGTGTGTACAGTCTATAACGATGTCATGTGAGTGCCAGGTAACACTCACTTGTATGTTGACCTTGCCCCAGTAAGGGAGCACTGCTGTGGTGGACAAATATTTCTGCCTAACTCGTGGGACTTTCAATGGAAGATTCGGAAATAGAAAATTCGAGCTCTCATGGTAGCAGAGCAAAAATAGCTACCACCGAAAACTCATAGAGCCTGGAAAAGAGCAGAGTTACTCCTCGGTTCCTGGTCGTGAAAAGACTAGATAATGAAAATTTTGAAATAGTTAGTCTTTTTGTTGTATTATTAAAAGTGTTTTTGGACAATTTGGTAACTTAAAAACGGTTCGAAAAATAAAGGATGGTTTATTACTTGAAACAGTTTCTGAACAACAGGCCAAAAGTATAATGAATATAAAAAACATTACAATTATGAAGTTGCGGTTGAACCACACAAAACTTAAAGCCACGCCAAAGGTGTAATTACCTGCAGAGATCTATTAAATTGTTTGTGGATAAATTGAGAGTAGAATAAAAATCTGAAGGAGTTATAGAGGTAGCAAGAATTGAGACAAGACAAAATGGCGATATCGTGAATACAGCTAGTTTAATTCTCACTTTTGATAAACCAAAACCTACTCCAAAAATAAAAGTAGCGTTCTACTCACTAGAAGTTAGACCACGTATTCCAAACCCGATTGTCAAAAACATGGTCACTCATCTCAATCATGTCATGAAGGAAAAATTTGCGTTTGTAGCAAATCTCTCTATGAAGGGCAAGTTTGTAGTGAACCTGTTTTAGTGAACTGTAAAGGTCGGCACTCTGCTAGGTCAAAGAAATGTCCCCGCATGATAGAGGAAATAAATATTCAAATCATAAAAACAAATGAAAAAATCAGTTATGGAGAATAAAAAAAAAGTTTTGTTAATGAAACCATCCAAAGGAATATTTGCAGAGAAAACTAAAAGCAAAGATACTTCTACAGCAATTCTTAATACCATCATCTCTCAAAGTTCTGTAATGGTTGAAAATCAAATAAAAGGCTTATATACGGCACTGACAAACCAAAAAGTAGTTTCACCAACAGCACAAGATGTAGATCGCTCAGAACAATCTCAGGAGCCTCATGCTGAATTACACAAAAGAAAAACCTTCGACAGTTCAGATGATTCCGATAATCTATAGTCTTCACAAAAAAGTGACATTTCAGTTGCTTCAGCTAAAAGAAAAAAAAGTTGGCCTGAAGGAAAACAAAGATCAAGAAAAACTTCCTGAGATAAAATTACTAAAACAACTACACCCGTCCCTGAAACTTCTCATTTCTATAAAACCCCTAGTTCCTATCAACCAACCGCTGATGATACACAAAATTCCGAATAATTTGATCTTCCACGAAATAAAAATGAAAAACCACCGCCCATAAGAGGTGAAAGAATCTGTGATAAGGAAATGTAGTGCTACATTTCATTTCATACAAATACTACATAGTTATTTACCAAAAACATTTATACATAAGATTTTATATTTATTTTAATTTTAGTTTATCATTTTTCATTCTACCTATATTTATTTCAATATTTTGATTGTATATTTCTACACTCAATAGGCAGATATAACACGAAACTGAAATCTATATAATATATATATATATATATATATATATATATATATATATATATATATATATATATATATATACAGGGTGTCCCGGGACTAATGGGAAAAAAGTCAGGAGCGTATAATCTGAGTCAAAATAATGTTAGTACTTCATATAAACTTTTTCTATTCAGGTCCTCGTTTTCGAGTTACAGGCCTCCAAAGTTTTAATTTTGAATTTGGTTTTTATTTTTATTTTTTGTACTAGTTATTTGATCTTTATAAAATTCACAGCAAAGCTATAATGTACGTGTATGTTTATTTTGGTAAGGTAAACAGATTTACAGTAGTGTCTTGAAGCCAAGGACGGACTACTCGCAATAGTTAGTGATCCAAAAAATTTGCAGGGTTGGCACACCCTGTATGAAATTATCGAAATTCACTTTCCCACACATTAAGCTAACGAAAAGGTACTCTTGTTAGAATTCGATAAAATAAGCCGTTCGGCTAATATTGACAGTTTTATTGCACTACGTACATTCACCATTTTTATAAGTACACAACGAGGTAAAACTAACTTATTAATACGATGTCCAAGATTTACCTTCAGTACTACAAAAAAATAATTTAACGATAGCAGAAGATAAAAAACATTAACGACTTATTAATTGGAAAGTTGGTAAAAACTTTTTAAAAGTGTTTTTACCGTTTATCAAGTAACCATAGGATTAGTTGTCAAACATTGTGTAGAATAGTTCGTAGTCAGTACTTGTCAATAATTCATAAGTCCTTAATTCAACAGTTACAATGGCAGAATTCACTTTTATTGAGTACGCAGATATGAATTTAATGTATGGACTGGTTTCTCGAAACTGTTTAAAGGCCAGAAGGCTTTATGCAGAACATTTTGCAAACAGAGCATTTCCAGACAGACGAATGTTTGAGCGTATTGATCTCAGGTTACGAGAGACAGGTATGAATAAGTAAATGTAATTTTCCATGTATACAAAACAAAGTTATACATTTTAGGACGTTTTTGCCAAAAAAAAGGTGGAGAAGGTCCGGTACGAAGCGTACGTACTGTGGCAGTTGAACAAGACTTGTTAAATGCAGTTGATAATGAACCATCAACGAGTTTACGAAAATTATCAAGAGAACATAACGTCTCGAAATCAGTTGTGCATCGCGTTCTAAAAGAACAGCTGCTATATCCTCTTCACATGAAAAAAGTACACAGTATGACAGTGGCTGATTATCCTTCACGACTTGAGTATAGCCAGTGGTTTCTGCGACAACAACAAGCAGACAATACATTTATTAGTAACGTTTTCTTTACGAACGAATCCGGTTTCACCAGAGATGTAGTCATAAATTCTCATAATATGCATTTATCGGATGATGCGAATCCACATGGCATTAGTCAAACTAGGAGCCAGCATAGATTCATGGTTATTGTTTGAGCAGGAATAGTTGGAAATCATTTGATAGGGCCATACTTTATTGACGGTACTTTGACCGGTCAGAGATATTTGGAGTATTTGCAAAATGAGTTATGGAACCTGTTTGATGATGTGCTACTACCAACTCGTAGGTATTTATGGTTCATGCATGATGGGGCCCCTCCTCATTTCAGTTTAGATGTACGATAGCATTCACACACAAGGTTTTCTAATAGATGGATTGGTCGTGGAGGCCCTTTTCAATGACCACCGCGATCAGGAGATGTTAATCCTATGGATTTCTTCCTCTAGGGTTATCTCAAAAGTAAGGTATATGCAACACCTGTGCAAACAAGGCAAGATTTAATAGACAGAAATCTGTTACACTGCAATGTTATTAGAAGTGCAAAGAAACAGCCGTCGTAGACTGAGAATGTGCGTGGAAGTGGGAGGAGCTCATATTGAACATTTATTAGAAGAACGTTAGTTTTTGTTGTTTAGGAATTAGTTTCAGTCGATTGTTTTATAACTTGTGTTTTATGAGGTTTTCTTAATGGTTTAATAATGTTGTGTTCGTAATTTTGATTAAAAGCAACTAATTACGTTGTCTGCGTACCTTTTCAATTCCCATTAAATAAGTTCTTAATGTTTTTATCATCTGATATCATCAAATTATTTTTTTGTAGTACATCGTATTAATAAGTTAGTTAGGTAAATTTGTACGTAGTGCATTAATAAAACTGTAAATATTAGCCAAACGGCTCATTTTATCGAATTCCAGCAAGAGTACCTTTTCGTTAGCTTAATGTGTGGGGAAGTCAATTTCGATAATTTCATACAGGGTGTGCCATCCCTGCAAATTTTTTGGATCACTAACCATTGCGAGTAGTCCGTCCCTGGCTTCAAGGCACTACTGTGAATCTGTTTACCTTTCCAAAATAAACATACACGTACATTATAGCTTTGCCGTAAATTTTACAAAGATCAAATAACTAGAAAAAAAATAAAAATAAAAACCAAATTCAAAATTAAAACTTTGGAGGCCTATAACTCGAAAACGAGGGCCTACATAGAAAAAGTTTATATGAAGTACTAACATTATTTTGGCTCAAATTATACGCTCCTGACTTTTTTCCCATTAGTCCCATTAGTATATATATATATAATTTTGTTTTTTTTTGGTTCTTGGTCTTTTTTATTTACTTATATATTGTTTATTTTATATTCTTGGGATTGAGGACCATTTTTAAAGACATTTAACTAGTAGCTAATACATTTTTATTTAAGGTTTCGGTCTTTCCATGACCTTCATCAGAAATAAAATTTTTGTTAAATCTAAAAGAAATGGTACAAGTTACAGAAAGAATTTTTAAAAGCAAAACAAATAAATCTTACCTTCGACAGAACGTTCATTTGATTATTCAATATATTTTATAGATGTTTTAGGACGCATCACATAACAGAATATAACTCACACCCAAAACAAACCGAACATTTGAAAAATATGACATTCATTGATGAAAAATTTGTATTGGAATATACGAGTATTTGTTCTATACAATGAAAGCAGCCGTAACGAAGTTTTAATGTGTCGTTTTTTGTGTAGACTGGTATTAAAATGGATTTTACATTTATATAGGGAGTGGTAATAAATGGATTTTATATTTATATAGGGAGTGGTAATAAATTTATTATATTTGGAATGTGGCACGTGTTTCTCTATATTTCTAAGTTTTCATAATGTTATTATAAATTTTACTAAGATTTTTTGTGTCAGTCTTTAAATTTACGGAACTAGTTTTTCTTTGTATTTCTATCATTTCTAGAACTTCGCGTTTTTTTTGTGGTTTTCACATCGAAGAATTTTTGTGTTTTCGAAATCAAATTCGTGTTGGTTTTCTGAAACATAGATAGTAAGTGCCGTTTTGTTTCGTTTGTCATATTTGTGACTATTTATTCTGTTTTTCAAATACTGACTTGTTTGTCCGATGTAGACCCCTTCACAGTTTTTACATGGTATTTCATACACTATATTGCTCTTCTTTTCTTTTGAGATTGAACTTTTTAGATTGGTGTAATTGGTTTTTAGTAGGTTGTGAGCTTTATGAGCAACATGTATGTTGTGGTGCGAAAATGTCTTTTTTAGGTTTTCTGATAAATTTGGTATATATGGTAAAGTGAGGAATTGGTTTGTTTTATTGTCTATTTTAGTTTTTGTATTATTATGGTTATAAAATATATGTAAACGTTTATTAAATATCTCATTTAACAAATTTGTGGGATAGTTGTTGAGTATAAGGGCATCTTTAGCTTTTATTATTGCATTCTCTCTGAATACGGGGTCGGACAGATTTATTGATCGATCTGCGAGTCCTATAATGACAGTTTATTTGTGTGTTAGTGGGTGTTGTGATTTAAAATTTAAATATCGGGAAGACCAGGTATCTTTTGTGTTGTTGTATGATGGAGGGTAAGGTCCAAAACGCTAATTTGATTATTTTCTTCTAGTTCAATGGTGAACTGTAGTCTGTCATGGTAATTGTTGAAATCTTGCAAGACCAAATGTTCTGTATTTTTTGGAATTGCTAATATGCAGTCTTCAACATACCTGTAAAAAAATAGTGTTTGAATTGAGTTTTTGGTCAGTAATGTTTCTTCAAGGTCTTCCATAACTAATTGGGCAATGACACTAGAAACCGAGGTCCCCATGGCACATCCTTCAATTTGTTGGTAAAACGTCTCTTCATACAAAAAATAGGTGGAATTCAGAGTGAGTTCTATAGCTTCTAAGAAGTCACTCATAGGTATATCAGTGTATGTTCTAATCTGATTCCATTTTTTAATTATTATATTTTTTGCTAAATCTATAGGAACACTCGTATATAATGATTTAACATCTAGGGATGCTAGTATATAATTTTCTGGTATTGTGATGTTTTTAATTTTATTTTTGAAATCCATCGAGTCTTTTATGTAGTATTTATTCTGGTAAACAATGTTTTCAAGAATTTTTTTAAGATATTTGGATAGTTTTTCGAAAGGTGATTGGATACATGATACAATCGGCCGAAGTGGTATTCCTTCTTTGTGCAGTTTTGGTAGGCCATAGATTCTAGTTGGAGGCGAATTTTGTATTTTCAAATTTTTTGCTGTGTTTGGAGAAATATATGTTTCATTTTCCCAATTTGTTACTAATGCATTGTTTTTCTTCTGATATATATTTGTAGGATCGTTCTTTAGTTGTTTATAAGTAGTATCATCTCTGAGTAAGTTATACATTTTTTTCTTGGTAGTCGTGTTTAAATATTATTACAGTTTTGTTAGTTTTACCAGGTTTTAATACTATTATATTTTTATTCTGCCTTAGAAACGATTTTGTTTTTTTATTTTGTCTATTCTGAATGCTAGATTTTTTCTTGAAATTATTTTTATAATTTGTTATGATGTTGCAACATTGGGACCGCAAATTATCTTTTGTTTCCGAATTAAGATTTATGAGGGAAGTCTCGATGTTGCTTATTATTTCCGGGATAGGTATATCGTTCGCAGCAAAATTTGGCCCTAGACTAAGAATTTCGTGTACATATTCTGGAATATCTATATCAGTGAGATTTTCTAACCACGAATCATTATAATCGTGTTTGGTATGAGTTCTATTCTTCAAATTTTCAATTTTATTTATGTTTTTATTTTTGATTTTTCGGAAAAGAATTTCATTTTTTCTTGATTCATTATTCATAAATTCTATTAATTAATTTTCTGGTAAAATAGTATTGAGTTTAATTTCCAATTTTGAAATTTCGTTCTTTATATTGATAAGATTTTTTGTTGTGTCAGTGATTAATAAGTTGATAGTTTTTTGAATAAAATTCGTTATGTCTTTTTTGAACTTCTGTTCAAGGTTTTTACAATTGAAAGTAATGTGATTAACTTTAAATTTAAGAAAATTTGGTGTTATATTATCAGTTTTACATCTTAAAAGGAAGATTCTTCTGTTTTTCTGTTTACATTGTTGACGACAGGCTTTTGAATATAACTTCATATATACCACATCTTCTTTTTCGTATTCTTCATTAATGTTTCTGTATGTTAGCATATTTTCACCCATGCTTTATATATTGTTTTTTTTTTTTGGTTCTTGGTCTTTTTTATTTACTTATTTTATATTCTTGGGATTGAGGACCATTTTTAAAGACATTTAACTAGTAGTTAATACATTTTTATTTAACGTTTCGGTCTTTCCATGACCTTCATCAGAAATAAAATTTTTGGTAAATCTAAAAGAAATGGTACAAGTTACAGAAAGAATTTTTAAAAGCAAAACAAATAAATCTTACCTTCGACAGAACGTTCATTTGATTATTCAATATATTTTATAGATGTTTTAGGACGCATCACATAACAGAATATAACTCACACCCAAAAGAAACCGAACATTTCAAAAATATGACATTCATTGATGAAAAATTTGTATTGGAATATACGAGTATTTGTTCTATACAATGAAAGCATCCGTAACGAGGTTTTAATGTGTCGTTTTTTGTGTAGACTGGTATTAAAATGGATTTTATATTTATATAGGGAGTGTTAATAAATGGATTTCATATTTATATAGGAAGTGGTAATAAATTTATTATATTTGGAATGTGCCACGTGTTTCTCTATATTTCTAAGTTCCGTAAATTTAAAGACTGACACAAAAAATCTTAGTAAAATTTATAATAACATTATAAAAACTTAGAAATATAGCACACGTGGCACATTCCAAATATAATAAATTTATTACCACTCCCTATATAAATATAAAATCCATTTTAATACCAGTCTACACAAAAAACGACACATTAAAACCTCGTTACGGCTGCTTTCATTGTATAGAACAAATACTCGTATATTCCAATACAAATTTTTCATCAATGAATGTCATATTTTTAAAATGTTCGGTTTGTTTTGGGTGTGAGTTATATTCTGTTATGTGATGCGTCCTAAAACATCTATAAAATATATTGAATAATCAAATGAACGTTCTGTCGAAGGTAAGATTTATTTGTTTAGCTTTTAAAAATTCTTTCTGTAACTTGTACCATTTCTTTTAGATTTAACAAAAATTTTATTTCTGATGAAGGTCATGGAAAGACCGAAACGTTAAATAAAAATGTATTAACTACTAGTCAAATGTCTTTAAAAATGGTCCTCAATTCCAAGTATATATATATATATATATATATATATATATATATATATATATATATATATAGATCTAGCAGTCAAATTGGCATCGGTACTTTTACGGTATAGCCAGGAATCCCTCAATATACACCAATCTATATTTGCTAAATATATTTAACGGACAGGTTAGCATCTTGATAATTTGGCAACGTTGGAATACAAGATATATTTGAGTTAATTAAATCACTTTCATTCTGCAGAGTTGATGGTCGTGTATAAATGTTGTACTTGTAACGGAGGAAATGGCATCTTTGAAAATATATTTAGAATTAATGTATTCGTTATGGTAAAGTGTATGGTTATTCAAATGCATCGTGCTTTCTTGGTTGTAATTTACATTTATCTATTTCTATGAGTTGTTTGACCATAGTTTGATTAGTATTTATTCGAACGTATCGCTACATGTCGCTAGAATGTTTGGGACAAACAAAAAATCAGCCGTTGTAGTATAAAATTGTGATCATATTCAGAGCTCCGTATCGAAACTTGTTAGCAAAAGGTGCCTAATTAAAATCTATTTTTTTCCTGACTATTCGAAGCAAGACTTAAAACTCTTCGCACAAGTTGAAATAAAACATGAACCACAGGATGCAAACAATATATTAGGAACTCTTGAGATGAATATTTCAAATAAATGAACATTGACGTTTCCAGTGATAAAATCGCTGGTGACTGTCTTGCGGAAAGTACTAAATTAATGTCTGAACAATCTTTGAATGCAATTTTGGGCAGTGATGTAGAGCAATATTTAGAAAAGGTCCCTGATCGTTCCGTAACAGGTATAAGTTATTTGAAAAAAATAAATAACACACCTTGCAATAGGTACATCTAGCTAATTTCCAGCTACTCAGAGTAAAAGGTCCAGAAGGAAACATAACTGTTTATTCTGCAGTGTAAAAACTAGACAATTTTGTTCGACATATAGAAAGATGTCATTCTGATGAAATACAGGTACAAGAAATAATGTCTTTGGTTAAGAAATCAGAGGAAAGGAAAAAATCAATTGATAAAGTACGTAGAGAAGGTGACTTCACATCTTCGAAAGTAGCTCAAATATTCCGAATGGAAAAAAATCATTCAGAACAACTTGCTGTATTTATGGGACATACAGAAAAGACACATGCTGAGTGGTATCGATTGCCTGACGATATTTATCAAGCTGCTAAGGTCAGCAAATTATTGATGCATGGACTTAATTAATCAGCACCCAAACCTGTTTCATAATAAACCATGGCCAGTAATTAAAGTTCATATTATTTGTAATAATTATAAACAGGTTAAGTAAATGCAAGGATTTATTTTCTTATTACAATGGATATTTTTTAGTTTGAATCAAAGAGCGGAAGAAGTTTCTTTTAATCATATTTCAGAGGAATTTTTTGTTCGTTTTTCTGTAAAAAATAAATTGTTTATGTTTTATTATACAAAATAAATAGTAAATCATAGTGTTTGTGTCTAGAAATCTTTGTTGTATTTCCTTTACAATCCATATTTCAATCTATTATCTATTAAATTGAATTCAGTTATCTACTTTTTTGTGTGACAACTAGTATCATTGCGATGTAGACGACGAATAAATATTACTCAAAACTGTTATATCTACTTATCAAACTCTGTAAATTTCAAATTACGTATTTTTTTTTTAATTAAATCACAATACAATGATATAGAAAAACAGAAAAACTATCATCTGCTGATCTTTACAATTATGACTTGAGAAGACAATTTTATAGTGGAGAACTTCCTATATTGATCTGTTCGTTGACGACTTCATATTGTGGGTTTCTTAAGTGTCTTCTAATCTAATTCTTGTTTCTTATCACAAAAACGTAGTACTTCTGGTTCTGTGTAAGGTGCAGTGGATGATTTGTGTCGAGTATGTTTAGCAAAATGAGATTTTTCTGGTTGTTTCCGTCTGTACGATCTTAAGTGTTCACCCCACCCCGTCTCTTCTCAAAATTTCGCAGGGTTTGGCCGATTTAGATAGCATCACAATCTGGACATTTAAGTTTTTATATACCAGACAGCTTCAATTGGGATATTTTTGCTTCAACATTTAACAATTTTGTACTTACATCACTTCCTGTTTCAAAGAAATTGATATTACCATCATATGTGGTGGTTCTATAATTTTGTACTCGTGTAGTTAATTTGTGAAATATTTGTTGTAATGCTACTCTCTCCTTCTTTTTATTGAGTAAACTATCAATTCTAATAGATAACCGTTTGATGTGGCTATCTGTTTAATTGTATTGATCTGTCCATCACAGTAATATCGTTGGTTCCTCTAAAATGAGTAATTAATTATCAACTCTTTGAATTGTTAAACCAAGGTACTTAATTGAGCTATTCTCTTCAACTCCTAATGTAAATTGAGTTTTTGGGTGTGAATTATTAATATGATTGAAAAATGAATCTAATTGTCGTTCACTGCCTATGAAACAAGCTAATATGCCATCTACATATCTGTAAGAAAATAAATATGTTAGGGTTTTCATTACATAGTTTGAAGTAACTATGACACCCATGTCAGAAACCTAATAATCGAAATAGAAATCTGTCAGTGTTTGTTAACATTCCTTAGCATACTTAAACTACCTGATATCGTGGTTATCTTCATAATTAACTATTTATATTGGAGCTTTATTTTGGAATGTAACTCAAAATATAACTCTTCAAAAAACATCACAAATTTATGTTGTTGCAATAAGAAATTGAAGCAGAATTCATAATTAATATGAAACAAAAAGTGTTTTTTAAAAGCTATAACTTTAATCAAGAAACCAAGTTATCGGACATCCTGCAAAATGCTGAAATTTTGTTTTGATAGATATAAGGATTGCCACATGTCTTTATTGCATTAATGATAAACTCATTAGTCATTATTCACAGCGATCCATATTGAATCATGGAGAGTTTGATGTTACGATATTGAGAAATTTGAATTATTTAATTTTGCGGTGGATTCAACCTTATCCAACTGAACCTAACCATTGTTTTGTTGATTCATTGAGTATCTACTTATTACTTGTTATGTCATATATATTGTAACACTAACGATAATTATACACGTTCACGGTTACCTGGTCAGGTTAGGTTAGCTTCGTTTTGCAAAATAGAATTTTTCCAATTTTTCAATTTGATTTAATCAAAAATGAAAAATCAACATTTTTGTTCATTTGGTTACTTGAAGAAAAAGTATTAACAATTATTTGTGAATAAGCGTTTATATGAACATTCAAAGCCCTAAAACCGATATATGTACCAATTTTCTGATATTCCCATATTTTTTTTATAAACCCCCCGTAAAAAAGAACACTTAAAGAATAATTATTGGAATCGGATGATTTTTAGATTTGTTACAGACAAAAATTGATAGTGTAAAATTATCGATATATTTCTTATAACGTTTTGACCCTTCGCTTCAGTTGATGAAAAAAGCATTATATTCTCAAGAAGATGTTTAAACATTTTTCAGTTCCATTTTCAATGATTTCCATTATATATCAACATTAGTGGGACGTAAAATTTAATTCATACTACTAACTGATATAATTACAACCATTATATTTCATTTTAAAGATGAACCGTTGAATTGGCAACGTTCTTCGGATGTCTAAGTGCAAATAAAATAGATATACAGTAGTCAAAGTGTCCGCTTAATGGTCAATATATACACGGATGCCAGTCTGACCGTTCATTCAATCCGGCATATACAAATAAGCGAGACCAGCGCCGAACAACAGAAACTCTGTGAACTTTAGTTACAAATCCATTCAAATAGGGTGTTAATTAGACTCCGGCCCATTTTCACCTTATGTGATAGCTGATGAAATTCCAAGTCGATTGCACTATCTTTTTTCGATTTGCAAATTGGCATCCGTATATTGGATGCCACTCTACCGCGGATGCCACCTTAACCGCATGCCACTTCACGCCGCTAATATCTATATATATATATATATATATATATATATATATATATATATATATATATATATAAACATATATACCATTCATTTCAATTATTATTATGTCTTTAAACCATAATATTCATGCACGACCCTGAGATGAGAACAATCATCCTGAATGCATATTCGTTTTGTATCTGTCTTCAAGAAACACACCTTAGACAAAATATAAATCGGTTGGATATGATGCTGCTCCAAACGAAAGAGCAAGAGGTGGTGTTTTGATACTCATAAAAGAGAACATACCATACAATGAAGTACAAGTACACATTGAAAATGATTATTTGTAATATATACCTTCCGAACGCCAAGTGGAGACCTGAGCAGTAACGGAGCTTTTTTCAACAGTAATGGAAAATTGGGCATACTAATCTGACCAGCTCTCACTTTCTACTCGGTAGAAACCTACTTGTCTGTGAATGCGGAAGACACATCACCATAAGTCATCTAATAGTTGAATGCCCACTGCTTTCTCGTAGCCGTTTAGATATGGGGATTGCAAAAGATGATAAGGCATGCATATCGACTACAGACCAGCAAATTAAACTCCTAAATTTCCTGAAAGCGAACAACTTGTATCTGAGATTATAATAGTGTAGCCTCAAATGTTGGGGGAGGTTTTTGGTTGGTAGGCCATAAAGGAGCCCAACACTACCCGATCATAGATCGGGTGAACATGAGTTGGCTCTCCTCCAAATTAGAAGAGCTAATGACCAAAGCAGTCGATTCTCTATAATAAAAAATAATAATAATAATAATAATATTGATGATGATAATTTCTTCATTCTTAGAATGTTATACAATAGCATATAGGACAAGTCATCACAAATATATTTTAAGCGATATATTTGAATATTTTATTACACTATAATATAAAATGCAATGTACTTACATAGATGCTTTACATAGCTTGGCTCTGCAGAGCAGAAATCTGGATTTAGCTCAAAGAATTTACCTATCAATATGTTGATTCTTGGCAGATTTCTGGAATCGGCTTTCACAAATCTGATTTCCATGATTTGTTTTATCAGTTAAAGTACTAAATTAGCAACATTTTAGTAGTAAGTTAAAAAGGGGAGTTTTGATGATTTCAAATGAAGTGTAAATGCACAAAATCGGTTATAATCTTAGAATATTAAACATGATAGTTTTAGGTTTCAATAATATAAACAAAATGACAATGATATAGGAAATTTGAGATATACTCGAATACAAACACTCGGAAAGTAATCAATTCTACTGTGTCCGAATATACTCAGCACTCAAACTAGTTACGTTGCTAGCGCTTATTTGCTGCATACAATTAAGATTATTGGAAATTAAACAAAAAAAACCGTACAGAATTCATTCAAATTTTGTGATACTTTGTTTAGAAAGTATTTCATTCTTATGCCAATTGATATCAGAGTAATTGATTCTCGCAATACAACGTACGAATGACGCTTATTTGTTTTTGATTTTTATGACGTCACGATCATAGCAGGTATCGTTTTCGGTGGTTGATTCAAAATGATATTTTAAAATTAAATTTGTGGAGCCGTTACCCACAATTATAAATTTAAATCGATATATTTGGGCTCCTTTGGACAAATATTTTATGAATTAAATATATTTTTTATGTTATGAGTCAAATAGCCTATTCACAAACACCACCAGCTCTTTCATATTGTTCTAATGCCTAAAAACGTATATGAGTGGAATGATAGATTTGTTATAATCTAAGAGAAACCTAAGATTAAATTATAAAACCTGAAATTTTGTCTAGTCAGTCTCTTATTCCTCTCACCTATTATAATGCACGTTCTCGCTAAGCCCGGCGAGGTGAAACCTCGAGCTACTCAGGAGTGTTAGGTATGGAAATTTAACCAACTTTCAAGGTATTTTATAAAGGCCATCATTCAAAAACTTAGAACATTACAGTTGATCCCCTTCTAACCATTTGAAGGCAAATGAGTTTTCTGTTCTATTCAACTATACTGTAAACGGTTCTATTGTGACGCGCTGCGTCCTTCAACTCACACAGGTTCTTACTAACTGACGCGCCACTTTGGACACCCTCGATGCAAAGTTTTTGAAACAAATGCTCGGGCGCCAGATTATTTTACGTGGCTTACTCCACGGCCCCTCGACCCTTAGCGTCAAGAGTTCCAGGTAGCCTCAGATGGAGGTTACGGAAAATTCCAGTAGTCTCGTTGAATTTAACACGACTACAAAACTATAACCCTTAGACGACGATGCTACGAGATATGAAGAAAACACTGATTGTATTGATTTGTATATTACAAGTCTCAGAAAATAAGGGACGGTCGGACACTATACTTTAAAACTATCAATTTAATAACTTGGTGAAACGCAGTAGCAAATTGCAAAAATCTTTAAACGGCCACAGGAAGACAGCGAGATATATAGATTCAGCCCCCCCCCAAAACGCTCGGTTCTTAATTTATAATTTAATTCCTACCTAAAATTTTTGGCGATAACGGTGGTGAGGGAATTAACTTGAATCGATTTACTTACAACAAGAAATATTTCTACTATACTGGACGGCTTTGGTTGTAATCAAAATAGTTTATATACCAGGCGTCCTCGATAATTTAAATTTTGAAAAGTGCTCGTCCCTTAATAATATTTATGGAGAATATTTCACCAATCAAAGACATTTTTTGGTTAAGAAGGTGAAAATACCACGTTATCTAGGCATGGAATTTCCGCTGGAAGTTTTTTTGAATAATTACCTACCACGATTTTTTGATAATTACCATGTCTCTTACGGAAAAATTAACACATTGATTTTCATGTTTTTATTGCAAATTATACACCAACTAAAAAATATGCTACAAATAGCATTCTCTGCAAAACCACAGTTTCGATTTAGGTGGCCTAGTCAATCCTGCACAACGAATATGTCTCCATAGAAGACATCCACTACAACAAAGTGCCATCAGATGTTTCTGTTTATCTTCACTGCACACAGAAAAGGGCTAACGTGGTTGAAGTTGATTCTGCTCTACTAGATTGGCTATTGTTCCAAACGCATCATCTGTGCAATGAAAATCGGAAATAACATTGTTAGTTAATAATTTGGTAATTATTAGGTATCGCTTGACTTACCTTATCATGTGGATATCAACAGCTTCATCACGTGCCTGTGATATTTCCTCAGAAAACGTTTTAAGGTTTAAGTTTTCAAGAAACTTTCCATTTATGATATCTTCAACAATGTTACGATCCTTAACGAAGAATTTTAGGATTACATCTTGTTTTTCTTGATAGGATTGTTTAGCTAATGCTACAGAATTCCTTTTCCTTTTTTTTGGAAGTCCTATGACTGTTAAGTCCTCTCCTTTCGGACGTCTCCGTTTTTTTATTGAAACAGGCATCTCAATTCTTGACAAAGCGACATCATTGACTTCAACTTTTTGATGGGACTAGTTGTTGACGTCATTTAAAGTAAATTCATGTGATTCACTTGGATCTGGTGTCATTTCCTCCTCTATAACCACCTCATTACAAAACGCATCAGGTAACTTCACAGATGACTGACACGGAGATGATGGATTTTCACTTTCAAATGCAACCTCATCATTGCTTCCAATGAAAAACTGGGTCTGATTTTCATCTACATGCACAATTGCAACATCGGTGTCATTGGCCCACAGTGTTTTGAGATTTTTCATTACATTAAGCCTTTGCTCAAACAACATGCCCGTCCGCTAAGTTCCTAAGTCTGCCAGTTCTGTGCATAACAAAAGACATTTTTTTCGTCCTTGCGTGTAGGTACTTGGTGGTTGAAATTGTTTTGCGGTCAATGATATAGACTGAACATTATTATTAGGTGTACTTGGGGAGTCCCATTCGATCGGTTCAGTTTCTTCTAGAAAACTCTTCAATGATTGTAAACATGCTGTTTATAGAATGTTCCATTGGACTATTTTTGTCCATAATATATTTTAATTTGGCGTTTATAGACTCAAGGCGGTTATTTGATTAATTAAAAAATTATTCTGAAAATAATTCTTCCCAAATTCCACTCATCTCTGCTACTATTCCAATTTTTCATAAAATACTCATATACAGTTTGAGGTACACTATTCTTTAAGGCTTTCAAGTATTTCTTTCTTGTTTGATCGGGTTTAGCGTTCTTCATATTTTTTAAATCAAGTAAAGTAACATTTTTACCAGTTCGTCCTCGAAATTTTTGCTGTATCATTTTTCTGTTGGCTTTCATATTCAAATAATCCTTTACGCTTTCCTGGAATACCTTCTCTGGCTAGGGGTGTGTGCGTGTAGGACCTTCAAAATTTACCTATTATGAATATAATACTGTTCGAGCAAGAGTTCTTAAATATTACTTTATCTCAACTACACTGCGAATTTACCTTTAAAGTGACATGCTTGTGCTTGGTTTGGACTTCGAGTTTTTTTCCATAATACGTTGCTCTGAACCTCACATGTGCTGGACAATTCTCTTTAAATGTCCAAGACTGTCGTTTTTATTCCCACTGCTTCTAAACTTTTTTCCACCATTACTACATGCATATAGAAGTTGATGATATATCAAAGAGCTTCCTATTGGTCTTACAACTTTACTACTTGCAATAGTACAGGCATCTCGTTTCGAAAATGTTGTGTACGTATTTTTACCAAGTTCCTCAATCGCTTTCTTTGCGTCAGCGAATGAGCTAAACCTATCGCCAACTTTCAGCATGCTGAGCATTACTTACATATATGTATTCCAATACGTAACCTAAAAATTTTCTAGGTATAAATTAACAATCAGAAAACTAACTGGAACACTTTAGCACAAATTTTTGCTATAGTAATAATGCAAACGCGACGAAAATAACATTCCAAACCGATAAATGGCAGTGTTATGCACAAAACACGAAAATTTGAGGACAACAGTAAGCAACGGCGTTTTAGTACGCGACCGTTTGACGGAATTTTAAGCATAGCGAATAAAAAGCCGTCAAGTGCGTCTAGTCAATGACGTCATATCTATTAACGGCATTCTAGTAGGCTACCGTTTGACGGCAGTTTAAGTATAGCGAAATTTTAAACAGCAACCTTCTAAGGTTGGTGATATTTTCATACCTGATGCAGCTGGTTAGTTCGAGCGTCCACCTTGCGGGCTCACTGAGGTCCCGCCTAATGGGTGACATATAGGAAATTTACTAGACAAAATTACAAGTTTCATTATTTACGTTGGCTGTAGACCACTAGATCTTAGACTATTACCTTTGTCTTATTTAAGATTATTGTTTTCCATAACGAAGCCTAATTTTATTTATTATTGAAAATGACCTTATGGGAGTCTGAGTGTAAAAGTATGTGATCGTGTTTTCAATTGTTCTATTCCCAAATTTTATTGATTATTTAGCGTTCGTTAATCACAAATTTTTACTTATAGCCATATTTTGTGTCGTCAATTATCTGTGCCATCTAAGGTTAACGATCAATACAAAAAGTCCGTGGCAAACTCTATGCTGAAATATCAATATTGTTCTGAACTTAATATTGTCGTATATAATCCAAACTGTTCAATTCATTTGAGAAGCCGAAATATTGACCTGAAGGAGCTTAAAATGAATTTTTATATACTACTTTCAAACATGCTAATTCAATCTCATTCTCTGCTGCTGGGAATAATTCAGTTTTGTTCATACGTATATAGTGAGACTTCGATATCTTTCAACCATGAAATTTGTCTTTTTTCACATATTTATCTTGACTTCTTCCTCTCTCTGTAGAATATTGCTAAATCTCGATGGTTGAGATCTTTTTAATATCTCAAATGCGATTAGCCCATTCGCTGAGGTTTCCGTAGGTATCCATGCTTCCACAATATACAACAAAACAGGAGATACATCACAACAGATGTCTAATGTAGACCTGTAGCGTTTCCATTTACCTTCGTATTTCTTGCGTGTGGCTTCGTATAAGTGAAACATTTCTATCGAATATTGGCTGATTCTTTATTGATAGTTGGTTATTATATCGTTGCATGTTATCTTAAATTTTCATGTTTCTGAAGTCCAGACCTCATAATTAGCTATACTTTTAGTCATAAGCTGTTGCAATATCTGGACGATCTCCGCAAAAATCTTCGTATCGTCCGCGTAGAGAATGTTATTTATTTCAAAATCTGTGTGGTCTAGCACTTTGTATATGCATTCCAAATAGATATTAAATAATAATGGACAAATATTGCAGCTCCCTATTATGCCTTTGGATATTTTCGTTTACTATTTGGTTTGTTCTAAACTCGCATGACCATACAATGATTTCAGTACAGATTAAAGATTGTCCTGATGTCTTTTCTATACCAAGATTCCTCTAAAGGTACAATCACTTCGATTCACATGAAATAGTTACATTTAATTTGGAAAATTACAAAATTATTGGAACAATTATGAAACTATTTGCATATATTACTATTTTCTAACAAAACAATCGTGTAATAGTGAATGCATTGATCATTTAAACTATTTGTCTATTTCAGTTGCAGATGAAAATCGTAATATAGAAGTTCCCTCGCCGGATACAAACGATGAACAACTACCACAGTCCACAGAAACTTCAACGGCCAAATCCAACGGAACTAATTTTACTGGATATCATATAGTTAATGTGAAGGAAAACGATTGTCCTGCTGCCAATGCATATAGGGACAGTAAAGGAAAGTGTCGTGATCAGAAAAATTGAAGACTATGAAATGTTTCCAATGTGTACAATTAACTAGTTTAACATTTTTGTTAATAAACTAATTCGTAAATTGAATAACACATCGTTTTCAAAAATATTTATGGATTAAGATTCTGCTTCCACACTGTCATAATATTATATTCTCATTTTAAGTGTTGTCGAAAACTTAGAAGTGGAAATGTATTCTCGGGGTTTGCAGAGGACATCAATATCAATAATGACAAAATGCACATCAGTGAATCCGACTCTGATGCCATAAATGTTAAAAACTGATTATGAAATTCTTAAGTATTTAGTATGTCTTCCGGTTCGCCTCATTAAATGAATCAGTGGGTATTACCTCAAACACATTCATCCGCTTCAATCAACGTAATTAAAAGGATATAATTGATAATGTTGGTTAACGGCTGGGGAGAGTTTACTCCGTGGTTTTTTCCAGGGGGACAGTTTTCACTGTCCAGGATACCTGAGTATCACTTTGACGCCCTGAGCACAACGGAGAGAGAAATTTTCCCGTTAAACCCGCGAACACTCAAAATGAACTAGCACCTGTCACCGTGGTAGGGAAAGTACCTTTTCCCTTCGCGTTTTTAGCCCGACTCTGTGCTCTGTCTGCTCTGAACTGACTTTTTATCATTCCCTCAAATTTTACGGGATTTTCTGGTGATTTGCAAAAGGTTGCGTATTTTGTTTTAGAATGGACTTCGATTTTTTTAACTAACCGTTTGTGTAAACCACAAATGTTTATGTTTAACCTAGTTTCGTTATTTGCATTGTTGCAATATTATGGTCCTGTCTCATTTTTGTTAAACAAAAAGTATGTCTAGTTCTAGTTTTTTTATATTTGAAATAAAACATATATTTTACCGTGTGTTATGAAAGTTACTGATGTAATTTTTTGTTTTCAATATTCGCATTTATTACAATAATGAAGCCGTTGACATGATTATGATTTATTTCGAGTGTTTTGAAAATGCAGCCATAGCTGCGAGGCAGTTCACGGCACGGTATCCAGATCGTCGTCAGTACGGGAGAAAATTGTTTCCGCGCTCGGTACAGCGATTACGCGATACTGGAAATGCTTATTATTTTTTTTACATGCGATACTTCGGTAATCGATAATTATTGCCCTATTAGTATTATTTCAATATTCAGCAGTCATTGAAAAATTGATGAAAATACAGCTCTATGACTATTTGGATTCAAGCGACTTCCTCAAAAACTCCCAATTTGGCTTTAGAAATTCCCGCTCAACCAGCCAGGCAGTTCTTAATGTTATGAGTGGCGTAGTGGAAGAACCTGAACATTACAATCGTACTGCTATAATGCTGTGCGATCTTTCAAAGGCATTTGACAGCGTTTCTCACGACATTCTCTTAGAAAAATTAAATTATTACGGAGTTACGGGAATTCCGTTGAAGCTCATTGGTTCTTACTTGCTCAACAGAATACAATGTGTTACAGTGAATGGTATAACCTCAGATTTTCAAAAGGTAAGTCATGGAGCCCCTCAAGGGTCGGTTTCAGGCTTCCTCTTGTTTATCACTTATATTAATGATCTGAGCCGTTTCATGTTACCTTATATGTCGGTTCTATTTGCAGACGATACTACAGAATACCACGAATTTAGGTGCCTCACTACATTGCGTTGGTAACAAGACAAATGAATGGTTTTCATCGAACGAACTAAAATTGAATAATAGAAAACTGAAATAATGCATGTATCTGCAAGTAACCACTTTTGGCCTAACCGATTTTTGTAGCGAATTTGGTATGGATCCGTCAAAAAATACGCCCTCTATCGTGCTTACAATCATACATATATATATATATATATATATATATATATATATATATATATAACCTTTTGAACGGAGGTTGATTTTGACATCTAGGAACACCAAAACGAAAAACTACATTAGTAGATCTACCAGCACTTCAGGCAGACAATGACCTTGAGACACAGTCATCGTCTCTTAGTCGGTATCAGTAATCCAAGATGGCCGACACCAGATAAGGGGTTCTTTATCAGTTTGTGGTTTTCATAATTCTACATATCTAAAACATTATTTCATTATAATTTGAATTACATCTGTGTGCACAAGAGATTAAAATCCCAATTTTTTCCCCTAAGAGAAGCAATGTATTGTTGTGCAATCTTCTTTAATTAAAGAAGATTGCACAACAATACATTGTTTCTCTTAGGGGAAAAAATTTGGGATTATTTTATTGTTTTTGAAAAATAATGTTACAGAACCTATCATAATCGAGTAAAATAATATGTTCTACAACGTTCGATCAATATACAGAATGTACAAAAAAAATATGTCGTAAGGGCACTTTTTTTTCAAAAAATATTTTTTATAGCGCTGTCATATTAATTTTGTAAAATAATATTTCAAGGAGAAATAGTTATTTTATATTTTTCCAGTTCGTATGTTAGAAACATTTTATCCGTGTTGATATATAACCGCATGCAGAAATGTTATTTTTAAGTGATAGCAATCTACAAAACCAACGGATGTTAATAGAAATATCGAAGTATTATATTACCAATGGATATTAGTTTTCTATAGTTTTCAATTTTAATTTTACAACTAATTGTCTACAGGGTGCTTGGCATCTTAATTTCTATTGGTACGGCTTGTTCGAAGATAACTACGCAATTTCATATGATGTCTATAGAGATTGACGTTACTTATGTAGCTAATTTCACGTAGGTTGTTAAGTATGGAATCTGCATTACGGAGTCGTCTGTATTCATAGCTTCCATTTTAGCTTACAGATCGGAAGACGTTAAAAATCAGATAATACACTGTCTTCTACACAGGCTTAAATGATTTCGGGTGATAATGTGGGGTAGTTTGGTACACTAACGTTTTATGAAAACTTCCCCAGCCAACGATTTTATGGTATTCAGCCACTCGTGACAATTTTAAATCGAAAAACGCGAACGTGTAAGACCTTCGGGTTATCGAATCGTAAAAAGGCTGTCGCGTTAGGGTTTCTATATAGACTAGTAGGAAAAAATAACGTTGTTGTTCAGAAACAGCGTATGTAGAAAAAGGTTGAAGAAAATATTAGAGTTTTTATATAGGACTACCACAGCCTAAATTAACAGATATTCTTTACGTAGCTTAAAAGGTATACTATTTAGTTTGTTACAAAACAATGATAAATAGTAGATACGTAGGTTAGGAAATGTTTCGAAACTATCGTCTTCAATTTATTCAAGTTTTTTGAAATATTCAATACTATTTCGTTTATTACAAAACAATATGAAATATTAGGTACGTATCTTAGGAAACGTTTGGAATCTATTATCTTCGGCTTTTATTAAAAACTATTGGAAATATTTAATAATATTCAGCTTGTTACAAAAACAAGAAATATTAGATACGTGGCTTAGGAAACGTTTCTAATTTTTACCATCTTCGGCGTTTCTTAAAACTTTTTAGAAATATTATTTAGCTTGTTACAAAACAAAAAAAAACAATAGATACATAGCCTAGCTGGTAAGTTTATTACAAAAGTTTTATGTAGTGTATACATTTAGGATAGGTAATGGTTGTACAAAATATTCTAGTACTATTGCGAGCAAATGTTAAGGCGCATGTTTTAGTATCGTTTTAAAAATGTTTAGTAATGATTTATATTACCTTTATGACATGTAGGAAAATGTACCTGTTAGTCAACAATGAAATGTTGTCCAAGAGAGACCAAGCTGGAAGGTAGGTACTTCCATCAATAATTGATTACTTCTCTCTTAGGAAAAAGGGAAATCGATAGCGAAAAAAAGTAGAAAAGCCGTTGTAGATATTGAAATACTACAAGGTGGGGACACATAGTGTCCTAAATTTAATTAGGAGGTGTCCTTATTACCTTGTTCACATTCCGATTTTTTTAAACGAGTGTACAGGGTCCCAGATTTATATGGGAGACACTTTTATTTTTTTATTTGCATACATACAGCGCAACTATTATTTTGTGAAGTGAATGGACAAGTTCTCAAAATTAATTAGGAGACATTCTGCTAATCTTGTAACAAGATTCCCAAAGTTAATTAGGAGCTGTTTTTTTTCAAAATTACACATACAAACTTGTTATCTAAACGAAAATTTTACAACTTTCGTTATCAATTATAAGGATAGGTCAGAAAGGAAATAGCCATGAAAACAATTGATCTTTGCTATGATTATTTAGGATAAAAAAGCGACCCGCGTACTAATGGGTTTTTAAATTCATGTTATATTCTTTATCTTGCAGAGGTAAAATTTATAAATATTATTTAAAAGGTACATTTTAAAAAGGATGGTGGAGTTAGATACAATGTTTTTTGTAACTGTAAGGTACAGGGTCATAGGCTTCGACCCTTTTACGCTTAGTAAAGTTGGTACGGAAAACCTTCGTCACTTCGTTGGTAATAACAGTATGATCAGCGTTCCGTAAAATGTTTCTTGTAGTTATATACTCATCGGGGACCCCATTTAAGATCATATCTCTGGGTTTTTCAAAATTAGACCGCTTATGAGTATTGTAATTGAGGGTTATTCCTTTGACTTTCATTATGTCCATAGTTTTATTTTTAGCGGTAGAATATACTCGATAAGCTTCGTCTTTGAAAGACTAATTGACAAGTGAAGTGTTTTCGTTTACAGGGAATATATGAAGTATCTCAATAAAAATACGTGACATAATATCAAAGAACTCAGCTGTGTCTGTAACTATAGACGTCTTGTCTTGATTCTCGCGCTGGCCTAGCTTACCCCAGAAAGAAGTCACAACCGATTTTCCTATTTGCCGCTGTCCTGGATTAGGGGCAATTTCGTCCTCGTACAAAGAGACACCCTCTTTTTCAAAATATTCGGTTATGAATTTATCTTTGTGTTCGTCAGTGTCACAGTCAGACGGTCACCCTGAAGCATGTTGTTTTATTTTTAAAAATTTGGAAATGTATTCTGAAAATAATCCCCCAGATTTTGTAGCGGGGTCGTACTGTTCTATTTGATACTTCCAAATTTCGTAAATCTCTAACAGCTCCTAACCCATTTCCAAACTTATTGTAACTTCATCGAATACCCAAGTACCCGCAACGGTATTATGGGAACACCCATCGGTAGACATGCTTTCAGCACAAGTCCTACAGAGAGGTAACATTAGTTTGCCGTTCATTTTTACCGGTAATACAGGGTGATACAAATTAGTCGGTGGAAGTATTTTACATTTTATTAGCCCGTCAGTACATTTCAAACCTAGGAAATACCAGTCTTCACCGACAGATACTAGGGTGCTGAATCGGGTATTTACCGTACTTGTTGGCCCATTGGTATAAGCTAGAGACGTCGGCGTAGTTTATTTTCTCTTCCTCTTTACACTTATAATATAGTTTTGTTGCGTCCGTTCGTCCCCCATAGAAGGCGTCGCGAGGGTTCAAAGGCATTAAAGAAACGAGATCATGATTTTCAACGAACTTACGAAGCTCAGAGCTTTCCGAAAGCTCTCTTCGAAGTTCACACTCCCATTTCTCAACCACCTCGTAACATAAAGAGCGTAGTCTTTCAGATTTAGCTAATGTTGACTCGTAGCGGGATTCAATAGTTACTAAAGGGTCTTCGTAAGCGGGATTAATACGACTATATTTTATGCATTTCGGACAACCATGAAAATAACAGCCGAAAAACTCGAAGATTTGATTGGTTTCTTTGCAGAAACCGTCTACCTTAATACCCGATATACAAGACTCGGCCCCACAAAAACTATTGAATAGCTATTTTGGACTGGCTGTCCCTCAGTCTATAGCCATTTTTAGCTATCAGACCGATGGTATTGGGGCGTAAAAAGTTTCTTCTGAAGATTTTATTGCAGGCACCAGGGAGGGTAATCGCTTCTGTGAATGGGTCTACGTTACTCTCCTCCAACATCAACTCTCTAAACTTAAGACAAGCACGTGCAAGTATCGAAACGTCGCTTACACAATAATCTACGAGCTCCTTCTGGAAATCGAAGACGTAACCCTGATCGGTGAGCTCTGTATGCCAAGCGATAACCTGATTTCTCTGGTCTTTCTCTTCGTCGAGCATTAGGTGTTCAATCCACACGGCAATTATTTAATTAATTTTTAAGTTAAAACATAGTTCGGCGCGTGCCAACTAGATTTTAGGCGAAAACCGAAGAGTATCGTTAGAACGGTGCAGAGTACATTTTGTCGATCGTGGTAAAAATTATTTTTACCTTTAAATGAGGTGTGTAACTCCAGATTTTAGAATTCACGTGGTGGTCCTATCTTCATACTCAGTCGGTACCGACAAGAAGACCTACTGTCATATCAAGGGTAAGTGTTATATGCTTCCTATTTTTTTCTATGATTTTTTTTATTTTTCGCATTACTTTTATTGCTGGTATCAATCTTTGCGTTGAACCAATTATAAAGACTAATAATACAGTCCATTTACTTCCCGCCCATACATCTTGGTCATTCGAGCACGGATTTTTCAGGATATTTTCCGCCGTTAAAATCCCATAATTTATGATTTATTAATTTTTAAACACCTTTTGATAAAATTAAATCCCTTTTGTGATGGACATTTTTATTCGTTATCTTTTTCGGTAAGTCTAGACGATACGTACCGAACCCGCATATTAATTGACGCATCTGTGAATTTAATTTTTGACCTGGCCAATGACCGATATAGAAGTCCACATTGAATTTACATATTTTTATGAACATTCTCTCATTGAATATATTTTATTTCAACAATAAAGTGCACTGCTTAATCTCTATATCGTTCTACATTTATTGTACTCGTAATTATATTCCCCACTCACACAAATAATATTATTTAATACTTAATATAATTGAGTGAATGTTATTTAGTCAAAAGAATCTCCTTATAACTCGTTGTTTTCGCATTTTTTCGCTCGATATAAATAATTTTTCTCTTATTTGCGAAAGCAGTAACGTTCGCTCTCTCTCTCTCTTCTTTATAGGCTTTTGATTTAAATAATATTCCATTTATTATTCTCATTGTCAAGTGTTTACCTTTTATAAATACTCATAATATCTGGAGCTAAGAAACTTAAATTATTAATTGCTCAACGTCGAAGTGAAATTCTCAACTTGAATACTCTATTAACAATTGCTAACGACGCTCTCACAAATACAGGCTAACAAAATAATTTTAAATGTGGGTATAAACATATCGAAAATATTCGTGATGATTTTCTTAAAGCTCATAATGGCATAATTTGTATTGTGTCTATACAGGAAGGTGTGGACTTAGAGCCACATAATATCACTCGTACAGATTTTTATAATAACTATAATCATGTTCAAGCAGTTTATACTCAACTATTCGAAGACGATATTAGTGATAATAATATTGATAAAAACTCTACTCAAATGTGATTACTTTTAGATCTAATTATTATGTTAGATTGCCCAAACTCACTGTTCCTGTTTTTGACGGAGATTATCAACATTGGCAAACGTTTATTGATATGTTTGATTCAATGGTACATAATAATGATTCTTTAACGAATATAGATAAGTTTAATTATTTTTTGACATCCACTTCGTCAGTTGCTTACGATCTCATTTCTAGTGTACCTTTACGAGGTAATACTTATGTTGTAGCATACAATAGACTCAGAAAGCGCTTTGATAAAAAGTTGTTAATTGCTCGCTCCCATTGGCATGCTTTAAAATTTACTTCTGCAATGGACAGTTCAGATGATCATGAGGCTTTACGTAAGCTGACTGAAAGTTTTGAGAAGAGCTTGGCCATTTTAGAAAATTTAGGTTATAATGTCAAGAATTGGGATTTCATACTTTACAAGATGTTGTTAGATAGATTAGATAATAATACTTAAACTCGCTTTGAGCTTCAATTAAGGATAATCTACCTGCTGATGAATATTATACTACGCTTATAGATTTTTTAGAGATTCAATGTGACGCTATGGATAGTGTTCGTATTTCTGAAGTTGATGTCAATGCACGCGCACTTGCAAATAATGGGAAAGAAACTATTGTTCCTTCTCCTAAAAGGTTCTCTTCACCTAAAATAAAAAGTACTCAAAAACACACTCCTCAAAAACAGCGAATTAGTATTACCACCCAGTCGGACTCTAAAATAAATTGTCAATTATGCCATCAGCAACATTCAATATACAATTGTCAAGGTTTCTTAGCTAAATCTCCTAACGAAAGATATGACTTTGTAAAATCCAAGAATTGGTGTACACATTGTCTTGGTTACAAACATAACACTTTTAATTGTCCTTCTCAACTGCGTTTTAGAAAATGTTCACGCAGGTGTAATAAACACGAGATATGACATAGAAAATTTTAAGAACGCTTTATATAGACAAATTTTTCTTAATTCGAAATAATTATTAATTGTCCTCAACGAAAGAAATTGATACAAACAAAGTGTGTTATTGCAAGGTTAATAAAACATCACAGCTGACGATTGTGTCATGCTTTGTTTACCAATGCGTTACAAATTAGAATAATGATACAGAAAACTAACCTTCACACAAGGGCATAGACAAGGTAAATTTTAGATCAAATAACAAGAAATTTTGAATCAAAAGAGATAAAGACAATAACTCTCCCCTGAAGTGGCCAGTCTAAGTACGGACGGTCCCTTCACCCTCAACAGTAATATTGTGCAGTTTGTGACTAGTGATATTCCAAAACGTAAGTTTTTAACATACAATCAATTTTTATATAGTGTATTAATCTGCTTTATTATATTTTCATTGACTAAACCGGGTGTCCCAAAAAAGTAGGGGACTCCACAGTTCTTTTTCGGTCATATCTAGTGTGTCATATACATCTGCGCCCCTCATCTACTATTAGAATCTAAACAGTTATAGGTATTATCTTATGTTCAGGGGGACCATCTCCCTATATATCTGATTATTTGAAATTGCGCACAGATATTTATATTGTACAAGGGATCATATTTAGTCCTATCTCAAAGTTTCAACCGATAAATTTTCAGTCATATTACCGGACATCCAGATACCGGAGACATCATAATTGATCTTCCGAATTTTGTTGATATAGATTGTATTCTACATATTCAAATTCTACGAGAATCGTAATTATATATAAATTTTCTTTTTTTTTATATTGTACCGGTTACCTAAATTTTCACGAGATTCATAATTATTTTTTTCCAATCCCAAAAATTTTGGCAATATAGATATATGGTTTACAGGATATCGTATTTGTTCTAATTCATAAAGTTTCGTTTGATTCCTATTTATTGCCTTAATTTTTGTGAAGGATATTCACCATAATTATCGCCAAAGGTGTATTAGATTACTATTTTTTTTGAGACGTTCAACATACTACTGTCATTATATGATTTACTGTAGTGTATAGGGTACCTTAATTATTCCAGGTTAAGTACCAAAAATAAATTCCGCTCGTTACTTTGTTATTTTTTTTATATCACGTAGGCTATCCAAAAATCAGGAGAGAGCCGAGTTATTATATTTCATTCGATTGCAAAAACTTTCGAATATTTTTTGATTTTTTTTGTAATATATGCTTGTACATATTTAACCTTCCAGTTTATTTCCTTTAACCTCAGCCCTCACTCTCGTACCAGCCAAATAGGACGGGCCGACTTGACCTGCATCACGAACTCGGGCTTGGCATACTGTATAAGCCCAAGGGGCCCCACGACGACCTTGATCGCTCGAGTCAGGAACAACCCCTCCTTCGAGGTAATCCCGCAGGGAGATTTCTGGTTCTAAATTTTGTGCCGCGAGGCACTGGTGACAGCACGCTGCAACGATTTTGTTCTTTGGATAGGAATGTACAGTAGGGCATTCCGATCACTACCGATACAGAAAAAGGAAACCCGAAAGATAACCAATCACATTACACTGGTGTTGGATAAGGATAATTCCGACTCGATTACATTTACCGGGATAATACGGGTGCAATTACATAACACAGGCACCACACTCTGATGCAATTCCTACCTCACAAGCTATCCCAAACAATGCTCCCATTACTCCAGTTGCATCAACTAGTGCTTCCCATTTGGCTGCTCGTTCTAATGTTGAAACTTCAGTCAACCTACTCTCTCTTGTAAATAGTACAGTATTGTTGTCTACCGCTATGATTAATGTTAAAGATAGCCAAGGTCGTTATCATTCTGTTAGAGCTCTTCTAGATAGTGCCAGTCAGAGTCACTTCATTCCTGCTAAGTGTTGTAATAAACTGGGCTTTGAGAACTTCTCTCTCTCTTTGGAGATAAGGGGTGTGGGTCAGATCTCTTCTAAGGCTTCACAAGGAGTCACTTGTACTATTAAACCACGAGATGCTCCGGAACCTCTTCTTAATCTAGACTTTATTATCTTGCCACAAATTTGCTCTGATACGCCCAGTGTCTCTATACCTACGCATAATTTTCAGGAATTCGCAAACTTACGACTTGCAGATCCTCATTTGATGCATTCCCTTCCTGTGGACATGCTTCTAGGTGTTGACGTGTTTGCTAATATCTCCAAGGTGGTTTTAATAAGCCTTCAATCGATAAACCCGTTGCTTTAGATACGATTTTTGGTTGGATAATCATGGGAAAAGTCAATCATACCTCAAATCAGACAGCTCATTTGTTCTTTACTTCCGCAGAATTACCTCTAGAAAGTGGAGTTAAAAGATTTTGGGAAATTGATTCCATACCCTCTCGCTCTCATTCATCGTCTGATGATCTCTTAGCCGAAATATTGTTTTTAGACTCCATATGTCAGGACTCTACTGGACGTTTTGTAGTATCTCTCCCTTTTCGTAATACTCCATAAGATTTCTCCGATTATCGAGACATCGCTCTAACAAGATTTTTATCTTTAGAACGTCGTTTGGTGAAAAGTTCTCATTTATATACTCGATATAAAGATTTTATGGAAGATTATTTAATTTCCGATCATATGGAACCCGTTCACGGCAGTGGACTTATCTCTTAGCTATTATATCCCTCATAATTGTATTGCTAAGTCAGATATGTCTAAATTTAGGGTCGTATTTGATGCTTCCGCGAAAGGCTCCAATGGTCTTTCTTTGAACGATGTCCTGCTTTCAGGCCCCAAGCTTCAACAATATATCCAATCAATTCTTCTTAGATGTCGTACGAACAATGTATGTTTCACCACGGACATAAAGCAGATGTTTCGCCAGGTCCTTATAGAAAAGATTCATCGTGACTATCAACGCATTTGGTGGCGTTCTAAACCTTCTGGCAATATTCAAGATTATCGTCTCAAAAAAGTCACTTATGGTATCACTTCTTCGCCTTTTTTAGCAATTCGAACTATTCTCCATTTAGCTGATATGTATAAACATTCATACCCTCTTTTACGTACGGATATATGTTGATGATATTGTTTCTGGTTGTAGTTCTTTATAAGAAGCCTTTGCTGTTCAACGGGAGCTTATTGCCCTTTTATCTAGCGGTGGCTTTTACCTGCGTGAATGGGCCAGTAATAATACTCAATTTCTCTCATCCTTGCCGGCTGCTGATTTACAAGTTGATCTGCCCTCGTTTGACTTTGATAGTCAAACTACTCTTAAAATTTTAGGACTTTGTTGGAACCCTTCTCAAGATTTCTTGTGGTATAATGTCTTAAGTAACAATGAGTGCTGTACTAAGCACTAAATAGTTTCTGAACTCGCAAAAATTTTTAATCCATTAGGATTTCTCTCCCCTGTAACAGTTTCTCTCAAAATACTAGTCCAATCACTTTGGGCTCTTGGAATTCCTTGGGACTCATCTCTACCAGATAATATTGTTGATTTCTGGCGTAGTTTCAGGACAAATTTTTTTTCTCTATCCTCACTTCATATTCCTCGACAAATAACTTCTCCTCATAATTGTAACTATGATCTTCATGGCTTTTGTGATGCCTCAGAAAAGGCGTATGCCGCTGTAATTTATTCACGGTCTGAGGACGAGAGTGGTAAGATCGAAACACATTTAGTGAGTAGAAAAACTCTGGTAGCTCCTCTCAAAAAAATCTCTTTACCTCGACTCGAATTATGTGGGGCCCTATTGTTGTCTGAATTAGTGCATTTTGTACAGACAAATCTTCTATGTTCCTTACAGATTAGAAATATGTCCACTTACACAGATTCCACCATTGTCCTTTCTTGGGTACAAAGCTCTCCCCACAAATGGGCTACTTTCGTGTCAAACCGGGTGACATTGATCCAAGAGAATATTCCTCCCTCTATTTGGAGACATGTTACGTCCGTAGACAATCCTGCAGACCCTGCCTCAAGAGGCATATTCCCTCAAGAAATTCTCAATAATTCCCTATGGGCATATGGTGGGCGGGACCTCCTTGGTTATGTGAACCTTACGATGGTTGGCCTACCTGTCGATCTAAATTTGAAGTTTCCGAAGTTTCTGAAGAATTACGCATAACTGCTGGTCAAGTTGAATTAAATCAATCCCCTATTCATATTATTTTATCCCATTTTTCATGTTTTGAAAAAATACAACGAATAATTTGCTATGTACTTAGATTTATTCTTAATGCACGTAATCCCGCTAATGCACGATTTGATTCATTTTCAGAAAGTGATTTAGATAATGCTCTTGTCTACCTCATAAAATGTACTCAATCTTATGCATTTGCTCGTGAAACACCCTTGCTTCAAAAGAATTTTGTATCAAAGTACTTGCGAAAATTAAGCCCTTTCTTAGATGATCAAGGACTGCTCAGGGTGGGCGGTAGACTTGCTCACTCTAGTTTGTCCTTTCATAAAAAGCACCCTATTCTTTTACCCAGTAGTCATAACTTCCTGTATCGACTTATAGAATACTATAATCGGAAATATCTCCATCCTGGACTGCAAACTCTCCACTTCTTACTTCTCCAGAAGTTCTGGATCCTCGCCCCAAAACGGTCGATTCGTAGAGTAATTTCCCGTTCTATAAAATATTTTAGAGCTAACTCTACTTCATCTCAGCCCTTAATGGGCAATTTACCCTCCGTTCGTTTACCTCAAGTGAAACCCTTCTCAAATATTGGTGTGGATTACGGGGGTCCTTTTTGTATAACGCTTGGACGATCTCGTGGAGCCAAAACTCATAAGGCTTATCTCGCTCTGTTTGTTTGTATGGCCACAAAGGCTGTTCATATAGAATTGGCTTCAGACCTATCCACAGACACCTTTGTTGCCGCGCTTCGTCGCTTGATTGCTCGTAGGGGTTCTGTTAATAATATATACAGCGATTACGGAACAAATTTTGTTGGGGCTCGCAAGCAACTGGGTCAAGCCATGCAAGGTGCTACTGAAAGGGAGCACATTAAGTGGCATTTCAATCCTCCCTCAACACCCAATTTCGGAGGTCTGTGGGAGGCAGGCATTAAATCACTTAAAACTCACCTCTCTAGGGTTATAGGCGATCAGATCCTCACTTATGAGGAATTATATACGGTTCTGATGCAAATAGAAGCCATTCTAAACTCTAGACCCCTCTGTCCAATTAGTTCTGATCCTCATGATCTCCTTCCACTCACTCCAGCCCATTTTTTAACTTCCACACCTGTAGGTACCCTCATAGATCCTGACTTACAGGAAATAAAGTTAGGGCGTCTCTCTCGTTGGCAGCTGGTTCAGCAAGACACTTCCGGGTACTCCTGTTGAAAAGGATACCTTAGTTTTTATGAAAGATGATAATTTGCCTCCTGTAAAATGGTCACTGGCTTGTGTCACAGAAGTTCACCGCGGCGCGGATAAAGTAACTCGGGTTATCACATTGCGCACCGCTAAAGGTGAATGTATGCGACCTGTTTCAAAGGTGTGTCCTTTGCCACACAACTAATTTCTTCTTTTTTTTTATTTATTTATTTTTCTCATTATATTTAAGTTTTAGTTAGCCGTTTCACTCAGTGAATTGAATTTTGACCCATTAACGCCGTGCGTGGTTCTATGGACACGGCAAAACCCTTATGTTCTATGTCACTTCAATGCCAGTAGATCATTAGCTGGAGGGCGGAGCATTGATGACGTTGTAGTTAGGAACATCTAAAAACGTGCGAGAACGTCTCGTTTTGTTTGCCGGTTAGTTTCAAAGTGGTTATTGTCGTGTAAAGTTCGTCTGTTGTGAGTTCAACTGAAAACATGGACATTAGATTTGAGTAAGTACTTTTTGACTAACACAAATGAGAGTTTTGGTTGATGTATTTTAACTGTGGCTTTTTAGAACAGCTAAACAATATATTCATGCACATTTATTAATATTTGAGACATGAAGATATTGATGGAGACAGCAATAAATTTAGATGATCAACTTGTTTCTATGTTACCTGATAAAGTTAGAGCTTGGATTGTCGAGACAAAAATAAATGATAATCCAGAAGTGAGATGTGAAAAAGGAGCTGATTTTGATATTGAAAAAGCTACCTCGTTTCCCAATGCTGATTTTAGTGAATATAAAAGTCTCTCCATGGTGAATATTTTTGAAAAATTTGTAGACGATGCAATGATTGATATTTTAGTGGAAGAAAGTCGTCGATATGCTCTTTTTCTAAATTGCCCGGATCCAAAAATAACATCAAGCGAGATACGGTGTTTTCTTGGCATATTACTAATAAGTGGTTATAACCACGTGCCATCTAAGCGGCACTATTGGGACGGGGGTAACGATATGAGGAATACTGCCATTTATGAATCTATGAGAAGAGATACATTTCTGCAGATATGCCGATTTCTCCACTGCACTGACAATACAAAAGTCGATAGCAATGATAAAGCTTGGAGAGCGCGTCCAATTATGGACCAGATGAAAAAACGCTGTATTGAAAATTTTGTGCCAGAGCAACACTTGTCTTATGATGAAAGCATGATTCGTTATTACGGTAGGCACGGATGTAAACAATTTATCCGGGGCAAACCGATTCGATTCGGATTTAAAATGTGGTGCCTCAATACCATTAGTGGGTACCTAGTCAATTTCGAGCTATATCAAGGCAAAGGCCCTAAGTCAAATACGTCCTACGAGAAAATTTTTGGCAAAGCAGCTAGTCCGCTTTTAGTTTTATTCAGTGAGATATCAGAGGAAAAACAAAAGTTTAGATATAAGTTTTACATGGATAATCTATTCTCTGGACCTGCTCTTATTTCGTTTTTGACATTTTATGGATATTCTGCTATAGGTACTATTCGCGATAATCGGTTACCTAAAGGTTGTCCCTTGACATCAAAAGTATTATTCAAGAAAAAGAATCGTGGATATTTTGAAACTGCTTTGGAAAAAAATAAGGGTCAGTTATTTGTTCGCTGGATGGATAATTCCGTAGTTACCATGATCTCTTCATCATACGGTACTCAAGAAATAAGTCAGGCCAAAATATATTCGTAGCAACAAAAGAAAAACATTATGGTTCCTAGACCCAAACTTATTGCTCAATTTAACAAACATATGGGCGGTACAGATCAAATGGACCAAAATGTAAATTGCTATAGGATCGGAATCCGAGGCAAGAAATGGTACTGGCCCATACTGACTTGGATTTTCGACGTAGCGATTCAAAACAGCTGTATCTTGTATAATAAATCTCACGAAAAGAAAATTTCTGGATTAGAGTTCAGAAGGGAAGTTGCCAATGTTTATTTACAAAAATATAAAATCCTACCAAAAGTACCAGGAAGACCATCTACTGCACATGGTTCAACAACTGACAGCAGAGTATCAGATGAAGTTCGTTTTGACCGGATAGACCATTGGGTTCAATCGGTCGAGAAGAAAAGAAGATGTGCATATAAGACTTGCAAATCAACTCCAAGAACAATATGCTCCAAATGCAACGTAGGCCTATGTGTACAATGTTTTCTTTTATGTCATACAAAATAATAGTTAATTTAGTACAATTGTTTTTTATTTGAATGTTTATTTTGTTTCAAGTATTTTTTTTTCATGTTCACCGAAGTGACTACGTAAATGCCTAGCGTGGTTATATGGGCACGGCAAGAATGTCGACAACTGTAAATATTAAAGAAAAAAGTTATATAAATAAAAGTCTGTAAATAACATTAGCAAACTAGTTCTGACAGAAAAAAACAACATTCACAAGAAAAATTAATTCAGGCGCTAATGGGTTAATGTATTTATCTCTTTTTCTCTCTTCTCATGTTATATCATTGAACGCCAATTAATCTAATTATTATTATCAATCTCTATTTAGTGCTAAAATGTTTCATTTTGGTGGGTGGCATGTTGAATCCCCACGGCAATTATTTAAATAATTTTTGGAAGGATTTAGCATTGCCCCCAAGTTAAAACATAGTTCGGCGCGTGCCAACTAGATTTTAGGCGAAAACCGAAGAGTAGCGTTTGAACGGTGCACAGTACATGTTGTCGATCATGGTAAAAATTATTTTTACCTTTAAATTTAGTGTGTAACTCCAGATTTTAGAATTCACGTGGGGGTCCTATCTTCATACTCAGTCGGTACCGACAAGAAGACCTACTGTCATAACAACGGTAAGTGTTATATGCTTCCTATTTTTTTCTATGATTTTTTATTTTTTGCATCACTTTTATTGCCGGTATCAATCTATGCGTTGAACCAATTATAAAGATAAATAATACAGTCCATTTATTTCCCGCCCATACATGGGGATATATTTTATATTGTCCGGGTCATAGTATTCTAGAGCCGGCAGTGGCCCTACATAGTTCTAGTTTTCTTTTTTGTTAAATAAATTGGTAAAATAACCTTTTTTAATATCCTTTAGCCCGAAAGCCTTGGGTAGCTTTGCTAAAGGCATTGGGAAGTAATTTAGAGAATCAATAAACTTTACGTTACCTACAGACATTAAACGTAACTTAGTTCCTTGTGTAATAAGCTCAGGATTGAGGTTTGTCTGCTGTAAAACGTAATTAAGTAAAAAATGAGCGTCATAAAGACCCACTGTATGAGCGATTACGAGTATATCCTTAAACTGTTGTTTCTGATTCAATACATACTCCATAAACCTAGCTGCAGGTTCTATTTTTAGTACCTGCTGGCGAACCCCACAACTACACAAAAACTTATCAGAATCTATACAATATTCACAATGTTGTTGATATACACATAAATTAGGCATATGTTCCAGGGAGTTATCAGCCATAACCGTTTCCTGGGTACATGCAAAGTCATAAAATATTAAAAGTATCCCCGACATAGTGGGCCCACTACTGTCAACCTGCATAGAACAATAGTGTGGAGACGGCTGGTGTTTCTTACATATTGTGCAGAAAACTTCACCACACTTGTGAACTCTCTCGTTATGGGGGTCGTTTTTAGGCAGATTTTGCAGCTATGAATTTACTCACAAATCTTGGTTCGTATGTGGTTATCAAGACACATCTGCTCACGGAAACTACGATTACAATGTTCACAGACTATTTTCTCACCGTGTTGACAGGGTGGGGAAACACTACAGCCCGGATAAATACGAACACACTTGTGCTCTTCTGTGTGCTAAGGTATATACCTAGCAGACGTCACAGAAAAAATTACATCACAATGCAGATGTCAATGAAATAATCACATTATAATGATTCTCATGATAAAGGAGATTGAGTTTCTTAACGCCCCCCACTTGCTCTACAATAGATCAATAACCATGATTGTGGCAAACATAACTGTTAAAGAAGTAGGGAATGTCCGCAGGGAGGGGCGTTATCATTATTTCTCTGGAACATAGTTCCGGATACTCCGATTAATCACCTCAACAACATTGGATTCTACACAATAGCATATGCAGACGACATGGCTATTCTGCAAACTGGTAAATTTGAGAACATACTTAGTGAACGAACTAAAGTTGATATCAAATCTACATCAACGTGGTGTGAAGAACACTCACTGCCTATGAATCCCAACATGACTGAGATGGTCTTGATTACAAGAAAAAGAAAAATCTCCGGCTTAAACCCCCGTTAAATTTTCGGTTGCAAACTAAACTCTTCTGAAATGGTGAAATATGTTGGTATTACTCTTGAGAAAAAGTTAGATTATTGCATATTTTGCCTGTAAACAGTGTCGAAGTACAGTGAGACGCACTATGCTCCTTTCGCCAAGAGTGGTTAGTGGTGTAGTAACTAGACCTATTATAACATACGGAGCCATTGCCTGGGTAACACAAGTACTGCAGACGACGGCGATAAATAAACTATACCATACACAACGAATGGCTCGCATTAACATAACCGGAGCCGTAAGAGCAACACCAACAGCTGCTATGGATTTCCCACTTAACAAGGAACATAAGAAGTCTTTTTTGTGATGTTCTTTTTAGTGACTTTCCGTGATGTTTATTTAAAACGTTAATAGTATATCTCCTAGATGTAATAATTTCATTACCAACTCTATTAACATCCATGTCATGTAAATAAAACATATTTTTGATGTACACAATAATACTTGAAATCGCAGTTACATACACATCCAATGAACTTCTTCTTAGCAACTTCGTATAAGAAACGTTCATACGATGTTGATTTGTATACTTCGCACTACTGTCACATACAGAACGTTACTGTAATATTACAAATTAACATGTTTCTAAGATGATCACATGTTGCAGTTACTTTTAGATCTTTCGAAATAATTTTTAGTAACTTCCTGCGATTACGTCTGTACGATGTTAGTTCATACAACTCTTAGTAATATCTCATATTAAACATCACAGTAACATAAAAAAAGAAGAAAACAGAAGAGGAACTGATGAACGAACATTATGTGTGGAAACAAATGACAAACATGAAATGGCGGATGGTTTTCAGTTTTGTGTCATATTTTATTTGCAGGAAGCTCATTTTTTGCAAGTACTTGAATAAAGTGGTCTTCGTTTCCGTTAGTTCCTACTTAGCTTCAGTTTCTATGTTTAGTTATAATTCTTGTTATAATGGACGAACAACAGCTGTTATCGGTAAGTACCTATTCCAAAATCATAATTATTAAAACTTAATACTCATTCAAGACTTTAATCGGCTATTGTATATTGAAATTCCAGGTGGCAGAATTGTACAGTAACAATATATAATAGAGTTTACAAAATAAGGGTTTTTCCAACTTTTAGAATATTTGAGTTAGTAAGTATATTTTAATAACGATTCACAATATTTCAAATCCTAGATATGCATTATACCCTACAAAAAACTTAATATTGCAACAGGGAGAATATAATTATTAATAATGAAACATGCTAATATGTTGGCAAAGATTTGAATCTAGAAAAAAATATTTTCAATGTTCAAGATGTTTCAAAAGCTACTTACATAAATGAAATAAAAAATAAATAGTTGGTAATTCTGTAAAGAAAGGGGTGTAGCTATTTCAGATAGTCTGATACAGATATTGTATTAATCAGTACCAAAAATATTGAATCTAGTATCTTTAGTTCTAGTTTTTGTAGTAGCAGTCATAGCCATCAATATAGTTTTGCAGGTTTAGAAAATTTTAACATCAATACTAACAATTCTTGTGAACAATTAGAGACTGTTTAAGACTTCAAAAACAGAAATTTCTGTTAAAAAACTCATTCCCATTTGAAAATACACTGAATACAATAAATAAGCTGTAGATGACCCTCACAATGGTACCTATATTATTCTAGTTGAAGCATATGTAACTTATGACACTGAATGCTCCAGTCAACAAACAGAATTCAATTATTTATTATTGTAGAAACACAGCTATTGGATATTCAATTGGATACAATTAATTATCAACTCATTTAACTTGATAATGTGTTCATATCTCTTCTTCATAAGTAGTTTTTTTTGTATACAGTGTATTAATAATGCTAAGTTTTCATGAAGTTACAATTCCACGATGTTAATATACAATATGTTCCAGGATGAAAATAACAGGATGAGAATAGTATATTATTTTATACCGAAAAGAGGTATGAATTTTCATGGCAAACCTGAATTTACCTGCCAAACGGAGTGAGGCATGTAATAGAAGGTAAATCATGAAAAGTCACTTCTCGAAATAAAATATGTTGTTATTCCTTCGAAGAACCCCGCATGTATCTTCTGGAAAATAGGTCCCAGTCAATTGGCTGAAAATTAAGTTTGATGCAGTTTATGATGATCGATCAAAGGTCTCCTTGGGCACAATTTGATATGAAGTAATTGTTTTATTAGCTGCTGTTCAGAACACCTTCAAATGTTTCACAGATAAGTATTTTGAAGTGTCCGTTATGGAATGGTTGACGCACACTAAACAGCGACACTTGCGTGAGAGAAAGTAACCAAGTAAACGATAGAACTTTCTTTAATCAGATTGGGTTTCTGTTGATTTAACTTAATGTTTCATAAAATCTTTATGGTGTAAATTTTTATTAGTTTTAATATCATTAAAAAACTATTCTTATAAATTTTCTGTAAACTAGCTGTGATGTATGTGTGCCTGTTAAACTTTATTAATTCAGTTTCAAAGTATGTTGCGTTATGGCAACTACAGATAAATATACCCTTTGTTATTTCTTCATTTCACTAAATGCGTTCAATAGTTTCCACTTTCCAGACTTGTTATGTAATATGCTTACACAATTCTATTTTTTTAGGTTGGATTCCTGTACAAGATATTTTTCATTAATAGTGAATAAACGTTCCAAATACGTTATTGTTTTTTTTGCTATTTTATTTCAAATGTACAGGGTGAGCAACTAAGAACGACCGTAGGCAACATCTCAGAAAAGAGTCATCTTACAACTTTCAAAAAAATTACCTTTAGGTAAGTGATCCTGAAAAATTGCTGGAAAATATTTTACAGTCTCTAAAATATCCGCTAGGGGTGGAATGAACACTCGAAAACATACTCCAAAAAAACGTACTAAACTTGTCCTAAAAATACAATTTATGGAATCTTGATAAGATTATGAAAAAATTTAATTAATGTGATCTTTTGCCAATATTCTTCAAATAATGGGCGGGGAAGGTTCAAATTTATGAACAAATGTATAAATTTTCCGTTTTATTACCGATATTAACGATTTCAGCTGCATTTAAAAGAGTTTTTCTGTTTAATAAGATTGATAACAAAATTAGATAATTTTGTATCCACTCGGAAATTTCAAATGAATCCAAGTTCAACACAAAATCATAATCAGGATACTTTACCCGAAGATTGAATTAACACAGGCTTAGCATTTTTTCCTCTATTACTCTCCTTTCATTGACATTTTTTGCAATTTCTTTCAGGATTGTTATTTTTTCATCATCACAATTACTTTCTTTTAAATTCTTGCACCCCAGTACTTGACGTTTTTCTTTCTTTGATGGTCTTTTGAGTGACTCTTCAACCAAGTGTTCAACTGGTTGATTCTTAGGAATCTTACTTTGAATCAAGTATTATACATACCCTTTTCCATTCTGCAGAATCCTTAATAGGACCACCTAAACTATTAAATTTGTCTGAAAGCTGTTTCCCTATGTTTTTAATAATAACAGGGCTTATAGCATCAAATTTGTTATTCCTAAACGGTTCATTTTTGTACTCAATTCATCCAAATACATTATACATTGTTCCTATATTGTCTTGGTGTTTCAACTTTGTCTTTATCCATAATAAAAGTCACGAGAGTGAGTGAATAAAAATCTTATTTAACAAAACTTCTATAAACAAATATATAGGTAATCTTTTCCAGCCTAACACAACTACACAATATGTCAAAAATATATCAACCTTTATAAAATTGTAAAAATATTATCGTTATGTTTTGTCTTTAGATTTTAACGCAACGATATTATTACAAAATCTACTTTGAAAAAGTATCCTTAACATAGTAATCATTACCGTAACGACAAGTTACAGAATAGCTTTTGCTGTTGGACTAAATACACTTCATGGAAATGTTCCAAATGAGTAAATTATTATTATTTCTTTGCCTCTTCAATTTGGGTTTGTAGAATTCATTTCTATAGAAGAAATTGATAAACATATTTGAAAAGCCTGTTTATATTTATATTCGACATAACAAGATGGCAAATGACATTTGTATTGTAACGTCAACTGACGCTTTTGTGAGGGACGATACAATTCGATGATTGTAGGAACGGTGCTCGAGAATATCATTTTTAGGAACTATTCACAAATAGAGCATTCACAGCCTTGCGTATGCATGACGTTCGGAACGACGTCAAGAATAACGAGATTCAGGGCATCAGGGTGAATAAAATTTAATCATCGACCACCACACCTGCAATAAATGAATCACCGGTAGCAACATTGATTTTTTTAGCGAAATATCGAAACCACACATGAGAAACCTCAAACTTCAGAAATATTTTTACAAAAGTTACAACTTTTATTTTTTAGAACTGAATATCTTTTCAATAAATACATGGAAAATTATCATTGATGCTGCAAATGGAAGATCATATATGAATTATATGACAGATGTATGCATACTTTGGCTGTAGATAATATACTTTTTAATTAATTAAAAAAAATAGAATTTCGGGGAGAGGGAAAAGACGAAATTTTCGGTATAAGAGTGTCTGTCGTCTAGCGCAAAAATATTTAAAAGAGGCGTGAGCAGTCACTCTTGATTAAATTTAGTGCACTAGTTGTTTTGCAGATCAGTGTTCAATATTATATAAATAAGGTAATTTGATGTATACAGATACAAATGATGTATACATTGTTCGTTATGTTTATTTTTCAGAAACTCACAATGTTAAACTTAATGTAGCTTATTACATCCATTTGCGATTGGACGACACTTTCCGTTACTGTCTCTACACTGACATATAGGACAAGAGTTTTGAGGCGGATCAACGATAGTATTGCCAGTACAATAGACTTGAACAGTCCGTTGTACAGTTTGATTAGAGGCCAGCAATCCATTATTCTCTGAAACATGAAAAAAAAACGAATCATCCCCACGAAAATTTCACACCTCCATTTTTTAGCGCATCATTTACTATTACTTTTCCGCTCAACCTGTCTATATGCGACAAAAGTATTGGTTTACCCCAAAAAAAGTTACAATTTTGAAAATTTTTTGTGAGTTATTTCTACATTTTCTATCAAGAACAACACGAAAAAATGTTTTTTAGAAGAAAAATCCTGTGTGTATGTCGTCGTCGTCGTTGTCGTCGGCCACTTTCCGTTACATGTCTTGTTAGCACGATACAGCCTCCGGAGTGCAACAAGTCACCAATTTTATGATTGAATATTATTCAGGACATTTCACAGATGAACCCTATTGATTTTCCGCTCATCAGAGCCAGTAGAACGGGTGCTATGGTACTTGAAGTACGACATTTTTGTCATTTATAGGGAAATTTCAGTTTGTTAGCACGCTACAGCCTCCGGAGTGCCACAACTCACCAATTTTATGATTGATTATTATTCATGACATCTTACAGATCAACCCTATAGATTTTTAGCTTACCAGAGCCAGTACAACAGGTGCTATAGTACTTTAAGTACGACATTTTTGGAGAAATGTCAGTTTGTTAGCACGATACAGCCTCCGGAGTACATACAACTGGCCAATTTTCTGATTGGATATTATTCACGGCGTCTCAAATATGAACTCGATTGATATTTAGCTCACTAAAGGCAGTACAACAAGCGCTATGGTACTTGAAGTACCAAATTTTTGTCATTTCGCAGAATTTTCATTTTGTTAGCACGAGACACCCTCCACAGTGTATAAAATTGACCAATTTTACGATTGAGTGTTGTTCAGGGTGTCTGACAGATGAACCTTATTGGTTTTAATCTCACCAGAGCTAGTACAACTGGTGCTATGGAACCTGAAGTGACATATTTTTGGTCCTTTTTGGAGAAATTTCGGATTGTTAGCACGATACAGCCTCCGTAGCGTATACAAGTTATCAAGTTCCAATTTTATAATTGGGTATTTTCAAGGTGTCTCACAGGTGTACCCTATTGATTTTCAGCTAACTAGAGCGAGTACAGCGGGTCCTATAAATCCAGGTATACTACATTTTTGGTCTTTTTGGAGTAATTTCAGTTTGATAGCACGATACATCCCCCGAAGTGTACCGTAAAAAGGGGTGAGTAGAACCAGTGTGGTGAATATGCTACAGAGAAATGTGCCTAGAATATTTGCGATGAATAGTAATATAAATCTGGCAACGCTGTTTTCAAGTCAAATGTCCGGTTGAAGTGTACATAATAGTCCAACTCGCTTGATCAACGTGTAACTGTGGTTCCGTGAGACCTAACCTCGACGCATATTTTTGCCGCGAAAACGTATTCTTGGAAACTACATTTCCACAGGACAAACAACCATCGATTACAGTTAGGTAACAACATTTTTTGTATTATCCAGCATTATTATAACTTGTGTCAAGAGTAACTCGAATTATCTAGATTACTTTTTTTCAGGAAAAACAAATGCTAAAAAATTACCGGTGTTCTGAAAAGTGGGGGTGAATAGGATCGACATGCCGAGGATGCACAAACCAGACCTACATGGGAAACGCCATAAAAAGTATGATGTGCAAGTAATTAATCACGCGAGGGATGTTGTCATCGCTGGAAGAATGTCTATTCGAAAAGCATCGAGACATTATAATATTTCGTATAGTGTTCTACAGAGACGTATCAAAAATAATAATCATAAGAAACCGGGAGGTCAGACCACGTTATCATCCATAGAAGAGGTTATACTGGTTGAAAAAATAGGACTTTGTGCAGAATGGGGCTATCCACTGGATCTGTATGGTTTACGCACAATTGTAAAATCATATTTGGACCGAAAAGGTAGAACTGTACAAAAGTTCAAAGATAACTTACCAGGTAGGGAATTTGCAGTGGGTTTTTTTTTCTCGACATAAAGATACACTAGCAGTTCGAATTTGCCAGAATATCCGGTTTATATCATCTGTCTCTCCTCAAGTTATTAATGAATATTTTGATAATTTGGGGGAAACCCTGACTGATGTTCCACCCTGTAATATAATTAATTATGATGAAACCAATTCAACCAATGATCCGGGAAGGAAGAAGATAATTGCAAAACGCGGCTGCAAGCATCCTGAAAGGATCATGAATCAAACAAAATCATCAATTTCAATACTATTTGCTGCCTCTGGAGATGGTGTATTATTATCAAGCTACGTGGTTTATAAAGCCAAACATATCTATACAACTTGAATTCAAGGAGGTCTAAAAAACCTAGATACGATGTTACGAGTAGTGGTTGGTTTGATATGATAACTTTCACTGACTGGGTTAAAACTGTAGCTGTGCCTTATTTGAAGAAACTGGAAGGTCAGAAGATTTTGATAGGTGATAATTTATCATCACACATTGCTCCGGAGGCAATAAGCCTTTGCCAAGAAAACGACATTCGGTTTGTATTTCTTCCCAGCAATTCAACACATCTCACGCAACCACTGGATATTGAAAGGAGCCTGGCGAAAAATTCTGACTGAATGGAAATAAGGACATGGCATGAAGGAACCATACATACCAAAAGATCAGTTCCCCAGACTTCTGAACAAAGTATGTCGTGCAATTAAAAATAACCTAGAGAAGAATATCAAATCTGGATTTCGTAAAGCAGGAATCGTCCCAGTAGACAGAAATCAAGTTTTGAGCATGCTACCTAAAGAACAATCGCCAAATAACCAGGATATCACAGAAACCATTGAAAATTCTGTAACAGATCTTTTACGTCAGATGAGATATGGAGATGCTCCTAGAGCACGTCAGACGAGAAAGAAATGCAACATTGCTGCTGGTAGAAGTGTAGCGGTTTCCGACGCTAGTAGTACAGATGGTTTGGACAATGAAATTGAATTGGATGACGAGTTGGATGACGAGTCGGATGACAGTACCGTCGACGAAAAACGGGAAGGTCAAGACATAAGTGATGGAAATACTGCGCCTACTATTTATTCAAAGGTGACAAAATTTGGTAAAACGTTCGAGAATGTTGCTCAGTCTCTAAATCTGAGGTTGCTATCATTGGTTCCCAACGGGGGCGATACCGCCACCCTGTGGGCGCTGCAGCCTATTAGGGGGGCGGCAGCGGATTCAGAAGCAAATAATAAGCAGTCAAGAGGAATGCTTAAATAAATAAACGGTTTTAAAGATTAAAATTAACTTTTCCTCATCTGTGGCCCTGAACAATATTCTATCATAAAATTGTTACTTGTATACACTTCGGGGAATGTATCGTGCTAACAAACCGAAATTTCTCCAAAAATAATCAAAAAATCAGTATATCTGGATTCATAGGACCCGCTATACTCGCTCTAGTCAACTGAAAATCAATAGGGTACATCTGTGAGTCACCTTCAATCATAAAATTGATCAATCGTATACTCTCTGGAGGCTGTGTCGTGCTAACAAACTGAAAATTTTCCAAAAATGACAAAAATTTGGTACTTCAAGTACCATCGCACCAGTTGTACTGGCTTTAGTGAGCTGAATATCAATAGGGTTCATCTTTGAGACGGTCTAAATAATATTCATTCATGAAATTGGTCACTTGTATATACTTCGGAGGCTGTATCGTGTTAACAAACTGAAACTTCTTAAAAAATGACAAAAATATCGTACTGAAAGTACCGTAGCACCTGTTGTATTGGCTCTGGTAAGCTGAAAAGCAATAGAGTTCATCAGTGAGATGCCCTGAATAATATTAAATCATAAAATTGGTGACTTGGTGAACTCCGAAGGCTGTATCGTGCTAACAAACTGAAATTTCTCAAAAAATGACAAAATGTCGTACTTTAAGTACCATAGCGCCCGTTGTACTGGCTCAGGTGAACTGAAAATCAATAGGGATCATCTGTGACATGCCCTTAACAATATTCAATCATAAAATTGTTGACTCATTGCACTCCGGAGGCTGTATCGTGCTAACAAGACATGTAAGGAAAAGTGGCCGTCGACAACGACGACGACGACATACACACAGGATTTTTTTTCTAAAAACCGTTTTTTAGTGTTGTTGTTGATGCAAAATGTAAAAATAACTCAAAAAAAAATTTCAAAATTCCAACTTTTTTTGGGGTAATTCAATACTTTGCTCGCATATAGAAAGGTTGGGCGGAAAAATAAAATGATTTAATAAGGGTTAATAAGCAGTTTTGAATCAGCATTAATAGTAATACTAATCATTATAATAATTTGTTTTAGTTCAGAATAGAAGTATATGACTTGTCCTCGCACGTTGATAAGCGAACGCGTGATGTTCATACAAAATAACATATTTCGATATGATGCACGAAATGAAACGTATAAAAGCCACAGCTCTACGAATTTTTTGTTAGTTAGTAGTATGTGCTTGGCCGCGATATATAGTCGTGAATCATAAGCTCTGCCGTAGTAAATAATCGTGAGTGGTGTGTCATTTTATAAACATTACTATCTATAAATTTATTGAGAATTTAATTTTAGTATGGAAATGGCTGAATCTACTTCTAAATTAAAAAAGAAATGCCGGCAATACAGTATTGAATATTTGAAATATGGATTTGCGGAATCTTCTGCAAACAAATCATTACCTATGTGTTTAATTTGCCGAAAAGTTTTTTCAAATGAAGCTATGGAACCTTCTAGGCTACAAGAGCATTTACATAAAATGTATCCTGATAAGAAGATCAAAGATATATTCTATTTTCAAGAACTCGAAAAACAATATTTAAAACAGCCAACTATATCAAACCTTTTTGCATCGTCTTCTAAACGAGAAGATAATGGCCTACGAGCCTCATATAACGTTTCATTGTTAATCGCAAAGTCAGGAAAACCACACACCATTGGCGAGGAATCAATTTTGCCGGTAGTCGAAGAGATTTTAAAAACTGTTCTCCATCATAAGACACCATTTGATATCATTAAAAAAATTCCTCTCAGTAATAATTCAGTGCAAACAAGAATAGATGAAATGGCAAATGACGTTGAAATATCGTTATGCGATTACCTAAAGACTTGCAAATTTTCCATTCAACTCGATGAATCAACTCTACCAAGTAACGAAGCTCTATATACTCTTATCATACGTACTATTTATAGAAGAAGAAAAAATTCATCAAGAGTTATTATTTGCTAATAATTTGGAATCTGATACAAAGGGACATTCTATATTTAATATCATGCAAGAATTTTTTCAAGAGAAATAAATTCCTATCAGCAATATTTTGTCTGTTGCTACTGATGGTGCTCCAGCAATGACCGGGCGTCATAAGGGTCTTAAGCAGTGCCAAATGTACTCTCTGTACATTGTATTATTCACCGTCAGCATTTGGTTGCAAAAAAATTAAATGAACGTCTGCATGCGTCCCTCAATAACATTATTACAGCAATCAATATCATTAGAAGCAATTCATTGAATGACCATTTGTTTCATAAGCTTTGCAATGAAAATGATGAAGATTACAATCGCTTGCTGCTGCACACAGAAGTACGTTGGCTCTCTAAAGGTGTTTGTCTGAATCGTTTTTTCAATCTATTTGACTCAGTGTTGTAATTTCTTGAAGAAAACGAACGATTGCGCGAAAACCTGATTACGTCAAAAAATGACATCGCTTATTTGACGGACCTGTTTAAAGTATTCAATCAAGTTAATCTACAATTGCAAGGTGATGGTTTGAATTTAATTGAAACTAAAAACGTCATAGCTGCTTTTGCAGGAAAACTTCTTATATTTAAAAGAAATCTTGGTAGAGGTGAGTGCAACCATTTTCCCACATTATCAACAGTGTCTGCGAAACCGGAAGATTTACTTACTTACTGCCACCACTTGGAAGTTCTTCATGTTGATTTTACAGAGCGTTTCCATGATATTTTAAACATGGAAATACCAAGTTGGGTTATAGATCCTTTAGAAAACACAGATACTGGAGGCTCATCAAATTTGGAAGAGGAGCTATTAGAACTCACAACTAACGAAGAACTGAAAGTAAAATTCAAACGTGGATATCAAGAGTTTTGGCTTCAAAAACCAATACCAGTTCTCTATCCTGGATTGTGGACAATAGTACAGAAGTTGTTAATTGCATTTCCTTCGCCCTATATAGCTGAGCGCGCATTCAGTGCAGTAACTGATTTGCTGTCAAAGAAGAGGAACAGACTACACATCACTGAACGTGGCGATCTACGATTGATGTTAACGAAATTGGAACCCGATATTAACAAACTGGTAACACTCCACCAGCCTCAACCATCTCATTGATTTTTTCTTTATTATTAATTTTGTATTTCTTATTTCTATTGTGATTGTATTCCTTATTGATTCTGTGTTTATATTTAAAAGTTTAATAAACAATTTTATTGTACATTTGGTAGTCGTTTAATAAATTTCTACTTCATCATTCCTCTAAAATAAATTTAGACATTAACTGACATTAAAGCTAAATACAGATCAATTGGGACGGTACAGATTATATTCAAATAAACTTAACTACTTTGGACTAACCAGCGACTGGGGGGGGGGTTGTTGAAATTTTTGTTCTCTTCTATAGGGGGCGGTGGTCCAGAAAAGGTTGGGAACCACTGCAGGCGATGGGTTGGTAGTAGCCTATAATTTCGAAATCTCTAGAGCTTCTCGAAGTCCTTATCATCATTATTTTAAAGGTGAAATAACAAAAATAAAGGAAAATCGTTATTTCGAATGTAAGTTTGTCAGACCCAAACAAACCCAAAAATTTCTGCGTCTATAATTACACCTTCCCTGATGTTCCAGATGTGGACACTTTCCACATCGAGAAATTGGTTGGGAAACTTTCTCCGCCAGAAAATTACCTCAGAGTCCTTCTAAAATTGACCCTGAAAGCCAAAGATTTAGAACAATAATGTTTTTTTATTTATTCATTATCCACAGAATATACGAATTTGAGTTAGCTATTTTTATACAATTATATAATAATTGTTATGTATAAATAAAGTTTATTATTTCACAATTGCCTTTTTAATTTTTTATAACTTTCTTTCTTGACCCGTTCCACCTACAAGGCGGTTGACAGGTTTTTTAGGCATTTCAAGCCAATGATCTACTTGACCCCACCTTTGAGGTGAATGGGGTCAGAGCATATAATAAAATATAACGATTCCAAATTCCAACAGAAGTGTGAACTGATAGGTGAACTCCAACCTACAAGTTGAGACTAATATTTTGACATTCAAACCATTTTTTACCCCTTACCAGAAAAAAGTTACAGCTGCATAAAGTTGAAAATTGACCCTATTCACCCCGTTTTACGGTATACAAGTGACAATTTTATGGGCATCTCACAGATGCGGAAAAGTTTATTTTTTATAAGGTGACCATAGAAATGATTATTCGCGATCGCATCATATCATTACTATCATTTTATTAACGGAGTTTCTTTCTTACACGCGCCCAAACATTACTTATTCAACTCATTCAAAAATATATGAACTAAGGCAAAGAATAATTCCTGTTTCATTAGTATTAAACGCCTTACGAGGGTTAAACAAAAACACCACTCTTTAAAAGAGTGAAAATGGAAACGTGCCATATAGATGAACTTTATATATTATATTAGTAGGTCAATCGAATATTTGATGTCGAAGAATTATTGAGATTTTACTATCGCATTGGACGATAGCGGTTTTATTTATTCTTATACACTTAAAATGATTGACCTTTACCTTAACGTCATTAATATCTAATAACATACACGACATAATTATTAAGTGGCATCTCTTTCTATGAAAAGTGCAGAACATAACAAAATAACTTGACGTTTGTCGGTTATGTCATCAGGTATTAATGACGTCAGGGTAAAAGTCAATAATTTTAAGTGTAACTTACATTCATAAGATTTATTCTTATAAGCGGAGGTAACATAAATTTAAAACATTGAGATAGTAAAAAGGAAGATAGTTTTTCTGTTGTTTAACATTGTATTTATTGTGAAGTATATATAAAATGTAAGGAATATTTGATATCATACGATTATATATCTTGCTACTATTTCTTTTACATCCACCCAAACAAATTCAATGGGATTTAACTAACAAATATAGGGTGGTCAAGGCTTTTACTTCAAGCCATCTCATCAAAACAATATTGCTCATCTCTCGGAAATATTATTTTGCCAACATAATAATTCTACTTTAAGAAAGAAAGAATCGGGCACTTGTTGGTGATTTTTGAAGAAGGTGACTATGGTAGGGTGCATTGTCCACGACCACAATTGATAAAGAATCGCGTTTTTCCAAAATGTTTCCGGACAATTCTTCCCACATCGTTGAGTTAATTCCTTCATGAAAGTATCTATCTTGTTTTTGTTAATTCGTATAGCAGAAGGCCACCATAAATAAATCCTTGTTCGCTTCCTCTATGCCAAACATATTTGCTTTACTTTCTGTACGAATTTTACCATTGATCGAATGCATTTTCTTCGCCAACAAATAATTTCCTCATTTTCCTACTAGCATACTCTTCCTACGATAATCAAAATTTAAACTTGTTAAAATTCTCCAAATGATTGTTTAGCGCATATTTGGCATATCATAGTTTAGTTGTTTATCTTGTTGCAGTTTTTATGAATTAAGATGTTCATTTTTAAGAAATACACTGCTACTTAAAGCGTATATACCATCAAAATACTTCAACAAATAGGTGCGCCCTCGCAGAACATGTTAACACTTTAGACCATCGAATGGACTTTGAATCAGTGGGAGTGCTGGCTACTAAATCACATAAAACCAAGATATCCTTGTAAGAGATGGCCTTTATCTCACAGTCAAGTAATTGCATAAATAAGAAAACATATATCAATCATTTGAGTGAGATTTATTCCTTTTTACTGCCATTAGATAACAATCATAGTTCACACAACATAAACACTTTCCAAGGTACACAAAATAACAACACCTCGCTACTACACTCAATCAGTTATCAGGGTATTTGTGTGGTCAATACCACTGTACTCAATGTATATTTTTATTATTGTTATTATTAATGTTAATATTATTATAATTGTTACGCTAACAATGCTATTTTGCAATCAAAATGTATACAACAATCCAATTGTTCACATCTCGGCTGTCAGTCAATTAATATTTTTCGAATTTCATAGAAAGTGGACGTTTAAAAGGAATCTTCTTCTAGCTATATATATATATATATATATATATATATATATATATATATATATATATATATATAACAAAATATGTTCATCAAGAACTGGGTGTAGCAGTCAACAGTGGGGCTGGTGAGAAATCAAACAATTTTATTATTCATCAAGCTTTCAACCCTTGTTTGGGGTCTTCCTCAGGATGACTACAAATATTATATATTTAAAAACAATACGTTACAAAACATAGTCGTACTTACTAAAATGGATTGTCAGATCGACTATACCATAAAAGTTGGAAACAATAAAAACTCAATAAACAATATATACATTTAAAAAACATTTAAAAATAACACAAAAAACCGTTACAAACAATAACATTGTACTGATTTGGATATTTTTATCGGACCAACCACACAATGAATATTACATTTTAAGATGTTAGAAATTACTGACAAAACTCCAAATGAAAACAAATGATAACAAATGGTAAAAGTGACAATTAGCATGGAACAACACGGTGAGCACGGAACAACACAAAATGGCCTTTAACTAAAATGCAAACCAGCGAACACTACATTAACGAAGATGTTATGCATTGTTAGTGTGCTGTGTTAGGGGAAATATTTTAGGAATTTTGTTCTTATTATTCTCATACTCCAAAATGTAATAATTTGTAATTGTTTGTAACGGTTTTTTGTGTTATTTTTAAATGTTTTTTAAATGTATATATTGTTTATTGAGTTTTTATTGTTTCCAACTTTTATGGTATAGTCGATCTGACAATCCATTTTAGTAAGTACGACTATGTTCTGTAACGTATTGTTTTTAAATATATAATATTTGTAGTCATCCTGAGGAAGACCCCAAACAAGGGTTGAAAGCTTGATGAATAACAAAATTGTTTGATTTCTCACCAGCCCCACTGTTGACTGCTACACCCAGTTCTTGATGAACATATTTTGTTAATATTCATCAGTCAAACGTACCAATACTTTTGTTATATATATATATATATATATATATATATATATATATATATATATATTATAATACGGCCTGAACCCTCCCCTCTTTTCAGTGGTATTGGTGGATAGAACCAGAGCGCTACTCTCACGACTCGAGAAATTGCTAAATGTCGACTACCGCGAACTGTTGGTATTAGTGGATGTCATTCACCTCTTTCCATTTCCGTATTCGATCGTCGTCGTTCAATCCATTTAGCGATCTGACCCTCGGGATTCTTAAACTGCATTAACTACTTGAGTGCTGCGGGATCAGTCCGGATTAAAAACATCCTACCATGGAGATACTGGTAAAAGTGTTTCACGCGCTTGACTACCGCCAAAAGTTCTCTTCTTGTGACACAGAAGTTTTGTTCTGGTTAGGAGAGGACTTTACCAAAATATCCCAGCAGTCTCTCTTGCCATCATTGGATATGTGAGAGAAATTCTCCAATTCCTACGTTGCTTGCGTCAGTGTCAAGAATAAAATCTTCCTCTGGTAATGGATGTACTAATATCAGCGCCGTGGTTAAATGCCTCTTCAGGATTTCAAAAGCAGTTTGACAGTATTCGTCCCATTGGAAAGCTATTGTTTCTCCAGTGAGTCGACTAAGGGGCTTGGCATTATCTCCAAACTTCCTGATAATGCTTCTAGAGTATGTGCAAAGTCCAAGGAAGCTACTAATTTGATGTTTGTCGATTGGTTGCGGCCATTGCTGAATGGAAGCAATTTCCTCTGGATCCACCGCCGCTCCTTCATTGCTCACTACATGACTTACATAGTTGACTTGGTTTTAAAATAGCTGACATTTCTTAGGGTTTAACATGAGCTGGGCAGCTTGGAGTCGTTTGGATACATGTACCAAATTGTTGAGGTGTTAGTCAAATGTCTTCGCCAGTACTACGATGTCGTCCAAACACACCAGGCATGTCTTCCAAGAGAACCCCCTCAAGACATTTTCCAGGAGCCTTTCAATTGTCGCGGGCGCATTACAGAGCCCGAATGGCATGAAGTTGAATTGCCATAATCCAGATCCGGTGGTAAAAGCAGTCTTATCTTTGTCTTCTGGGTCCATTTCTATTGTTCCATGACCAGGCTTCAGGTCCAAGGTGGAAAACAGTTTGCTGCCGTCCAATGTATCTAGTGTATCGTCGACTCAAGGCAGAGGATAGCTGTCTTTTTTGGTCACGTTATTTAGCTGGCGATATTCCACGCATAATCTCGTAGTATTATCCTTTTTCTTTACGAGCACTACTGAAGATAGCCGTGGACTAGTAGATGGTTCTATTACTTTTTCTTCTGCCACCTCCCGAATTATTTTTTCAGCTTCCTCTCTCTTTGCTCGTGGTAGTCTTCGAGCTGATTGCCTAATCGGTTATACTAGTCTTTCCTCCTTTTGGTACGAATAGATCTCGATACTGCAAGATAGTTCTCTCGTTATCCTTTTCTCAGCTCGATTCAGGAATTGGCCAGCTACTGATAATATCTGTTCGCATCTGGCATTGGAATTATTAGTTGCCGTTCTTTGGCGAACTATAGACGTCACTGGTACGCAGGATCCAATCTTGGTTTCCTTATTGATGGTGACTGGGTAATCGTTCACGTTTATCACACATCCTGGGATCTCTTTCGCCCACGTAACCAATTCTTTTCTACTAAGTTCTCCTTTGCCACCCTCTTCGTCGTGGTTCCTTGCCTCCATCATAACCGGTGTACCTTCCTCCATGATTCCCTGTAGCCGTGCTGCTATAATGGTTTCGCTTCGTGCAGGTAGAACGGTATATTCCTGTACAACTACCAACAACGCGCTGCCTTCATATGAATGAAGGAATACCTTCTCGGAATCCACTTTAATGGTTCTGTTTCTAAAGTCCAACTGGAATCCATGTAGATTCATTACGTCCATTCCTAGCATCACATCTTCTTCAATGTCGGCTACGATTAGTGAACTTTTCTGCACCCATTCCCAATTGGATTTGTGTCTCACCGTGAACGTTGGCCCTCTCACTTGTGGTGCTACAGTGCTAGAGTGTCTTGTGTTCTTATATCTGCCATATTTCTCATATCGTTATTATTTTATCTTCAATATCCGACTTTAGAGACGAAATTTTATTTTAGACGTCAGCGGCAATGTCATTATTCCTGGATAAGATATCGGGAGAAATATCCTCCTTCATAGCAGAAATATCGTTCTTTACATTAGTTGAAATCTTCTCCTCCATGGGAAAAATATCATTCCTCATGGTTGAAATGTTCTCGTCCATATTAGTAGTAACCTTGTCCATATTAGCAGAAATATCGTTCTTCATAGTTGAAATCTTCTCGTCCATATTAGCAGAGATGTCGTTCTTCATATTAGAAATATCGTTCTTCATTTCAGAAATGGACGAGATTAATGTGGAAGCCTCGTCTTAGAATCAAAATGTTTATGAATCCAAGTCGTTACTTTCCAGTGCCATTTTGAGTCATTCTATTAATTCATTCTTCTTTTCGGACGTTTCCAATTAGCGATTTTTCAATTCCGCTTTTGGTTCCGTCACTTTCAGGTCACTTAGTCTTTTGGCCATTTTTACATAGCTATTTATTTATGTTATCCCCCTTCTGACACCAATGTAATGTTTTTGTTATTTATTTAAAAGGTTTTAATTACGACGGGTGGGATAAATTCATACACATGGTAGGTCTACTCACTTAATTTATCTATTCACTAAACTATTCACTAATTTATATTATATACGATATATATTCATTTACACTAATTTATATAAACACTTCACTACTTAGACCATTTAGTTGTTAACGGTTTATATCACATTATAAGCTAACTTCTTTCGCTGGTCGGAAATCTTTATATATTATGTACCCTTTTTTCTGGATAATTCTAGATTGCGGCTCACACAAAAACAAACGCCTTCCGGGAATTATCTAGATGAGACTGGAGATGTCTAGATAAGAATAGTCACAAAAAATAATGGTAAACACTTCGAAGAAATTCCTCCGCATTTGCCAAAATTTTAACTTTCATACATATCGTTATGAAAAATTTAAATACGATGAATCTCGATATTTTGTCGATACGATATATTTCAGAAACAAATGTCATAAACAAAATACGCAGACTTAAAGGTTTACTTAATGAAAATATCGTATCGTATCACTAATCTCTAGTCACCTATGTGCCGGAATGTTGTGAGTATTGTATTGTCGTAGCAACATATATACTATCTAAATGCAAAAGCGTGAATTATCATGTATCACTCTTGTGATATATGGGTACTATATACTTTTAGTTATGAGGAAAAATATTGATTTATTACTAAGCGGTCATGGACAAAATAATTTTTTAAGGTACAGTAAGCTACATAGCATTGATTTACCAACGATTTTCACATAAACGTGACCATATCTCTTGAAGAACTTTGTATAACGTAGCAAAATTTTTCATCAAAAGATTAAAAAAAATGTGAGCGATCAGAATTTGTTATAAAATACAGTGGTTAACATTTATAAAATCATAAAATCATATGTTTGGTTTGTAACGGAGTTATGCAGCACTCTTTATAGTTCGACATAATTTCAAAATATAGACCATTAAGACATCTACTATTTTTCTTAATGACATTTTTTGATATCTACCAAAATAATCCCTATACCAAACTTTGTCGTAAGATTGGTAATACACCCTGTAGATGTTCCACCAATACCTGTAAATCTGGAAGTCATGTTTTAGCTTCGTTGGGTGATCCGTAGACAAGGCTTCAAAAACATTTCCTACAATTTTTTCCTCCCAATTTTTTTCCGAGCCATTGTAGATCTGGAACACCATGGCACATCTCTTTTCTAATTACCAAAAATCATACCACACTTTTCGGAACACTAATTTATTATACGTTATAGTAAAGAAATGAAGTTTTACAGCAAACAAAAGTCCGAATTTCAGTTTGAAGTCAATAATAAAAAAAGTAAGAAAATATTTTGAGTAGGACACTGTAAATATTATATTATCAAGTGTTTAGTTTAATAGAAATTATTACAATTAATTTTTTTTTTCCGTATTTTCAAAGTAAGCCAGTGGATTCACTGATTGCTACCTTGAGAAGGTTCGCATATATTTGAAAAATGGTATAACGTGTCAATTAATTTTAATAGAAACAGTTTATTCAAATCAAATTACTTACTGGTTATGTTTGCGTTTTTCGGGATAACAATGAAAGCACAACTTATCGTGAAGCCTAAAAAGAGTAGCAGTTGTTTCATCCTGTCAGCGATAAAAATTTATAACGTTTACAGAAAATACATTGAATGAATTATTACTATGTATTTGGAGTTGAAAAATACCGGTAGGAACGTTACTTATTTAAAACATTAGAATGCTGCAGGTCTGTATCAGCGTTTAGTATTTTTAAATATTGTAACAACTGGAAGAATCATTAAAAATTTAGTTTCACCAATGAAGTGGGAAAAACGCTATGAGCATCTTATTAAGCAAGCTGAATAAGTTGTTTGGTGATAGGAACGTACCTATAATTTACCTTATCCGTTGAGCTTAGTATGAATAGAATTGACACTATACATTTTTCAAGTGAGTATGAATATATTATACAAAAATGAGAAAAGATACACCATCCATTTAATAATAACTGGAATTTATACAGATTTATTTACGGCAAAATCTATAGACTTGGAATAAGGTGTACCTTCGAGAAATAAACGGTTTTAACCCTGCATCACTCGCGCACGAAAGAGTTACATCATCACTCGCGTCTGAACATTTTGCTCACCCACGGTGTATAGTTTGATATTATATTAAAGGTATTTTTACTTATAAAGTCTATTTATAATACACGTAAACTGTTTGAATTATTTAATGACAACTCAAAACTTATCCTATATAGATAATAAGACTATATATTATAATATCATTAGAACTGAAACAGAAACGGCATACCCAGTAAAATAAAGGAATTATTCACTGGCAATATCGTTGTTTATCGAGCTAACGCATGTAGAACAAGTATACAGTGTTGGGAACATTACGATGGAACATAGGTTTTACCTTCAATATGTTAGAAAGAGACAAAATACATATAAATTCAGTGCATCATTCTTTTTCGCTAACAGGATATCATAAAGTGGAAAACGTCCAATACAAGAAATTAAAAATACAGATGTGTAATGTGAACAGTTTAGTTTATTATTTGAGAAATAATAAGATAATATGTACTATACTGATTAGCTTAATGCAATGAACAATAAAAAAATCAACACTACTTTCGTTTATCCCTTCATGATTAATTTACAAAGAAATAATTCAGTAGTATTAAAATTCACTATATTAGTTCGGTTAGTATTGGAATAAATAACCTAAATAACCGTAACATGCGAAATAAAATTTGTATTAATAATAATATGTGTTTCCAAATATCTCAATTCTCATTTTTCGCTAACAGGATCTCATAAGTGGAAAGCCCACAACGCCGGCCTCTCACTATTTGTAGCTTCTGACAGTATTGCCAATTTCCATTGTATATTTATATTAACTGTAAAATGCATTGTTCTAACACGAGAACAATTTATAAGAAGATATTAATTATGATAATTCAAGAGGTTGTAACAGATCAAGATATAATTAATTCCATCTATTCGTTAAATATTTTATTGTAATGCTGGAAATTGTTCTAGTTTTCGAAAAAGTATAAAATGAATAAATCAGAGAATCGAGTATAGTTAGAAAAGTTTTAAAATTGCCAATAAGTTTTTATTATTGTAAAAATTTTTTTCTGTCACCTTAAAATAATCTTCCATCAGATAATGATTTCGATTTGGCAATGCTGCTTCAGTCGTCGACAATGTTATTCTTGTTAATTTCCATTGGTTAGGATCATCCGTGACCCTACAACTCACTAGGCGGTAGTCTTTCCGAAGGCGGTGCCTGGCATACAATTCATTTATCGAAACAATTGTCAATTTTTTAGAATATTCAATAACTTTTATTATATTGTGGAATTAACTAGAGACCGTGAGTTTCATTTAAAAACCTTCATGATGAATTTACAAAAAAATAATTCAGTAGTAAGAAACTAATTCACTATATCAGTTCGGGTAGTACACGCTAATATGATTTGAACAATAAATTAAAATCTACCTAATAGGTATTTGAAATAAGTACCAATAAAAAATCACTGGAAAATAGCTAAAAAAATTACATTCGTCGATATTGAGGGTACAATTAATGACTGTAAGCATAATAATTTTCATTAACATCATAAGGAATAGTTTTAAAGGTGTCAATGTAAACCGCGTCTGTTTCCTACGCTCCTGATAAAACGATTTCGCTTACAGCTCAAATTCTACTTTTATCTGCCCCTCTCTTCATTTTCAATCCACGCGTTAGATTGTAGAGTGCCTTTCAAAAATTCCCGTAAAACGATATCCTCTCACGTCCCAAAAGGAATTACCATGGTCACATAGAGTTACCAGTGTGTTGGAGAAGGACAATCATGAGACAGAGAATTAAAAGCCAGCGTAGATTATTACACCAGACGAATACGAATCGCGCGTAAGCCTATTGAAGATGTTCAACTGTACAATCTGGGTACTTCACTAAACGTTTGTTTGCGAATGAGTAACGATCTTTTGCAAATCTTATAAAAATGCGTATGCAAGTACACCATGAAATGCAAATTGTAAAATGGTACTACCAGGGTCATTCATATCGAGAAATAGCAGACAATTTGTTTATTGTTTATTAGGTGACCATTTAATTGGCCCATTTTTTATTGACGGCAATTTAACCGGACAGAAATATTTGGACATGCTGGAAAATCAAATTACTCCTGCCCTTATACAATTAGGTGTCAACATCAATGAGATCTGGTACCAACATGACGGTTGTGCATCACATAATTATCGACTAGCAATAAACTTTCTAAATACACAATTTCCCAATCGGATAACCTCCACGAATGGTAACATAAGATGGCCTGCGTGATCTCCAGATCTGGCTCCCAACGATTTTTTTTCTGGGGTTATATGAAATCGACAATTTATGGGTTTCAAGAAAACAGAGCCTCTTCTCTCAATGAGCTAAGGGAACAAATTTTACAAATTTGTATGCAAATAACACCTGGAATGCTCATCCGTGTTCGTCAAGAATTTTATAACCGTCTCGGCTACTGCTTAGCGCAAAACGGGGATTTATTCGAACATTTGATTTAAGCTCATTGAAGAATTAAGTTTTATTTTTTAGTTTATTACATATCATAATATTACTTTCATTTAAAAATTGTAGGCATTAGAATTCGATTTTAGTTTTATTTTCGTTTTTTTTAATTTGCACTGTGTGTGTGTTTACACAGAGAATTCGTTCTCATTTGCATACAAACGATAACAAACGATAAAGATACCAATTTTTTTTACTGACATTCGAAACACAGCAGACGTTTGGAGACCAATTTTATGTTGCCAAATCTGAAAAAAGTAAAGGTTTTAACAGCTTTCAAACTAAAAACTAGAACAATTTTCAGCATTTTAATAAAATATTTAACGAATAGATGGAATTTATTATATCTTGATCTGTTACAACCTCTTGAATTATCATAATTAAAATCTTCTTATAACGTGTTCTCGTGTTAGAACAATGCATTTTACAATTAATATAAATATACAATGAAAATTGGCAATACTGTCAGAAGCTACAAATAGTAACAGGCCGGCGTTGTGAGTTTTCCACTTATGAGATCCTGTTAGCGAAAAATGAGAATTGAGATATTTGGAAACACATATTATTATTAATACAAATTTTATTTCGCATGTTACGGTTATTTAGGTTATTTATTCCAATACTAACCGAACTAATACAGTGAATTTTATCACTACTGAATTATTTCTTTGTAAATTAATCTGCCGAATGTGGGTGGTGTTGTTAACGGATTTTCTTCCGTCTCGGTAGTTTATGTCATCAAATCTGATGGCTCTTACAAGGAGGTTGAATCTTTCTCTTGACATTGTCAGGCGGAAACAATCAGGAGCTGATCCATCGGTATCCCATAACTTTTTGTGGATAAATATTGGTTCTTCTTCACTCCAGCCATGTACAAAGGTCCAAAAAAGGCATAGAGTCCTGTGGCATCTGTTGGTCGACAATCTCGTTCTCGGTCATAGTTTTTGCGCAGATTGTCCAGGTAGATGTTTGTATACCAAACAATATATTCTAATATATCTGGTGTCATAAACAACTTTCAACAATCCCTTTCAGTCTTTGCGTTTTCTGCCACTCTCTTTACACCTGGTAGATGAATGACAATGTTTTTACGTAAAGTTCTTATTTTTGGTTGTAAGGATGCATGTGCCAGCCATTGGGCGACTTTATCTTTACCCACGAAACAATGTTGGCCAGTGAAATTGATTTCCTTGTATACATCATCGCTAATACCGTTTTTTCTTCGGACTGCTCTGAGTTGTTACTGTGGACTCACTTGAACTCACTTGAATCATGACTCTCAATATCCAGCTGATAATTGTCCAAAATTGTTTCTTCCACTGGCTCTTTGGCGACAGTTCAACCAACACTCTCCAACATTTCCTGCCTACTCGCTCTTTTGTAGTCTTCTCGGCCTAGATCGGCAATTTTTTTGCTTCTGCTGTACATTTTGATATTATTCTGAAAAAACAAAATATCTTAAAATGTATCCTGTCGTATCTTATGAAAATTATAGGCTCACCAAACAGCGAGGAGCAATACAAAAAACAGCCCTAAGTGAAACTCGCGTAATGAGCAGAATTCTTACGTCGCATGCATACACTCAACAAATACCCTGTAGCACTTGACACGGCAAACTGATTAAGCTCCGCGTCACCACACCTTCAAGAGTACAGTTATAAAGTAAGCTAGAAATAAAGATAGGCGCGTCTCCTGCGACAATGTCAAATGATCGTTGTTTTTCATAAACAATGAGCAAAATGCTTATAAGCCGAGTGATAAAGGGTTAAAGATTAAAACTAAATTTTCCGCACTCATTATTCACTCCGGAGACTGTATCGTGCTAACAAACCAAATTTTTTCCAAAATTTATAGGATTCGTTGTACTGGCTCTGGTAAACTTAAAATCAATAGGATTGATATGCGAGACACCCTGAAAAATATCCGATTACAAAACTATTCACTTGTATACGTTATAACGAGAAAACGCTACTAACCCTCTCAGTGCTCGTTATAGATATGCGGGTTGTCTCACGTGGTACAACCCGTGCTCGCCAGTCGACTAGCTTCGAGTCGAAGAAGGGGTGGATTCTTCAAAAAATTATTAAGTTTACAAAAGGGCGCCAGAGAAGTTTTGGCAAGCACCCAAGACTTCCTAAGTTAGCCCACAACTCCTCAGTGGGTAAAAACACTCACTACACACTCCAAAGGTTAAACTGATAGGTAAGATATCATAAGAAAATAAAAGTCAGCAAGTATCCCCTGATTGAAGTTTTAATTAATCACTTTGGACCAATAGGTCTCTTTTCGAAATATTTATTACAAGTTTACAACAACAAAGTCCCAAATGATGTCTGAACTCAGCTGAAGGCTGTAGACTCAGAACGTAGTTAGGCTGAAGGCCGGAATCTACATAAATCTTACATCGCGAACTAAATTATCAGTTACAACGAAATCGCACCTTAAATAAAAAACTGACAAGCAGGTTCTATAAACTCTGAGAAGAGCTGAAGGCTTCAAACTCAGGGTGCAGAAGAGCTGAGGGCTCCAAACTACACCGATGTGTCAAATCCACAATTATAGAGAAACGACCAAATGGTTCATGTACAATTTCTCAAAATACTATGATAATATATACCAAAATTACCAATGTTACAGTAACGTGGGTTCACACTTCCGCAATTTATACAAATATGAATATAAATAGGCTTGCCAATATTAAATCTACGACAGTTGGGCGATTATTCGCGTTACAACGTTCCGGAGGCTGTACCGTACTAACAAACCAAAATTTCTCTGAAAAGTAGTATAACGGAACTTAGAAGACCCGTTGTATAAGCTCTGGTGAGGTGAAAATCAAAAGGGGTTCTTCTCTGAGCTGCCCCGACTAATATCCACCCTGTAATAAAATTGGTGACTTGTATGCGCTCCGAAGGCTGTATCGTATTAACAAGACATGTTACTAAAAGTGGCCGTAATTACCTGATTTTTTGTAAAAACTCGTTTTTATTGTTTTTCTCGCAGAAAAACGAAAGAGTAACTCCAAAAATCTTCAACTTTTTCAGGGGTGAATCAATAATTTCCTTGTATCTTGGATAGGGTTGGGTGGAAAATACTCCCAAGAAGAATTGATTGATTGTGTATCAATTCTAATATGAGAAATGAAGTATCCCTCATCTCAGGACGTAAATCAATGAAAGCTTCGATTTATACTAAATTGTACATCTTCCAGTGTAGGACCAGAAGATCAAACTTTGGATACCCCCATTTTCAAGGCACGCAAATTAAAATAGAATTGAAGAAAGTATATCAAATGGGACTCCACGAGTTGACGAGGTCGACGAAAAATCCAAGCCTTTTATTAGGGCTGGGGGTGCCCGTCTGTCCGTCTGTCCGTACATTTTAAGGTTTAAAATTGATTATTTACGTTTTCATGTTGGTCTGAATATGTGATTCTCCGTTGAATGAAAAAAAATTAAATCGTTCAAAAAAACATTGATTTCGTTTGAACATAAATGTAAAATAAATCATGGATGTTAAATAGAAGCTGAAAGATATAACATTTTTAGTTGCTCTGTTCTTGGTTAGATGGTCCCTGCAAAATTATAATCGTCCTGTTAAGGGACAGTATTCCTAAGGGAATATAACTTCCTCTTTATTGTTAAATCGTAAAATAAGCATTAGCGTATTAGAAAAAATTTAACGACATGGAAAGATGAGCTTTCAGACACACTTGTATAAAATATTTTAGCGATATTTCTAATACGTATTATATTTCGACTAAAAAATCGCTTACTTCTTAAATATCCAGATTAATGAAATACAAAATTATATTATATTTTTTTTCATAATGAGACTACAATATGTGTTTTTGTACCTATTAGGTCCGAATATAAGTAACATGAAAATAAATATTCCAAGACTTCCGTCACAACTGGAAGTCTATATCGTTCAAAAATCGGTGTTTGTCTGAAAACTTATTTAGAAAGTTTACTTTGCAGTCCCTCTTTTTGCCTGGTGAGTAATTTTTTTTATATAACTTTATTAAATGTTATTGAATATGTATATATTTTAGAGTATTCAATGAAGGGGGATATAACAGACAATTTTTTGTTTCCCGTCAAAGTAGAAGAGCACATACAGGAGACGATCCCTAAAAGAATTAAAGTTGCTTATTATCTGCAATTGAAAAAAACGAGTTTGATAACATACATTTTTTCCTAGATATGCCTTCCAACCATACATATTATTCTCCAGTTGGAAAAGTTTAAATGCCCACCAGAAAATATGAGAGGAAATTAACAGAAATTGAAGGTAAGTTTTATTGTATTCAATATAGCAGTTTTAAATAAAACTTACTGTATCTAGATAATTCCACAATATATTGAAAAACTGTTAAAAATTCTAAGATATTGACAATTGTTTCGATATTAAATATTATCATCAGAATGACAGAAGTTACATTTCATTTGATGCCTACCTGATGCTTAATAATTATTTTTGCCTAAACCAAGAAGTGACCTACATTGTGATACTGAATATGTGTTAATATGATATCATATTAATTGTAGTCAATCACAAGGTAGGCCACTTCTTGGTTTAGCCAAAAATAATTATTAAACATCAGGTAGGCATCAAATGAAATGTAACTTCTGTCATTCTGATGATGATATTTAATATCAAAACAATTGTCAATTTCTTAAAATTTTTAACAGTTTTTCAATATATTGTATTAATTATCTAGAAACAGTAAGTTTAATTTAAAACAGTAATATGAGTAGATTCCACCGAGTAAGGGTTGAGACAATTAATTTCATTCAATATAGCATACTATAATCTTGGACATTTTAAAATGTACCCATTGAAAAAATAATAATGTAGGTTTTATTATATGTTATAGCTATTCCATCCACCAGTAAAGGTGTTGAGCCATTTCCACCCTCACCTCACGTGGAAGCTACCTTGCCACCTTTACTAAATGTGTTGCGAAGCGAAAGAACCATTAATCGGCATAAAGTCCTTTCAATTTTCAAACGTAGGTAGATAGTTTTAAGAAATAAATTAATAAATATGTAAATGATCATAATCGTATTTATGTAAAATTGACAATCTTGTTTATAAAATTTTTTTCAATTATTTTAATTGATCAGTAAGTAGTAAATATTGATAGTTTTATTTAATTTTATTAAATGCCAAAGTGTATTCCAATACATTCAAATAAAGGCATTTACAAAGTAAAAATAAATGCTTTACAATTAGCAAAAGCATTATTTTTCCACTTAGTACTTATCTTTCGAGTTTACTCCTTTAGAAACGATTTTCATATATAGTCCATGTTATGGCAATTTATGGAAAAGTCAGTATCAACGTTTGTTGAGCCATGATGCCTAATTATTTGGTGTAATGGTGATCAAAAATACAAAATATCCAATAAAAACAAAAAATAAAAGAACATATAAGTCAAGAAATAATTCAGAAATAAAAAAAATTCATTAATGCAAGAAAAATCAAAAACTCCAAAATTTAAACATTAATAATTTTTTGATTATTATTTCAATAGTAAGCACATTTGGTTTTCTTTTGTTGATATCAATTTTCAAGCATATTTGTGTGTTTACTTATATAACTGTTGTTAATTGTAGAAGTTCATCCAGAAACGAGAAAGGATTTCCACAAGACGGTGAGATTTTTAAGAGCCCTGAAGACCTATTTAATACTTCCAGTAAAGAAATAAAGATGTGTTTTAAGTGGAAATTAAATGTTAAATATATTATTTTAAATTTTGTACAGTACAGCTGTTCAGCACTCTTATATGTTATTACTTGGTACCTTGTATTTACAAAGCTGGGCAGTAGTTAACGTTTCCTTTAAAAATATTTTTTTCACGGTCGGGAGTAGAAATCAGTTTCTATAACATCAAAATTAAAACAAAACTAGTCGATTATTCCCAAGGGAGTATAATGCTCCCAAGGGAGTTTACAGCATGGAGAACGTTTTTCATGCAAATAAAAGATAACATTGAGATTATTTATTGACATTTAAATTGAATGTTACATTTGTACAATTTTCAAAATTAATATTAGAAGGAATATTAATTTCGATTTCATTTCTAGTTTTTGTGATTGCGCTAGTACTGATAACTACTAAAACCTGATTTTCGATGGAGTTCTCGACATAACCCTCAGTGACTGTCGTTGATTTCCAACCAGCATGACGCTTTATAGTCGTGATATCCATACCAGCATCTGCCAGTAATGTCGCTGAAGATCTTCGTAAGCAGTGACCAGTATAACTTGCAGTATCAGGTAATTTTAAATACGAAGATTCCACACTCGGAATTTTTCCAATAGTATTCTTGCCAACTGGCTGCGAACTACATTTTCCTACTTTGTAGTACAAAAAAATGCGCTTATACTTGGCGTGGGGAGGACAAAGGGACAGGTATTTTCGAAACAATTCAAGCATATTTCCCACATCGGTAACCATAAAGGTTCGTGGAATCTTTGTCTCAGTGTTTGGGATATTTACAATCAAGGAAGAGCCTACATCTTCAATATCATCTACAGTTAAATTGACTAGTTCATCAGTTCGACAAGCTCCGGCAATCCCCAGAATTAATCCAACCTATAAAAAATAAAAATACTTAATAATTGAAATACCTAACAACAAAAGTAATCTTACCCTAATCATTAAGAATTCTTCGTCATCTGCACTTGATAAATAAGGGTCGATTTCACCCTTTGTCAATATTTTAGATTTTTTCGTTTGAAATCCGTCACCGGTTTTTTTCAAAAATGCGATCAGCTTGGGGAATTTGCTTAGATCTATGTTGTCGTAAGTTATCAACCATGACTTAACCATAGAATATTGCGCCCATAATGTGGAAGACTTGTATTTCTTTCCATTTTCACTGAAGTATGCCAACAACATTCTCGCTGTATACTTGAACATTTTTCTCGGCGCACCACTTTTTGAGCCAATTGTAGGCCATATCGTATAAAGATCTTGACTTCGTAGGGAGCAAATTGCTTATTGCAATATTTGCAGCCTTCACAATCTCTTCCGACTCACAATCATTCATTGTGCTCTAAACAAACTTGAAACTGAACCAATCTAGCACCTTAATTTGACAACTCTTTTTGTTTGTTCATTTTGTAGTTATGACAATAACTGAACGACTACTAAATGAATGCTCAAATCCGAATACAATAATTATGGTGCTACTTACTTCATAATGACAAAATATGTGTTTTTAAGTTAACGAGACCGTGGAAAAAATAGTATATACCATTCGGGAGAGATGCTATTTTGTTCTTGGTGAATTGTAGCCCTTGGGCTTCGCCCTCGGGCTTCAAATTGAACCTCTGCAAAAATAACGCTTTTCTCTCCCTTATAGTATAATGTACTATTAATTACTTTTGTTCTAACAAGACACAATAATTATACTCAAATATTTTCTTTCACAGAAAGTTGCCAAAAATACTAGTTAACTACTCATTGCTAACACTTTTTTTGATTAAGTAGTTAGCAGTTATACTCCACTAGTTTGTCCAGCTCTGTGTATTTATAGGAGTATAATAATAAATAAATGAATTAATATAAACTTATCATAAATAATTCGCTACTTTTATCTTGATTTAACATCATTTAAAAATCTAATGATACTCCAATCAAGAATGTATGTTACTCAAATTATTTTTAATTATTGCATTGTTTTTACATTATATATTCTGTTTGTTGAGAAAAATACTTTGTGAAATAAATTATTTGTTGTGTATTTTTATACCAAAATAAATAAACTGTTTATATGATTATTATTTTATTTTTTCCATTTTTAACATTTATGGTCCACCATTTGATATTTCATTTAATTTAACTCAACATCTAATCATTATTGAGTTATTGGAGTTAAATTGAATGAAATGTGAAGTGATGGAGTATAAACTGCAATTTTGAAATGAAATAATTAAAATAAATTAGATTTGAATATACCTAAACCTAAAATTACAGAAATCTTTTTAGCATCACTCAATTGTTTAGTCGACAGGCTCTTTAGATGGCGCCACAATCAGTGTCTCATCTATATGTGGGTTATCTGTGATCTCAATTCATCCTCTACCACTTCTCGGATATCATCGTTCCACATTCGCAGGCCTGAATTTAACATTTCTCCTTAATTTTCTTTGCATCATTCCCTAGTAGTGCCCACTCTATTGAATTGTATATTTATCCTGCTGTCTTCTTCTAATAATACATTTATTCATCCATATTTCCATTTGTTTCGATAATAGTCTTCAATTACCCGATATCGTCAACTTGTAGTATTATTTGTCCTTTTATGTTGATGCTTTGTCTTCTCCTCTTTTTTCCTGTGATATCTTTGATTCGTCTGTGCTTATTTCCATATTAATTTTTATCAGAATGTTCAGACAATATTGTAAATTTTCCTCCTTTTTTGCTTACAAACAGCAAACATGCGCTGCAATAATTCAACTTTATCCATACTCTTTGTCCAATATTTGTCTTTATTATATTTCTGTTGATACTAAATGTCACTGGTAATGAATATCCTCGACTCAATTCAACCAAGTGATATTAACACTGACCTGTAAAATTACGTCAATGTTAAACAGCAAATTCTTTGAATATCGATAAAAAACGTCCATTATCTTTAAGCATATTGCATCATATTTCACCATTATGAAGTTGATATACTGAGTGAGTTTTATGTATGGAACGCCGCAGTTATCTCGGAAACGGCTTGTACGATTTTTATAAATTTTTGTGTGCAAGGGTATTGTGATACGATCGGTATTATGGTGGTATTTACATTGTTGTCAGATCTCTCCCCTTTCCGAAAAAATTATGAACTTTGTTATTTCAAATGGATCACTCTGTATATATTTTTCTTTTCGAAATCCTTAAGAAATATTTATTATTTTTCATCAAATGTTCACTATACTTAAATGCCATAATTTCGGAGTTATAGTACATTTGCCTTATCTTCGCCGAAGTTAAAATAATACATTTAGGTGGCTATGACTGCTACAATAACAAATTTGACGTTTCAATCAATTACTATTGTTGAAGTTCATTGAAAGTCATAATGGATCGTTTATCTGAAAAAGAACGAATTGATATTTTAATGATATTAGGATATGGTTATAGGCGTAGAAGTCAACAAGAACCGTGTAATATCTTTAATAATTTATATCCTAAACGAAATCCCATAACAAGATCTACTGTCAGTAAATTAGTAAAAAAATTTAACGAAACTGGTTCAATAATACTATATTACATTACGAGTGCGGAAAGTGACACTTAACACACGAGTGGGAAATATTGTAGCACGAGACGTAAGCCGAGTGCGACAATCCCACGAGACTGAAAAGTCACTTTCGGACAAGTAATGTACAATATTTTTCCTACGACCACCCATTTTATTAAACAATATGTAAATATCAGATCGTGTATATTGAGTTTCATGACTAATCTCACGTTTTATTTGTGACAATATATGTTTGAATATTGTTTCTATAAAAAGTGCACATGAATTTACAATTTCTTTTGTAGTGAAATAAAGAAAATTATTGTTTATTTGAAAAAATAATAATAAGTAAGTACTTATTAGATACAACTGGGGAACAAATTGAAGTATTTGGAACCATAAAAATTAAAAGTGAATTGGTTATTGTTACAATAATAGATTAACAGTTTCAGGATTTCGTTGCTATCCTTTTGTTGTAATGAATTGAAAATATAAGAAATATCATAATTAGTTCAATGTGAATCGACTTACGAGATATAAGTAGGTACATATCTGTGATAACGATAATTCAAATCTGAATTAGCTCAGTTGGAAGAGTATCTGGTATGATGACCTTGCGGGTTGTGGTTTCGATTCTCGGCGTCTACAAATTTTTTTCTTCGCTCCATTTTTTGAAAATAATTAGTTTTTAGTCCAGTTTGTGTGTGAATATAATCAATAAGGAAGAGCAATTAATAACTACATCTGTGAATCTTAAATTATTCACGAGTTTGACAGCTTATTGACAGCCGTGCGGAAAGTTACTTTCCACACTAGTGCGGAAATTACTTCCCGCACGCCTGAGAATAAAGGTTACTTTCCATGGGAGTAGAGTGCGATATGTGTTACTTTCCTATGTGGTCGCAGAAAAAAGATTTATCCAAATCAGGGCGCAGAAAAGCTGCATCAACTGAAAACAAATCTTTAGATGTTTGTGTCCTGTTAGAAGACAATCCACACTTGAGTACTAGACAAATATCCAGGGAACTTGATATTTCGCAAACATCCGTAATGACAATTTAACGTGATAATAAATTCCATCCATACAAAGTAACGTTGGTTCAAGAGTTGTCAGATGATGATTTTGATAGATGTGAAGAGTTTGCAGACCAGATGATAGAAAAATGTAACAATCAAAACCATCCAAATGTTTTAAGTAATATTACGTTTTGCGATTAGTCCACTTTTTGTATTAATGGAAACGTAAATATACATAAGTGTAGATACTGGTCACGTTACAATCCTCGTTGGATGCGTGAATCCCTCACCCAATATCCTGAAAAACTGAACGTATGGGTTGGAATAATAGGCGGCAAAATAATTGGTCTCTTTTTCATTGAGGGTATAAATGGTCCGACGTATTTATTGGAAAATAGTATTATACCTGAGTTGGCTCGGATATTTCCAAATCCAAGTATTTTCAATTACATTCAAAAAAACTTGATTATTAGAAATTTTCACACAATAACAATATCCCAAACGACAATATTTGACTACAACAAGTTGGTGTACCACCTCACTATGCGTGTGTGGTGAGGCAATACCTAAATAATGTGTTTCCCAGAAGTTGGATTGAAAGGCGTGGTTTTATCGCATGGCCCCCGCGATCACCCGACATGTATCATTTAGACTATTTCCTGTGGGGTCACTTAAAAAACATCGTTTATAAAACAAAACCTGCCAATATTCTGGAATTAAAAGATAGGATTACGATAGAGATAAGAATAATTCAGCAGTCAGGAATGCAAAATATACTGCAAAGTTTTAAAAATCGCATTGCTTGTTGTATTGAAATGAATGGACAATAATTTGAGCATCTGCTGTAATTGCCTTTACTGTATATTTTCTAAAATTCGTAATTTTTCTACTTCACAAATGTGGATCTACTTCTAACATGACACAAACATTTAAAGATTTGTCTTCAGTTGTTGTAGGTTTTCTGCGCCATGATTTGGATACATATTTTACTGCACCATGCTACAAAATTTAAAACGTTGTGCACCAAAAAAATATGTGCCACTAGTTTTCTATAGTATTAGAGAAATGAATTAACTAGTTCAACCTCAGGTGTGAGTATCGCCGAACTTAGACACAAAACAGTTTCAAATGATTTGTCTCAGACCAAGACACGTTGAGAGCCACTAGGTTCTATTGTTCAGTTGAACCTTGAAACAATAAAATAAAGATAGCCTGTTCATACCTAGGCATTCACTGTGTAAATATATGATTTTAATTCTAGCAGTGTGTATATTATAGTAGTAGTAGTATAGTAATCTGGGAGGTTAAGAAAAGAAACAAGGGAATATAAAAATTGTATCACAATGTATTAATCTCGATTTAGAATGAGATGATAAACATATTCTAATCAGATTAAATATAAGTAATTAAAATTAGTAGACCACCACGGCCTGAAAATAAATACAGCAAAAACCAAAATTCACAAGCCAATATACGAATATATGGTACTCCAATAGGAGAGGTGAGAAAATTCAAGTATTTTGGGTCCTGGGTTACCCAAAACCTGGAACCAGAGACCGAAATTCGAACTCGAATTGAAAACGCAAGAGCTACGTTCGTGAGAATGAATACATTTCTAGCGAATGCCACCCTGTCACTCGATACTCGATACCGTTTCGTGAAGTCATACATTTATTCTGTCCTCTTATATGGCACGAAATCCTGGACAATGGGAAAGAGGATAATGCAGCGACTGGAAGCATTTGAAATGTGGATCATCCGCAGACTTTTGAAGATACCATGGACCAGAAGAATGGCTAATGAAAATGTTATAAGAATTATGGGAACAGACAGGGAACTTTTACAACATGTAAAACAGCGCAAAACTGGTTATCTGGGACATGTATACAGAGGAGAAAAATATCAACTTTTGAGACTGCTTATGGAAGGAAAGATAGAGGGCCGAAGAGGACCCGGAAGACGAAAATGATCATGGCTTGAGAATATAAGAGAGTGGACAGGATTAGACACATGCACCCTATTGAGAGCAGCAAGAAATAGAGAGGAGTTTGCTGGTATTGTCGCCAACCTTCAGTAGTGAAGAGGGCACTTGAAGAAGAAGAAGATTCGTTAGTACCTATACGATTTACTAAAATTTCAATTATAATAGGTTTGGCACAAAAACCAAGATGGTCATCTTGAAAACTAAGTGATACAAATGTATTGAATTGATTTTATTACTTAATACTTGTTGAATGAAAACTTCGATTGATACAAACTGCAGAGTTGGAACATCAAATCCACACAAAATAAATAAAGGTACGTAGCTTCTTATTATATCTAAACTCCAAAAAATGTAAATGGATTATTGTTGTCCTCGTAACTCCATCGGAATGTGATTGAGGTACCAAAAAAAAACATAGAAACATCGAAAGCTATGCTGTAGAGATATTCAATGATATTCTCACGGATATTAAGCCATATAGAAGCCTTATAAAAGCCCTTACGAAATCCTTACAGAAGCCGGGCAAAAACCGCTGAAATAAATTAAATAAGAATAATTATAATTATGAAGGTAATAACATTATCTTCCTCTGTTGAAATTCGTGAATATTTTTTTTACATTTTTTATGTAGAACTTATGAAAGTGATAAAAAACATGAATAAACAAATTTCACCAGAGAAATACATGTAACAGAAGGGAGGAAAAACAGGAAATACAGAATATATCGGTGTACTATAATCACCCACCTTCCATTTTGAACATTATATGAATTGATGGGTCGACACCATTTTGTAAAACGGTCAACCTATTCCACTACTAAAACCCTAAAATCTGAGTGGGGACGATCAAAATATCCATAGTAAACAAATGAACACTCACCTGTAGAAAGATCTGGCCCAGTTTTAAATCTCGATGTTAATTACAATAGTCAAAATTACTGGATTTCCTATAGCGGCTGGTGTTTGAAGCTCGAACGCTTCGACAGCTTCCCTTCGAAAAACCAACTCTACCGTTCGGAGATTGTCGTACAACGCTGAATATTCGAACGTCTACTGACAGATAACAGTAGTGACTATTCCACCATCAAACCGGAACTATACTTCGCTGAGATTAATGAGGGAAACGTGAAACTTGAGGTTTCAACCAGTTTCGTTAAACTTCTTACTAACTCACTGACACTAGAACTTGTTACGAGAATTATCAAAGAATACGAATTTATTCATTCATCTAAATATTTATTGTAACTTTGGTGGAGATACTGTAAATGTAGCTGTAACTCCGAAATACTGGCATTTAGGTATAGAGAATATTACATGAAAAATAATCACCATTTTTTGAGGATTTCTAAAACCACAAAATATACAGGGTGATTCATTTGAAATAACAAAGTTCATTATTTTTCCGGAAAAAGGAAAGATCTGACAACAATGTAGATACCATCATAATACCGGCCTAATCACAAGACCCTTGCGCTCAAAAATTAATAAAAACCGTAGAAGCCGTTTCCGAGATAATTGAGGCATTCCATACATAAAACTCACTCTGTATTTTATTTTGAGTATTGGCGTCTCTTTCAATTACATACTGTAGTGTATGCAGATAAGGGCATGATGTCATCACATGAGATGGTCTACCCGGACAATCACTCAACAGCTTGTTATTATGATTTAGCCTACCGACTGTGGAGTGCGGGTCACGGAGGGATTATCAATCTTACATTGGCGACGAGGATACTGGTTAGAATATCTTGATTTGATAATTGGCGTATTGCACTAAATATCATTGTGTGTGCTGAATAGACATAAGGCCATATAGGTAAGTGGTTATTTAATAAGAATAATGATGTGGTAAAGATTAAATTCGTATTGCATGGAAGAGACACTTTAATGAAAGTATGCTTAAATGCGTGTGCTAAAAGATTAAATCCGTATTGCACAGACAATAGAAGCAATATATTAAATTCGTATTGCATGGAAGAGACACTCTAATGAGAGTATGCTTAAATGCGTGTGCTAAAAGATTGAATTCGTATTGCACAGACAATAGAGGCAATAGATTAAATTCGTATTGCATGGAAAATATACTCTAATGAGAGTATGCTTAAATGCGTGTGCTAAAAGATTAAATTCGTATTGCACGTATATATATGTATGTATATGTATATATATATATATATATATATATATATATATATATATATATATATATATATATAAAACTCAAATGCTTATAAGTAATGATTGAAATTCGTTATTTAATTTGTAACACGAGTATATTGGCAAAGCAATGTGTAATACATTTTTTTTATCGTTGGGTGTATGCTGGCGTTGTTTATAATTGAGGAATTTAAGACAGATAGCTTTGATGACTCATCATAACAGAATAGAAATAAATACGAGGGATCCTTAAATATTTTTTTTCACATGGGTAGAGATTACATTGCACATATTTGGTTACATACATGTTTAAATCCATAGATAAAAAATGTTTAGATATTTATAACTTATTAAGGCACTGAAAAAAAAATAATTCATTGTACTTGTAATTGTTTTGGTAATTAGTCGAGATAGTCGAAATTCACCCATAATATTGTGTGATATACCTACGCTGACATTTTTTTAGAGAAATGGAATTATTGGCATCTGGATTATCCTCTATATCACCATTTGATTGTGAAACAGACGATTCTGCTCTGCGTAGCAAATGGGAAAGATGGAAGAGATCTCTAGAAATTTATTTCGAAGCCGCATCAATCACTGATCCAGTAAAGAAGAAAGCTATATTACTTCATAATGGGGGAACCAGCTTGCAAGAAGTATATTTCAGTTTACCTGAGACAGATACCGAAAATGAAGAAGGCAGTATAAATGCGTACGACAGGATTATTAGAAAATTAAATGAGCATTTTGCTCCAAAACAAAGTCGTATTTATGAACGTCACATTTTCCGTTCAATCCAGCAAGAACCTAATGAGAAGTTTGACAACTTTTCACTTAAACTGAGACGTCAAGCAATTAAATGTCAGTTTGCAAATATTGAAGAACATATCATAGACCAGATCGTCGAAAAATGCAATTCCGAAAAATTAAGGCGTAGAATCTTGGAAATGGACGATTCTAAAACATTAACTGATATCACTAATGCAGCAAAATCATTAGAAACAGTACAGTCGCAAATGGGCAAATATAATTCCCCTAAATCTGACAATAATTCAATAGACATAAACAGAATCAGAGAGAATACCATCACAAATAGAGATCCTAAGCCAGGACCTTCGGGATTTCATAGGATGGAATGTTTCCGCTGTGGATTTAAAGGACATTCCGCTAGAGACGTTAACTGCCCTGCCCGCAACAAAACTTGCTTACAATGTGACAGGATTGGTCACTTCAAAATAAAATGCAAAATACTAAAAAGCACTTTTAAAAGAAATAATAGAGAGGATAATCACCAAGCTACCATATCTAAGAAAAGGAGAGTCACAGAAACTGTGAACTTACTGGATGATAGTAACTTATCAGATGAATATATTTTCCACATGGAAGAAGACGACAAAATCAAATGCACATTAGGTGGTGTTGAAATTGACTTAGTTATAGATTCTGGAAGCAAAAGCAACATTATAAGTGAATTTACTTGGCGATTCCTGAAGGAAAAAAAGGTAAAAGTTACTAATCAAGTAAAGAAGCCAGATAAATTATTCCGATCTTACGCAAACCCAGAACCGTTGCAATTATTAGGAGCATTTGAAGCAAAAATAAGTGTGGCCTTTAATCAAGAAATAAATGCTAAGTTTTATGTCGTTAGAAATGGCCAGACAAACTTACTAGGAAGAGAAACAGCCCTCAAATTGGGTGTGCTACGAATAGGATTGAACATACTATCGATTAAGGAAGAAACATCAAAAACCCCTTTTCCAAAGATGAAAGGAATTTCTATAGATATCCCGATAGATCATAATGTCCTTCCAGTTATTCAACCCTTACGTAGAATACCAGTGCCACTCGAAGAAAAGGTAGATAAGCAACTCAAGAAATTGATTCAGAGTGATATTATTGAACCAGTAGACGGACATTCAGAATGGATATCACCAATTGTTCCCATATTGAAATCGGATGGCGAAGTAAGAATCTGCGTAGACATGAGATGAGCGAATCGCGCGATACTGCGAGAGAATCATCCATTGCCCACGATGAACTCATTTTTGCCCAAATTACGGAAAGCGCGTTTCTTCTCAAAGTTGGATGTGAAACAATCTTTTCATCAAATCGAAATATCACCCAGATCGCGACACATCACCACCTTTATAACGCATAAAGGATTATTCAGATACAAAAGAATAATGTTTGGCATCTGCTGTGCCCCAGAGATATACCAGAAGGTGACAGAAAGGATGATAGCTCAATGTGAAGGTTGTTTCAACTTTATAGATGATTTTCTCGTATTTGGTGAAACAGAAGAAGAACACGATGTTCGGTTAAATAAACTGATAGAAACTTTGAAAAATAATAACGTGCTACTGAATGTCGACAAATGCACGTTCAAGGTGACAGAAGTGGAATTCCTTGGACACATTCTCACAAGAACTGGAATAAAACCATCTCCAAATAAAGTGGAAGCTATTAAGAGATTTAGGAAACCCGAAAACACCACAGAATTGAGAAGTTTTTTAGGATTAATAAATTATGTAGGAAACTACGTGCCGAATTTGGCCACGATCACAGAACCTCTAAGAAGAGCACTAAACGAAACAACTAAAGAAAATAATATAGTTTGGAACAGGGAACAACAAATGTCATTCATAAACTTAAGAAAGAACTATCCAGTGACAAATGTTTAGGATACTATTGTCCCACAGCTAAGACACAATTAATAGCAGACGCAAGTCCAGTAGGCCTAGGTGCAATATTAATACAATGCAGCTCCTCAGGTGAACCTCGAATAATTGCTTATGGAAACAAAACATTATCAGCTAACGAAAAGAAGTTTTGTCAGACTGAAAAAGAAGCTCTTGCCTTGGTTTGGGCAGTGGAACATTTCCATATTTATTTATATGGTAAGGAATTCGAGCTAATAACTGACCATAAACCGTTACAATTTATTTTCACTCCAACATCCAAACCCTGTGCAAGAGTAGAAAGGTGGGTGCTCCGTCTACAATGTTACAATTATAAAGTTATTTACAGACCTGGGAAAAGCAATATAGCCGACCCACTTTCCAGACTTTGTGCCAAGTTAGAATCGGCTGCATTTGAGGAGGATGAGCACGTTAGACAGATCGTAGAAAGTTCAACGCCAGTAGCTATTTCGCTAAGTGAAATAGAACAGTTATCAAAAAAGGACAAGGAGATACTACAAGTAAGAAAAGGTCTGTATGAAAACGTCTGGTCGGACTCCGCAAAATTTTATAAAATTTTCCAAAATGAGCTATGTTTTTCGAACAACATACTGCTGAGAGGGAACCGAATAGTTATCCCGAAGTTATTACGTGAGAGAGTTTTGGAATTAGGCCACGAAGGTCACCCAGGTATTGTAAACATGAAAGGGAGATTGAGGACCAAAGTCTGGTGGCCAAAAATGGACCAAGACGCTGAAAAATTAGCAAGAACTTGTAAAGGTTGCACTCTCGTATCGGCACCAAGCGCACCCCAACCATTAAAAAGACGGGAATTTCCCATTCAACCATGGGCGGATGTAGCCATAGACTATTTAGGACCCTTACCCGAAGGAAAATACATTTTAGTGATCGTCGATTATTTTAGCCGATATATGGAAATAGAAACAACGAAGTCTATAACGGCAAATAACACCATTCTACTTCTTCGTAAAATTTGCACTAGACTCGGATATCCATATTCAATAACTGCAGATAATGGACCGCAATTTGGAAGGAGCGCAGAATTCAAAATTTTTTGCAAGACAATAATGTTAAATTATTCACTACTGTACCCTATTGGCCGCAACAAAATGGGGAAGTCGAGCGTCAGAACAGAAGTCTCGTAAAGCGACTAAAAATCAGCAAAGCACTTGGAAAAGATTGGCAGCTGGATCTTCAAGATTATTTATTAATGTATCATAACACACCGCACCCTAGCACAGGAAAAACTCCTGCAGAATTATTTTTTGGACGAAAACTAAAAGACAAACTTCCGATGATCCCTGACTTTAACATAGAGGAAGAGGTACGAGATAAAGATAGCCTGGAGAAACAAAAAGGAAAAGATTACGCGGATAGACGGAGAAACGCTAGAGATAGCGAAATAATGGAAGGAGATACAGTTATTCTTAAACGTATGCGGAAGGAGAACAAATTAGACCCAACATTTGACTCCACACCACATACGGTTATTTCAAAAAAGGGTGGAGACGTAACAGCAACAAACAATGTTACCGGGGAAGAGGTAAGGCGAAATGTGCTCCACATGAGACGAGTTGGGAAGGAATGGAAAATATTGGAGAATGACCAATGAGAACTTTGCGCATATCAACGTACTTAGTTCACAGTTGTAATGCTGAACAAGTTTATGTTCCTCAAGAATATATCTTTTGGTAATAATACCTAATTCTTAGTTATGTAAAAAAAAAAAATTCCCATTTTTCAATTGACATGTCAAATAAATATTTCTTGGTAAAGTTTGGTGTTTCAATTCTTAAATGAAAGGAAGGGATGTAGTGTATGCAGATAAGGGCATGATGTCATCACATGAGATGGTCTACCCGGACAATCACTCAACAGCTTGTTAGTATGATTTAGCCTACCGACTGTGGAGTGCGGGTCACGGAGGGATTATCAATCTTACACATACTACCCTTGACAACTCATCATAACCGTAAGGTAGAATAATTCAGCTGTTGGACTTTTTTATACAATTTATTCAACGTATTCACGCATTGTACCGCCAATGGTCATTGGAACTCTCTTTTATGAAACAACCAAATTACAATGTTCAGTACCTATATACAAACTTGACTTAAAGAACATGGATCTTTTCCGTGTAAGTCACATAGAACAAGTCATCTCGGAACTCGGTGAAACTGATAGTGTTCTCAGATGCAGTGGGATGAAACTGCTTTAACGAGTTTCATTTTAATTTTTCTGTGAAAAATCCGACACTTTTATTTTTCATTCTACAAAACAACCCTTCTTTATATATTTAGTAACTAACTAGAAAATATATATGCCAACTAAAACAAAAATTATCATTGAGTATGAACACAAAACTGAATCTTCTCTTTATCATTGTTAGATGCCTCTACAGATATCAAAACATAAGACACCTCTCAATGGTAAGTGAGACTTTTTTTACACTAGATAAATGCAAACTTATGCAGGGTGATTCATTATTAATTGGAAGTAATTTAACCCAAATCACCTAAACAAAATGTAGTTGCTTACTGAGTTAGAGGGTGTTTGGTGAAAGCTGCCACAAATGTATATTTTGAACAATACTTTCGAGTCGAGTAGACGTGTTTCTGTGTGCTCCGCATTAATAAATTTCTTTTATGTCATTTTTTATTCATTATATGATAATAACATATGATACGGATGTACAACATAGTGATAGTGCTTCGCTTAGTTAAAATTGTGAGTAATTTAATGAGTTTATTCAAAAATTAAGACATATTTGATTTGATTGATATACATCTAAACAAGATACCAGTTATTATTACTTCTGGTTTTTATGTGTATATAAAAAACCTTCTAATTGAATATAAATTAATGGTCATTTACTACTCGTTTGAATTCTTTAGAAAACGTTTACACAGAGTTCTAATTGGGTTATTATTGGAATATTTTTAAGAATTATCATTGTTGGGAAACTCGATGTGAATAATTAAGATGATGGAAGATACAGTCAAACAAATATTGGAAGAGATCAGGAAATGTAAAGTGGAACTAAAAAGCAGTATCGAGGCTAGTGAAAGTAATATTTTACTGAAAGTGGAGGACTTGAAATTCAAGATAAACAGCCTTGAGAAAAAGAATTGTTATTTCAAGGAAAAAATTGAAAAACTAGAGAGGAACGAGAAACAAAATAACATAATTATATTTGGATGGGATGTCCCCAACAACAATATAAATTCAGAATTTATATGTACTGAACTCAATAATATGTTGGACGTAGTTGTCAACGAGTCAGATATAAATAATTATTATTGCCTTGGAAAAACAACAAATCGACCAGTCAAGGTAGAGTTCGTATCATATTTGAAAAAAAGAGAAATCTTGAGAAATAGTAAAAAATTGAAGGGAAGTGGTATAAGAATATCTCACGAACTGACTGTCCAACAACGCTGCGAATATAAAATCTTAAGGAAATTCTTACTCCGAGAAAGACAACATAACAACAACTGTTATATCAATGGCAATAAACTCGTTATAGAGAACACGGAATTTTCTATAGAAGATCTAAACGAACTAGACAAACAAGTAGAAAAAAAAAACCAATAGTACCCCTTCGACCCCAACTCAGTCACAAATTGTAAACACCGATCATTATATAAGTGGAAAATCGTAAATTTTACATACTTTCCACTCGGAAAACATAGACTTGAATCAACCAAGAAGACAAGCTGAGAACTTTCCTAAATCTATTGGAGCCTCGAAAACGCCACTGAAGCCAGCCAACCCTGCTTTAGAAAAAGTTACAAGATCTAGATCAAATTCCCAAAAATAACTTCATCAGTTCTCGATTTATAGACATTCCAATTGGTCAATATTATTACTGCTATTATCGTCATTTCTATATATGTAGCTATTTTGAGTTCTTTCAACTGTTTGATGCTTGCTTAAGGCTGAATCTTTAACTGGATTCAGTTTTGATTCTAATATTGATTCAACCATTATTGTACCTTTTGCGCTTGTTTTTAACTGAATTTAGATTGTTTTATTTAATAAAAAACTGTTATGATGGATCAGTATGTTAGGGAATTTGAAACGGACTCTATCAAAACATATTCTGTTAATACGGACATTGAATGCTCTCACATTTTAAATGTAAATAACGAAAATACTAGATTTCAAATATTAGGGTTAAATATACGCAGTCTATCTAAAAACCTAGATGAATTTAAGATACTCCTACAGAGTATGGATTGTGATATGGACTGTATAGTTTTAAGTGAAACTAGAGAAGTTCAGCATGCAAGTTTATTTGATATTGAAAACTACAATCTAATTTATAATCAAAGCAAATTCAATCAGTGCGATGGGGTTGTAGTCTACGTAAAATCAGATTACAACTTTTCATATGATATCGTAGATCTTTTTAATAATATTAAGTTATTACAAATAAAAATTAATTTCCAGTCAAATACAATTATTATCATCATGAGTATGTACAGATCTCCAGCATCTGATGCACGTGATTTTACCGAACAGTTGGAAAATTATTTGAAACAGTTTAGACACAACAGTATGACATGCATGTACATTTTGATTGGAGACTTGAATATTGATATTTTGAAATCAAATGATAATATAACTGATAGCTATCTAAACGTTCTGGGCGAATCTGGATTTGTATCAACTATTAATCATCCCACAAGAGTGCAAGGTGAAAGCAAAACTTGTTTGGATCATATATTTCTACGAGCAGAACAGAATATGTATGCAAATATTATTCCAATAGTTCTGAGAACAAATATTACAGATCACTATACAACCCTTTTACAAATTATTTTGGAAAACAGTATAAAAAGAAACGAAAATGATGAACAAAAAATTAAAACTGAATTTCGTACATTAAACTGGCACCACGTGTACTCGGCCCAAGATCCAAATATTGCAGCATCAAAATTCTCCCAAATTGTCTTAGACGCTATAAAAAAATGTGCTTATATTCGTAAAAGAAAAAGAAAAAACACAAAAATAGCGCGTTGGTTGACAAATGGTCTCTTAAACTCCATTAACCAAAAAAAAATAACTTATTTCAAAATACATTAAAATATCCAAATGATAAACTACTGCAAACGGAATATAGAAATTATCGAAATAAATCAATTTCATTAATTATGAAAACTAAATACAATTATTTCTCAAAGAAAATAAACGAAAATAAAGTTGATTCGCAGAGTTTATGGAACATTGTTAAGGAAATTAACCACACCAAGAAGGGAAGAACATCTATAGATAGAATCAAAGACGAGCAAAATAAAATTTTAACAAGCAAAATTGATATTGCTAACGAATTTGATATAAAATTCAAAGAAACAGGTAAAAAATTAGCAGAAAAAATAAAAAAAGATAAACACTATAAACCAATCCATAATCTCATTTCAAATACCTTTGCACCTGTACTTGAGCCCGAAATTGAAACTATAATACGAGAGTTGAAGAATAGAAAAGCCACAGGAATTGACAATGTTAAAACAGAAACACTTAAATTAATATCAGAGTTTATTTTTTAACCTTTAAAATATATATTTAACAAATGTATAGAAAAAGGAATATACCCGGATAGTTTTAAGAAGTCAATAGTCATTCCCTTTTACAAGGAAGGGGATGCCTTGGATATAAATAACTACAGGCCCATCTCTTTAATAACTCATGTTTCAAAAATATTTGAGAAAATTATCAAAAACCGATTAATGTCTTATCTTGATAAATATAAAATCATTTCCAATAATCAGTTTGGTTTTAGATAGAAAGTGTCAACGCAAGACGCCATCCTAGCATTAACATAAAAAACTACTGAGTCTCTCAACGATAATAAGCCATGCTTATGCGTATTTGTAGACCTTTCTAAGGCTTTTGATACTGTTAGCCATCCTCTACTTTTGAAATCACTAGAAGACATAGGAATACGCCACAACTCCTTAAAATTCTTTGAAAGCTATCTATCAAAGAGGCAGCAAGCTGTAAAAATAGATGATATATACAGTGATAGCGAAATTGTCGAATTTGGTGTCCCTCAAGGAACTGGACTTGGCTCTGTACTATTCAATATATACGTAAATGGCTTGTTTTCGTTGCGATGCTCAGGACATATTTTGGGATTTGCTGATGATACCGCAATATTTTATGATTCTGATACATGGGATAATTTGGAAGCAAAGGTTGAAACTGACTTTTTTCAAATAAAAAAATGGTTAGAATATGAGTTATTAACAATGAATATTTTAAAAACAAATCACTTACTTTTTTCATGTAGCTCCTGCAGAGTATAAAGTATCTGGGGGTGAGTATAGACCAGCATATGAAATGGAAATGCTATATAAATTCAAAATACTCAAAGAGTTACTACTTGTGCAAATTCTGAGAATATTGTATCATGCTTTGGTTGAAAGTCATCTTCGATAGGGAATCCTAAGTTGGGGCAGTGCATTTAAAAGTCACTTATTTCGACTGGAAGTTTTACAACGGCGATTTTTAAAACTTATTCACTCTAAAAAAGCTTTTTATCACACAGATGATCTCTATTCTGAGACACAAGTAATGGATTTAAGACAACTTTATTTTTACAATTCGAACATTAGGTATCACATGAATAAACAAGCAGCACAACTTCCGTCCCACAACTATAACACCCGTCATCAACATCTTTTTACAATCCCTTCAATGTTAAAGACTCTAACACAACATACTCTCCTATTTTTAGCACCCAGACTGTACAATAGTCTTCCACAGCAATTAAAAAATATCACAAATCCCAATTAATACAAAAAACTGCTAAAAAGAAACATATCTGGGATTCATAGGCAAATCATAATAGATCTGTTCGAAAAATGACTCATTATTTTGAGGTTTGGGAATTCAATGTGTTCATACTGATCCATTCATTTTATATTTTTGTATTTTTATTGTTATATTTTATGTTTTATAATAGTTGAAGTTTAATGTATGTACGTCATGTTTTTTATATATTTTTTTATTTTCGTGTCCCGAAACAAGTGTTTATAACACTTATTGGGTACCGCTTTACTCGCCACCTTATTAATGACATAAATATGTAACACACTTAAGTGAATAAAGCTTATATATATACCGACAAACTTCATAACACGAGATACGCTTTGGGTACCGCTAGGAGGCTGAAAATTTTACAGTAGTATTACCTCAGCTCCCTAAGAGAACTTACAGAATTCCATCGTGATCGGTGAACGCTTTCCTATTTTTTCCGTCATTTGAAAATTGACATATTCCATTAAAAAAAATCACATAAAGAGTGACAATATTCATGGTTTGAT